>PYSR01000057.1:0-159821 GCA_003049425.1 Magnaporthiopsis incrustans
GTGTGTGTGTGTGTGTGTGTGTGTGTGTGTGTGTGTGTGTGTGTGTGTGTGTGTGTGTGTGTGTGTGTGTGTGCGTGTCTGCGTGTCTGCGTGTGTGTTTTCAGCGAGAGCATGCCGCCGTGTTTCCACGGTTCATACGCCATACGATGCTGCATGTATGCCCTCGTGTTTGCAAAAGCTGCGAGGCCGGAGGGGAGGGGCAGGAAACATGAGTGACGGTCGAATTATGGTGGCTCAGGGGGACGAGAGGGAGAGGGACAAAGTTGTGGGTTTTCCCGCCAAGGCAACATGACAATTCGCCAAAGCTGTCACAACTCACAAGCAAACGGCCAGAAATGGGGGGTTATTATTTTTTGCCTCCAGGGGCCGAGCTCGCTAGCATCCCGTCCGTGCATGGGTATATTGCAGCTCCAGAGAAAAAAAAACGAGACTTTTGGTGGCCGACGGCGAGCCATGGACCAAGAAGGAAAGAGGCGGTGGGGGAGACGGCTGGTTCGGTCCGGGAAGTGGGAAAGGGGCGACAAGGACACTAGAGTGAATGGGAGAGAGGGGCAGAAGGAGCAAGATGCTGAGACCAAACTGCATCGTCGCATGCGCACTCTCAACCTGTCCCCCACGTCCTAAGGAGCTAATGTAGTTCGACCGCCCGGGAGCCAGGCTCAGGGGAAGAGAGAGAGAAGGAAAGACCTGGGAACGGAACCTAGCAGCCTCCGTCTTCGCCCTCCTCAGATAACGGCCGCAGGCCGCATCTGCAATCTGGGTGGGCCAGTGGGTGGGTGTGCGTGTGCGTGCGCGGTTTGCAGGATGGACATGTCGATGGCCGAAAGCAAGGGAGAATGCGGTCGACCGGCCAGCTGGCGCTGTCAAAGGCGGTGCTGGTGCTGGTGCTGGTAAGGGGCGGGTGTTAGCAGAAAGCAGCAGCAGTAGTGGCAGGCACAGAAAGATGGGTAGAAAGCGGCACAGACACCGCGCCATGAGGTAATACGACACAGGCAGGGAGGGGCGATGAGGTAGGCAGCGCAGCGATTCCAGGTCGTGCAGAAACGACAGCTCCCATGACCGTTGTCGAAAACAAGCCGACTTGACTGCCGCGAAAGGCAGGCCTGAGGCAGGGACGGGAAGCACGGCCAAAGATGGGATGGGATGGACAAAAAGGGGAAACGGGAGAGGGTGGCCTGGGGGGCCTCCAGGTCCAGGTTCAGTCTAGTCACCGTGACCTACACACAGCCACCAAGCAGAGACGGTAAAGCCTGTCCTCCCACCTCTCTACTTCCCACCTACCTAGTCCATTGACGGCCTGCCATCCGCGTCGTGGATGGGTGGATGGAGCCTTTCGTGCCGACTGCAAAGAGCCGCGCGCGGCGCGACGGCGCACAAAAACCAGGGAGCCCCTTCGCTTAAAGTCGCGACGGCCAGCCAATGAATCCCGCCGCAAAGAGGTCCTTCTCATGATGGGCAGCACAAGGGCCCGTACTCCCCTGCCGACAGGCTACGGCCCACAACCTGAGGAGGATGAAGGGAAGGGATGGGAAGGCAAGGGGAGGGGAGGAAGGCAAGGGAAGCAGAGGGCCCACGACGCAAGGGAGCGGGAAGGCGGGCCCATTCTTTCCCTTTTCTGGACGGCTGGGCCTGGTGTCACGGTGATTCGCATAGACAACGCCATTGTATCTGCCTGCCTGCTGCTCGCAGCCGAGCCCGCCAATCCCGTTCGCTGCGTTCAAGGAACAAGGCTGGGCTAGCGTCGTTGATGCTGCGGCGACGAGGTAAAAGAAAAAGAATGTCAGCAGCCAAAAATGACACAAAAGAAAAAAGAAACCCAAACTTGCCCATGCCGCAATGTTTGCAGCGATAAGCATCCATCCCTCATCTCCATCAATCAACAGCTACCTCTACAGGCCGAGGAGCCGCCTCCCACATCTCCATTTATTGCCGCCAATGTTTGCTAAGCACACGCCCCCACCCTTTCTTCTTCTTCTTCTTTTTTTTTTTTTTTTTTTTTTTTTTTTTTTTTTTTTTTTTTTTTTTTTTTTTTTTTNTTTTTTTAATTTTCATTATTATTTCTTTTTTTTTCGTCTCTTCTCCTTTGCCTGCCGGAACATGGGGGCCAAGGTGGGCTCGCAGATGCAGAAATGAATACGCTGCAGCAACCCCCGTCCGTTGACAGTTGACAGACCCGCCCCCGCGCAGAAAGGACGGCCAGCCTAGAACCAAGCTCGTTTTCGTCACACTGGCTGCGGACGACGCGCGCCGCCCAAGATTTTTCTTTCTTTCTCTTTTCCTCTTTTCTCTGTTCCTTTTTCCCCAGCCGAACCCAATCTCCCAAACTTCACAAAGTGGCGGTCAGGGTGGGCGGTCACTTGGCCCTCTGCTAGAAGTGGACAAGGAGTCACTGTGACACGTAAAAGCCAGCGGATCAAAAAAGGGCGTGACGGCGAAAAATACCTGTTAAGAAGGAAAAGAAAAAAAAACAAGCGGACTGGTAACGGCAGATATTTCCCACACATATTCCCGAGTTGGTGCTACCGCTTGTTACAAACGCGAGGGGAAGGGTGAAGAAAATACCCGGCTTCCATTAGGTGATGTCGACACCCAAAACTCCGTGGGATAGGAGAAGCCAAGGATAAAAATGCCCTTTATGGCAGGTGTGTGCCGCCGTTTCCTTTTGTCACACGTCAAATTCACTATGAGACCGCAGCATTACAAGGCCAGGACGACCGAGAGAGAAGGACTGCCCATGTGAGGAAAGAGAAGGAGCATGTGCTCCGGGGACACACGTAAACCAGCCGTCCCACACTGACATGATGTAAACCCCATCCGCAACCCGAAATCCCCCGCCCAGCCTCTCCCATCTCTAGTCACAAAAGTGGCCGACCATGAGATTGCCCCAGAGACGTCAACCGAGACCAAAAGGATGCAGAGGGAAAGAGAGAGAAAACG
This sequence comes from Magnaporthiopsis incrustans, assembly GCA_003049425.1. NCBI lineage: Eukaryota > Fungi > Ascomycota > Sordariomycetes > Magnaporthales > Magnaporthaceae > Magnaporthiopsis > Magnaporthiopsis incrustans. The sequence goes on from PYSR01000057.1 coordinate 2,938, forward strand.
AACAACATCCAGCAATGCACGTTGCATGTCGACAGACGAGAAGGGAAGCCGAGCACGCCGATCCTGTCCTGCGAGGCGTGTAAAACAATAAAACAGTTCGCTTCGGCGGGGCCAGCAGGCCGGAGACAGGGGGCCGGCATCCGCGGAGGGAGGGGTGGCCAGGCCAGGGGGAGGGCGTTGCTCATCGTGGCCTTCCCCTTGGGGCGTGGACGAAGAAAGGATCCGGGTTTTGAACTCATTTTCTGTAGTAGATCTGCGGGTGACAGGTCAGTCATGTAAGTCGCAACGCACCACATATGCAAGCCGCAGGAAGGAAGAAGGGCCGCGGGGCTAAATTGGACTCTTAGCCTTACCCTCTTGAACATGAAATGCAATTGGAGAATTCCCTAGCGTAAAGCATTGTCAGCAGCCACACGGGGCAATTTAACGGCACGAGTGGGGCACACGACAAGCCAAAAAAAAAAAAAAAAAAAAAAAAAAAAAAAAAAAAAAGAGCGAGGCCAGCAGGAATGAGGCAAGGATGACAGGACCCGGGTAGTCGGAGGGGCACCACGCTTGCGCACGTCTTCTTTGGTGCCGCAGCAGCTCCAGCCAGTCGGCCGCTGGCACGTGTGGGGGGTTGGGCCAACCCAAAGCCTAGCCTGCAGGCCTAGTGCATGGGCGGAGGTCTTGGAGGTGTGTCTGTGTGTGGGTGGGTGGGTTCATGGCAGAGAACATCGCCGATCGACGAGCCCCGGACAGCGGCCGCCGATCGAAGCATAGGATACCAGGAGACAAACAACTCACCTTGTCAAAGCTGCTCTTGAACCCACGCTCCCTCTTGGAGCTGTAGTCCCACTCCTTGTCGACAATGCGGAAGGCAATGTCCTCGTACGGCGGGCCGGCGATGAAGCGGATCAGGCACGTGTCCTCCTTGCCCGCGGGCGCCGTGCTCTCGCCGCGCCGCCGCCCGTCCTCGCGGATGATCTTGAAGGTCGGCGCCTTGGTCTTGTCGATCAGGTCCGGGTAGAAGATGTTGAAGCGGTAGCCGTGCACCGTCCGGGGCGGCGGATTCTCGTGGTCGTAGTGCGTCTGGTTGTACTTGTTCCACTCGTAGCCCATCTGCACCCGGTTGAAGTAGCGCGGCTTGCGCGGCCGGTGCTTGTTGGCCCACCACGGCTTGGACTTGGTCAGCGTCTCCTCCGCCGTCAGGATCTCCTCGTCCTCGCCCACGCCGCGCGCCAGCTCGCGCTCGTACAGCGCCCGGGCCGCTTGCGAGAAGTCGTCCGCCTCGCCCTGCGCGAACCGTGCAGTGCCCGGCGGTGCCGGCCCCGAGGAGGCGGCTGCGGACGTGGCCGGTTCGGTGCTGGGACCTGCGCCCGACTCTCCACGCGTCGTCGAGCCTGCCGCCGCCCCCGCCACCACCACCGCCGCAGACGGCCCCGACGAGGAGCCCTCCACCGCCGTCTCGATGTTCTTTCCTTCCGTGCCCTTGGGCGCCGTCCACGTCAGCGAGCCGACCCCCCGCTTCGCGCCCTGCGGCGGGCGGCTGAGCACGTTGGAGTTGGCCAGCGCCTGGGGGTCCAGGTGCTTGAGCAGCCCCAGGCGCACCTGGTGGATGTCCTCCATGATGACGTTCAGCCTCGCCTTGGCCTTGTACACCAGCAGGCTCTTGAGCAGGTTCTCCCAGTAGTCCGGGTCGATCTGCTCGTTGGAGTCCAGCTTGGCCCGGATCTGCTTCTCGAGCGCCTCGAGCTGCTCGTACGTCTTGGGCCCCAGGATCTTGTCCACGTTGGCCGCCACCGACTCGGCCGCCGACGTGCCGCCGCCGTCGGCGCCGCCCTCGGGCCCCAGCTGCTTGCGGCGGTCGGCGCAGAGCGCCTGGAGCGCGCGCCAGTACTCGAGGTTGCGCGTGCTGGTCTCGAGCGTCAGGTACGACTTTATCTCGGCCTCGACCCCGTCTAGCTGCTTCTCGCTTAGGCCGGCGATGAGCTTGGCCGGCCGCGGCACGTTGATGGCCACGTCGGCCTCGTCGTCGTCGAGCGCGTCGCGGTCCTCGTCGACCCACCGCAGGTTGAAGGCCAGGAAGTCGGCCGGCTTGGCACGCCGCTCTCGCACCCGGATGTCGGCCTTCTTCTTGGACTGCCGCAGCACGAACTTGTCCTCACCCGCCACGAACTCCTCCGACTGCTCGTCCTGCGTCTTCCAGGTCTTGTGGTTGTTGGTCGCGGGTGGCGGCATTGCGTCGCCGCGACTGCCGCCGCTGCTGCTGGAGCCGTATGGCGGCCTCCTGTTGCCGTGGTTCCGCCCCGGCTTTGAGACTCGATTTGCCGGGTCGCGTCTCGGAGCGGTGATGTCTCGATCTCGGTTCCGGTCGCTGCCTGAGGGCGCGTCGCCCCGGATCGGCGACTTTGAGCCTGCGATCATGGCGGCACGCCCAGGATCCATGTTGGCGGCGTGGGAGGGACGATTCGATACGGCTATGGCTTTTGCGAGTTCTTCCACAGGTGGTCGGATGACTGGGAGCCCAGAGAAGATGCCTGAGCACTTTTCGACGTGGTGTTTGGTGACTTTGGTGATGGATGGTGACGTTGGCGCTCGGCCTCAATGTGGGTCACGAAGAAGCCGAACGATGTTTCCAAAGCCTTGGCGTGGTGCTCGGGTTCCAGAATGGCGTGACACGTGATCTGACACGTGTCGCGGCATGATGTTGAGCTCTGGAGTCAGGTTTAACCTTCCCGGCATGCATCGTTGATTTACCAGGAGACCAGGCGATGCTTGCAAATCATTCTCCAGCAGGCAGGTTGAGATGGTCATGCTTTCTATATCTCCGCTATTTAACCACTGCCCAAACGCAGGCGCCAAACTCCTCTTTGAAGCCACATTAAAATTACACAGAAAATCCACCAACCCGTGACAGAGCAAACGCTATCATGTAGTGGCCGGGATTGAAAACCCGTACTATCAAGTAAACATGTGCTCCCTTCCCTGTGATGTCATTAAAGCCATAGACAAGCCAAGTCGGAATCAGACCAGCGACGCCGGCTTCACCCTCGCCATCTCGGACGGATATATGCCCGTGTCGTTGGTGAAGCTCTTGGCGATGATGGTGCCGGCGCCGCCCTCGGGCCGGAAGGCCGGGTGTGCCCAGATGGGCGGCGTGCGCGTGCGCAGCGACGGCGGCGGCACGGGAGGCGGCGCGTCCCTGTTGTCGCCGCCCCAGCGCGCGTTGGCCCACGCCGGCGGGCACTTTTTGCCGTCTGGTAGTTCCCACAGCCACCGCTGGCTCGAGCTCGGACTGGGCCGGGGGCTGTTGTGGCTGTTGGTGCTGGTGCTGGCGCTCCTCTGGTTGCTGTTGTTGTTGTTATTGTTGTTACCGCTGCTGGTTGGCCTGGACCCGGACGAGGGCGTGCCGCTGCCGGCGCTGCCGCCGTCTGCGATGTCCCTCCACACGCAATGTGGCGGCTGCAGGATCGGCGGTGAGGATATGGGCGAAGGCGGCGCGCCCCCGAGGAGCATCTCCTTGGCATCCGAGTCGAAGTCGTCGGTGCCGTCCGAGTTGGACCGCTGGCGTCTCAGCCGGCCCGACGTCCAGTTCGTGCGCGCGCCAGGGCTGGCGGGCGGCGGGGGCAGCGGCTCCTCGGGGATGCTGGGGGCGCGGTCCGACAGTGGTGGCCGGTCGACCGAGGCGCGGCTGCGCAGCGACTTGTCGATCATGGCGACGCGCACGCGCTCCTCCTCCAGCATGGCGGTCGATTGCGTCAGCTTGCGGCTGCGCTCGTACTCTTCCCACGTCAGGTACGGGTCGCGGCGCCGCCTCGACAGGAAATCCTCGGCCGCCTCGGAGTGCCGCCGGCGGTGCCTTCGCACTATCGTGTAGACGACCATGCCCACCATGACGAGGAGTGCGAGGCCGAGGACTGCGATGACCACGATCAGAGGGATGTAGTTTTCCGACGTCCCCGCTGCAGGCGAAGACGAGACCCTCGGACTGCTTGTGTGCGAGAGGTCAGAACTGGTCGCCGAAGGCAGTGGCGGCGGCGGCGTTCTTGATGCGCTGACTGTGTTGTTGCTGCTGTTGTCTGAAGATGCGGAGATCGCCGAGTCGCGGGCGTGGACTCCCGCCCTGAGAATCATTGCCTGCCCATGGACCCGACCCGAAGCCGGACGCATAGATGGAGGTTAAGGGCTATATGCAGTGTCGAGCATGCATTGAGGTATATAATGGAAGAGAGGCGGTGGCACGAAAGGTAGGACTGTTCGACGTACGATGGACGTCGGTGGAGGAGTCACGCTGGCCTGGGGCGCCCAATGGTTCAGGCCCAGCGTGGGGGAGAGACGCAGGCGAGATTCATGGCTGCAGGATGATTCTGCTCAGGGCGGGCGTCGCAGGATCGGGCACTTTCACCGATTGGGAATGGAGACAGGGGAGAAACGAGAACGCCGTTGTGCGAGCAGGAGGGACGCCGCTAGCCGTTTTTTCCGACATGCACGAGCGAGCGCGAAGCCCGACCTAGGTGGGTAGGAATAAATTAGGTAGGTGGGCGGCATCTATGTGCTTAGGTGTGGCCAAGCACAGCAGAAGACCGGCAGACGAGGATGAACCAGTCACGTCACCACAAGAGATTCCGCTGGGTGTCCACTCGACCCATCGCTTGGTGCTGGCTCACCGACCTCGGCTTGCTTCTCCAGCAATGCATTTTACATACAGATCGAGGGCCCAACGCCCGGACACGAGTTCTGGACCACCTCTTTGTGATGGAGAGGCGGATGAACCGCTGTCGGACCAAGTCCCATCTTCGATCGGTTGACGTGGAGCTCTGGGCTGGATCTCTCTGTGTGGAGAGAAGGAGGGGAACGGGATGGGGCGAGGGGGGGGCGTTCGCGCGGCAGTGTCCCTTCCTTCTCCTCGGCCACGCTGGTCCGTTGGCTGGGAGAAGAGCCGGTGGTGGGAGTTGACGCTTTTCCAAATCCATTTGGCGCCCGACGGCTGGCCAGCAGATGGGATTGGCGGTTGATGGCCTGGTGGAAAAACGGCTGGGGCCACTGGTTGTGCTATAATTGGTGCGATTAGTGCCGACACGAGCTTGTGCTGCAGCGTCGCCGAGGATCCAGCCATGGCTGTGGGGTTAAAGCGGCAAAAGCCAGGTTCCTGCCCAGCTTTTGGGGCCTGCCCTCGTGTTTGCCCCCTGCCTTCTCCATCTCTCCCATCCCTGCCCCCGGCTTTCTAACCGACCACGACAACATCAAGACAAAGATGGACCTACAGTTCCAGATAATCGACATCAGATACCCCGCCCAAAACGGTTTCCCCGCGAGCCCGTGCCACCTTTCCTCGGGCGGTTTACCCCGTGCTGATTTTGGGTTCGAGCCCGGGGCTCTCCCCGCCCGGCTCTGCGCTTTGAAAACCCCTCATGTCCCGGCGCTTGAAAGAAGCTTCGTGACATGTGTCAGCAGCGTGGCACCGCGGGTGGCTCAGTGCGTAACAGGAAGGCAGGCTCCGGACGGCCGCGATCGCTCAGGATGTCCGTTCCACGGCCAGCACGGCCGGCCGTCACTCGTTGCCGGAAACACGGTGTAGTGTAAAACAAATACTACCTGGTGTGTCGACATTTTCTCGGTCTGATGCGCGTCTGTGGTTGGATCCGGACCGGATTCCCGGACTCTCGGGCCCCTGTCCATTACCATCCGTCTCTATCGTGGCTCCCGTGACGTTTTCTTATAGGTACAAGGAAAACAAATGCCTCGGTATGTCCTACGGTCCCTGTCGCTCAACAAAGAGGCTGTCAAACCCCGGGCTTCTTCACCCTGCCACCGAGTCGTCACCGAGCACCGACCTCGCCACCGAGGCAACGTGTGTTATCAGAGAAACATGATGAGGCAAGAGTTGGCTGTAACCCATGGTCGGGAGGCTGAAGCGATTAGGTGCGCGTTTTAACACGCCATCGTGTAACGCCCTTCGGGTTTGCGCCCGCCGACTTCGGGCTCATTTCAAGTAGACACATTGAATGACAGAACCTCGAGAATATTTGGAAAACCAGCGTGAGGGCACAGCAGGCAATCGCTGGAGGGAACCGAATCTTATACAGGGGAATGCTTCAATCTATGTCCGGTGATGTCTCCCATAGATGAGAGGGATAGCTATGGTCAGATGGTCAAGTTGGTAGATGTGAGATGAGAAAACGCTAGAATATGAAACCCCGGCCCGGTGCTCAAAACCTCCTCTTCTTCTTGGCCGGTCCCTGGGCGGCCTTCTTCGCAAGCTGCTCTTGGAGCTCCCGGTGTCGGCGCGCCGCCCGCTCCTCCGACGTCTCGCGAGGCGGCGGCGGAGCGGCGGGTTCCTCCGACGCCCTCGTCTTTGCTGCCCTCCCGCGTCTCCCGGCGCTGTCGTCGTCGTCGCCGCCGTCGCCGTCTACAACCTCAGCTTTGGGGGCCCCTTGCGCCGTGCCCGCAGCGGCCTTGCCGATCTTGCCCATCCTTCTTGCAGGGCGCGCCTCGGCCGCGGCGGGCCCATCGTCTTCTTCGGCGGTGGCGGTGTTTGACGACTCTGGGGGTTTTTCCGACCCGCGGTCGTCCTTTCCCCTCGCTGTCGGGCTCTTTGTGTTCGCTTCGGCAGCGGCGCCAATGCGACCCATCCTCCCTCTAGCCGGCTTTGGCTTCAGAGAAGAGACTTCAACTACTTCCGGCTCTTCGGCGTCCGAGGCCGTTTCTGACCCGGCGCCATCCTTCGCCGCTGTCTCGGGACGGGAGCGAGGTGCTTCCGCTGCCTCATCTTCAGACGCCGTTTCGGCGTCCGGGTCGGGCTGCGGTTCTGGCTCGGGCTCCCGTCTTCTTCCGATGACACCCATGCGCTTCTTCGGCTTGGTCGGTGTCGTCACCCTCGGCGGCGGGTTGCTGTCGGGGATCTGCGTCTCGCCCTCCCCGCCGCTGTCTGTGGACTCGTCGTCGGCGGTTGGCGGTGCGTGATTCTTGGCCTGCTCTGCTTTGCGGGCAGACACTAGATGCGGCGGTGTTGCCTGAACCTCGAAATCGTCGTCGTCGTCATCATTACCGCTTGGACGTCTGTCGCTCGGGGGTGGCGTTTTCCTCGACGAGGAGATCCTACTTCTCTGCACCAGGCGGACTTTATCCCCGGATGCCTCTTGTATCTCGCTCCACCAGTTGTCGAGCGCAGGCCACTCCTGATACTCCAGCGAGGGATGGCGTTGGAGAGACGGCTCGAAGACGCTATCCATCAGATCCTTGACGTCGCGCGCCGCGACGGGCCCCTTTATGCGACTGTTTCCCGGCCCTTCCTCCTCGCCGTCGCGACCGTCGCCGTCGCCCCTGAACTTTCTCTTGAAGCCGGCCGCGTCGAAGGGCGCTAGGCCTTTGACGCGGGCCTCGGCGACGGCGCGGGTGATCTTCCTCTTGCCGGTGTTGACCAGGGCGCTGAAGACATGCTCCATGCGGGCGCCGGTGCTTTCCAGCTTGTCGACGACGCGCGATATGACGCCGTCCTTCTCGCGTATGACGCCCAGCAGCGCCTCGACCTCCTGCGAGCGGGTCAGATTGGCCTGCACCAGGGGCAGGACCAGGTCCGCCACGAGCGCCGACGGCCCGCCGTGCTTCAGGCGGACGGGCCACTTGAGCGGCCTGAAGCCGGCGGGCAGGATGCACGTAACGTCGAGCAGCAAGTCTGCGGGCGCAGCGCCGCCGGCCGTGGCGGTGGACGACAGGGCCAGGCTGGTGTCGGCATGGTTCGGGGAGTCCGAGTCGAAGGCGGCTTCGACCCAGCGCAGCAGCTCCTTGAAGTTCTCTGGGTCGTCGCTAGGGTCGATGCTGGTGTTCTCCTGCAGGCAGCGGAGCAGGATGGCCTTACGATCCAGGCTCTCGCGCCAGACGTTGGCGAGGTCTGTGAGGTGCACCGAGTAGGAGACGGGCGACGTGCTGAAAGAGGCCGACACCAGCAGGTTTGGAACGCTGCGGTGCGAGACCGGAAACGGCCGCCACGAAGGGCGGGCTTCCGCCGCCATTCTGTCGTTGGCTTGGTCTCGTCCGAGAGCCAGGTCAAGGCTCCATTGATATGAGCGATGGGCGGTTAGCACGTGGGGAAAGATAGGTGGGTGCGGTGCGGGGAAGGCGGTTTGATGTCAAAGCGAAATGGAACATGACACTCCCTCTGACGGCCGCGGAAAGTATTTGAGGTGCCGGGAAAATGCCTGTTTCGCGCACAGAACGCGATTTGGACTAGCCTGTTTTTACTGGTGCCCGTCCAATACGCGACCATCGCCAGCGCGACGTTTTTAGCACAGGCAGAAGCCTGGCGCGATTGTCGCCGCATCACGTGCCGCAGGCAGCACCCGACTTCCATCCTGCAAGAAAAAAACCATTCACCTAAACCCCATTCCTCCAATGACAGCCATATGGCCATCCCAATTGCATAGGGCGAAATAACGAGCGTGGCGGGCGACAGTGCATACTCTCCCTCTCTCAAATCATCAATTTTATTTACAAATCCTTGACGGCGAAACCAATCCTGGGGGTGTCCTGCCTCGGCCGGGCATCCTCGAAGATTACGTAGCCGGCCTTGATGGCGGCGGCTCCCAGGATGGACATGGGCCCCCCCGCGAATTCGAGGGACGCCTGCACGGCGCCAAAGCACTCCCCCTTGGCCTCGTCGTAGGGCGCGTAGTTGATGTAGCTGCCCGGGACGGTGAGGATCTTGACGATGCCGCCGAAGAGGCCGGGGCCGTTGACGCCGAGGGACAGGTCGGGCAGGGCCGCGCCGCAGGGGAAGACGACGCCACCCGCGCCGGCGGCGTAGTGCGAGCCCTTCACCTGGCTGTAGTAGTCGTCGACGAGCTTCTTGTCCAGGTACATGAGGGACGTGCCCGTGTCCACGATGGTGTCGAAGCGCCGCTTCTTGAAGGAGACGCTCTTGCTGCCGCTGCCGCTGCCGCTGCCGCTGCTGACGGCGTAGCCGGCCAGGGTGACGTTCCACTCCGAAAAGGCCCCGTTCCTGATGGGGTGCGGGTTGACGGGGACGTAGACGACGTTGCCATTGTGGCGGTTCGGCGGCACGACGCCAAAGTCGTAGAAGCCCGTCTTTCCGGCCTTGAGGTCGGCGGCGAAGAAGGGCTCGCGGAGTGACGGCAGCACGGTCTGGAAGAAGTTCTTGGGGCGCGGTGCGTCGAGCGGAATCGTGGAGCCAAAGTCCAGCAGACTGAGGCCCACGATGCCGTCGTAGGGGTTCGCGAGAAACCCGTCGGACGCTTCGGTGGCCGGCAGCACGCCCTGGCTCTTGACGACGATGCCGTCGGCGATCTTGACGACGTCCCTGTAGGCGGCGTCGCCAAGCCCCCAGTCGCCGCCGACGTAGCTCTTGGCCCACGTGAGACCGGGTATCTTGGTCGCGGTTGAGCTCTTGGAGGGGTCGTATATGGAGTGCCCTCCGGCCTCGAGGCCGGTCGAGAAGGCCCAGAGATCTGAGGAGCCCGTGTCGAGCTGGACACGCACCGTCTGGGGCGGGGTGCCGATCTGGATCAGCGTGAGCCACTCGGCGTCGTGGCGCGAGTCGGATGAGGGGGCGGTTCCCTGCTGCCTTCCCTGCCTCCTAGCGAGCTTGCCGCCGCCTTTGATTGTGGCGGCCAGTGCGGGCGGCACGTCGGCGCCGTAGCGGAGGTAGGTCCTGTAGACGGACATAGGGCCGCTCTCGACCGGACGCGCTCCCCGCCTGACATTCTCGGCTTGAAGCGTGAAGCCACCGGCGTCGGGCTGCCCCTTGGCCACCGGTTTGGCGACGACGGCGGCGCTCAAGGTCGCGGCCACGACGAGGATCTGGCCGAGGTGAGGCATTACGATGACTATTAAGTGCGTTTTCCTGGGAGAGGCAAGGCACTGGTGGAAGAAAGAGGGACCGGCCTTTGTCCAACCCTTCCGGGAGAAGATCCCTTATAGATCTGGGCTCCGACCCAGCCCTTTGACCCGAGCAGACCGGATGCGATCGACATCCTGCGACTGTGGCGGCGGCGGCGGCGGCGGGCAAGGGGTAGCGATCTCTCCATGTGCCTGGCCCCCTGGAATCCGATTCGTGATGTCAGGGACGGGCCATATTTATCAATTCAACATGGTATCGCCAGACCTTGGCGCCCAGCGGCTCTCTTGGACATCTTGGAAGGACCTCCTGGAGTGTCTTAGGTGCCTGGCGCCGCAACAGGGGTAGGTCTCCAGAAGTTATAGACCTCGAACGGGAGGGGCACACGTTGCCCAAAAAAATAGGGGTACACCAAAAGGCCAAAAAATTGGGACATCTTCGGGCGGACTCTCGCCACGGACATCACCAACCGCAAGGAACCTTTCCAATTTGCAACTGCATGGCGAAATGAATGGATATAAAATTTATAAGATATCTGTAGGCTTTTCTTCTCGTTCTATATCTTGCTTTTTTTTCTTCATATATATGTAAAAATCCGTAAAGATTGGGAGCAATGCATATCTCGGCTAAGGCCACTCTCCTTTTGGTATACCCTAATTTTCGGGCATGTTCCTGGCTGAAAAGCATGGGGATCCTGAAGCGATATTTGAAAATCCGGACAGTCCGGTTGCTCGATAGCCACTGGCATATCCAGATACCCGTCTCGCCATTACTCGTGGCGGACTGGGATGACGCTGCTTTACTGCCCCTGAGTTCGGTTCTTCGGATGCTGCGGAATCTAACGAAGGCGGGGTATACCCTACAAATGGAACAGTGCCTCAAACGGCGGGCCACGTAGAGTAAATTTTATGCTTGGCGGGGAGAACGCACGCCACCAAAGTCTCAACTCACAGACCAGGTCGTTGCTTCAAGCCGGGATGACGCTGTATTATTCACAGCTATACCTACCAGGTATCTCCGGAATGCCAACCCAGAATCACATAACGCAGCGCAGAATGGCAGCACCCTCAGCCCTAGCCAAAATACCCTGGCGACATTAGACCAGACGGTCAAGGAAGGATCCTCAACGATCCAAGCCTCAGAAATTGGCCCCGTAGGTACCCGCCTACTGAGAACCACCCCCTGATCCCGGCCAGCATGCAGGTTCCAATATGGGCTGCCTTATGGGGCCTACGAGTGGCCGCAGGGCCCGTCCTGAGCGCCACCGTCGGGACGACAGCCGACGTCAGCCCGACGGGCGGCGTCTGCCTCACGCAGTGGTACACGCCGGGCAGTGGGGCCAACAACGTGCGCAGCTACCACACACGCAGCGACGGCAGCATCGTCGAGTCTCGCCAGCGCGGGGACGGGACATGGTTTTCGGTGGCCATCGTGCTCGAGGACCAGTGGGGCCGGAGCGGGAACGCCAGTGACGTGCGTGCGTGGGCTGGTGGCCCGCTCGCGTGCGCAGGCGAGGCGGTGGGTGACGAGCCCGACGACGTCCAGGTCCGGCTGTTCTACCAGCGTGTTGAGGAGGGGAAAGGCGGGCTGGTCAAGCTGCACTCTATCGTGTGGAAGAGCGATGTCGGATGGTGCGTTGAATCCGCCCGCAAACACTTCAAAGCAAGATAGACACTAAAACACCAGGTGTCCCGCAACAGGAAACCAGACGAAGCATTCAACACCGTCTTCGGAAGACCCGCCTCGGCCGGCGCAGCCATCAAGTGGGCAGACCCCAAGACCAAGGTCGTCGACTGGCGGCTCTACTACGTGCTCTACGACAGGTTGCAGTACGGCACGACACGCGTGCGCGCCCGCGTGCACGAAGCCGTCCTGCGCACACGCGGCGACGCCGAGGTCCTAGCCTGGCAGCACGGCAGCGACAACAAGCCCGTGGCCGAGCTGGTCCTGCGACCGGGGCGCGCCGCTTCCCTGGCCGCGGCGTGCCTGCGCGGCGGGCGGCACATCTCGCTGGTGGCGTGGACGCTGCGGACGGACCACCGAGCCGGTGGCGCCGCCGGCAGCAGCAGACGCCCGGCCGCGATCCAGGAGACGCGGTGGACGGCCGAGGCGGGCCGGTGGACGTCGCGCGCGCAGACGCTGGTCGGCTCCGGCTTCTCCGACGTCGGCGCCGTGGCGGTGGCGCCGTACCGCGAGCGCGCCAGCGGCCGCGACGTGCTGCTGACCGTGGTCAGGTACCACGAGCCGTACGACGTCGGCACCAACACGGCGGTGCAGCAGCTCGTGTCGGTCGGCGACATGTGGCAGGAGCTGATGATGCCGCCGCCGAGCTGGCTGGCCGCCGGGTCGTCGGGCAGCATGGCGGCCGCCGCGTGGCTGAAGGATGGCGGCGGGAAGTCCGGGCAGGAGGAGGAGCTGCAGATCACGCTTCACTACGTCGCCTGTGACGGGTCTGAGGGCGCCGAGGACGGGAACGCGTGCAACTTTGCCATCAAGGAGGCGCAGAGGAACACGGAGAATGTGAATGGGTGGATCGAGGGGCATGTGGTGTCGACCTAGGTCCAGGCATCGAAGGCCTGCTTGAACAGCGCCTTCAATATCTACCTAGCCAATTTTATGATCATTCTGACAGCTATTGCAGGCTCTGTGTTAAGAGAGAGTGAGATGTGCACGCAATCCCGCTTATTCCCACGCCCGCTCAGACCGGAACGCCCTGGGGAACCACTCGGGCGCACTGCCCTCGGTCATCATGTGCACGAGGGCCTCGGAGCTGCGCGAGGCCCAGGCCATGCCGTGGCCGTTCATGCAGACCGTGGCCCACAGGCCGTCCTCGCCGGGCACGCCGCCGACCAGGGGCAGGCCGTCCGGGGTGTCGCAGCAGATGCCGGTCCAGTGCGCCAGCACCTCGGTGGTCTCGCCCCAGTTCCTGTGGCCGTAGATGACGCGGCCGACGGCGGCCAGGTGCGACGCGATGTCGGCGTTGACGACGGCGTCGTCGGTCACGTTGAGCTCGCGCGACGGCGAGAACTTCTTGCCGCCCCCGATCACGACGTCGCCCTGCCCGCGCGTCCCCGGCGGCCGCACCGTGATGTACTCGTTGCCGCTGTGCAGGTCCGGATACGACGCGCTGTGCCGGAACACGTCCTTGTCGGCCGCATACGCCTCCGGGTGCACCGCCGCCGCCTGGTGCCGGTTCGGCGTGAGGAACTTTGTGCGCGCGAAGCCCGCGTGCAGCGCGCCGGTGTAGCCGTTGGTCGCGAGCACCACCCTGCTGCCCTTGACCGTGCCCCTGTCCGTCCGCACCTCCCACCTGGCCGCGCCGCCATCTGCAGTCCGGTTCAGGGCCAGGGCCGTTGTGTGCGTCTGCAGGTTCAAGCCCTTGTCCAGGGCGAGCTCGAGCATGGCGCAGACGGTCAGGTAAGGGTTGTGCATGCTGCCGCGCGACGTGACGGCGCCCAGGATCTCAGGCCAGCCCCAGTGGCCCCTGGCCGCCTGGCCGGCGTAGACGGCGCGGGTGTTGTTTTGCGGCACGTCGCGGGGCCTGCGCCGCTCCAGCTCGTGCTGGACGCCGACGACGGCCACGGCGCTCTCGAAGGCCTCCTTGGTCCAGTACAGGTCCGCGGTCTCGACCTCGGCGAAGCCGCTGCTGACGTTGTGGGCGCGGACAAAGTCGCGCAGCTCGTCGGCGCTCTCCTGCTCCAGGCGCCCGATACGGAGAGCCTCGTCCTCGCCGTATGCCGCCGTCCACTTCTGCACCTGCGCCCAGGAGCCCGCCTTGACGTGCCCACCGTTGCGCCCCGACGCGCCCGACGCGGCGCCGCGGGCCTCGAGCATCAGGACGGAGAGGGACGGGTCTCGCGACAGCAGCTTGTAGGCGACGGTTGTGCCCGAAACGCCGGAGCCGATGATGACGTAGTCAAGGGTTTGCGAGGTCGGCAGATCTGGGGTCGTACGCAGGTCGGCGATGCGGTGCGGCGGCATCTGCCAGTAGGGCGTGGTTGGGTTGGGCTGAGGGCCGCCTTGGAGGAGTGGCTGCTGGTCGCTGGCTTGGCTGGTCCAGAGACGAGGCTCCGAGGGAACAGCGCCCGAGCAGGCCGTCCCCGCAAGGGAGGCGACGGCGGCGACGAGTTTGAATAGCTGCCACATTGTTCAAGCCTTTACGGTCTTTGGCGAGGGGAGATCAGGTAGCAGGAGACAGACGCCGTGATGTATCTAGGAGACAAACATCATTATATACCCACTGGCAGGGACAGCGCCATCACTGTTCTTCCCCTTCCCATCGGCGGGGGATCGGCACCAGGTCGGGGCGGGGCCGGGAAGGCTCCCCCGCCTGCCACTGACATAACGCCGACTGCCAAGGCACTCCCCGCCCCAGACTCCGCTCTGGCTGCGACGGCGAGGTCGGCTTGTGCGAGATTAAGGTGTCTAGGTTGCTACCCTAGGTCCGATGCCACTTCAGCGCCGGACGCCCGCCGAACCAAGCTGTCTTTTTGATGTTGTTTTTAGGTTGTGTCAAAACTGCAGGTGTCTCAGCCAGGAAACGGTTTCGAGATGGCACATGGCTCGAGCTCCTCCTAGCCCCATTCAAGATCAAATCAATTTTAACGCTCATCGTCTCTCACCTTCCCCTACGCCCAACCCGCGCTCCGTCCAGTATGGCTCTCAACCCTGTACCTTCCAGGTATTCAACGTCCCCCAGCGGCCTGAGATCTCGATGTGTTCATTCCGTGTTCTGCAGTCTAATAAAAAAAAAACCAATTATCCCATATTAGATCAGCCCACCACATAATTCGTCCACCCCATCAGCACAGCGCCCACGCATTCATCGCAAAACACCTGAATGCGGTCCAAAAGGATCATCTTGGCAGCAAGGATGGATCTCACGTCACGTGCTGGCCATCGAGATCCATCGACGAGCCATGAAGCATCTCACCAGCCTCAGCCTCACAGGCGGCGGTCGCGTCGCTGGGCCGTCTGCTCTGACTCGGCTTGTCTGGTATCTCGCTGCCTTTTCTCATCAGCCGCCGTCTTGCTCTGATGCGCCCCTCGGGATGTCGGTCATCACGTCTTTCCGCCGCCTCAGGACACTACGCAGACGATATGTCGTCCTCGCCGTGTTTCTCCTCGCCCTCTTCACCGTCCACTTCGTGGATCTCAGAGAGCTGAGCGAGGAATGGCCATTCCACCTGGCCAGACCCTACTTCTACACGGAGCCGATGCCCGCGCAGGAGCTCGCTGGGCAATGGGACGACCACCCGGTTGTGTTTCTCTATAAAGAAGCCCTGGAAAAGTTTGCCGTCCTGACTGCCCGGCAGTCGCAGACGCCAGACGTCGCCGAGGCCGAGTACACGCGCAGATACGGCAGGACGCCGCCACCGGGATTCGCCCGCTGGGTCGAGCACGCCCTGGCCAAGGGATCGCCCATTATCGACGATTTTGACGTGCTAACTCGGCCCGTCCACCGATTCGCCCATCTTCCCGCTGCAGAGATCAAGCAGAGGGTGCGCAGGGCCGACGAGGGGAACGCCAGGTTCGACATGATCAAGTTGTGCAGGTTTGGGGGCGAGCCCGGGAGAAGGGCGTTTGACGAGGGCTGCAAGAAATGGGCCGAGCCCCTGACGGAGCTCCTTGGAGACGCCCGAGACCTGGCTCCCGATGTGGAATTTCTAGTCAACTTCCTGGACGAGCCGTCGGTTCTGGTGACGGACGACACTCCGCCGAGGGATTCGGGTACGGCTTGGGCCATGTTGGCTAACCGCTCCATTGCGAGCAAAGTGGAAAAAGCCTGCCACTTGCGAGGGTCTCTCAACCCGTCGACGTCCCTACCCTCCATCAGCGCGTCGTCTACGTCAAGCATGTCTTTACCCTCACCAACCACACCGTCACTGTCCCCGCCTCCGTTAAACAATAGTTCACATTTTCCCAACCAAACAGCACCCTTTTCGAACATTACGTCCTACAACACTGCATCATATTTATCCAATAGCTCCTCGCCTCTACAAAGAAGAGAGCCGTCCGAGACATACAACGACTATCACATGCCCTTTGTCCGCGATCCCTCGGACGAAAAGGATCTCTGTCGCCACGCAGAGTACTCGGACATGCACGGCTTCGTCAGGTGTCCGGCAACCCTACGGCAGATGTCCACTCTCACGCCTGTCCTCTCCCAAGCCGCACCAGACCCCTTTTCGGACATCCTCCTCCCGGCAACACACTACAGCATGTCGTGGAACGTCTACAAGCCGTGGCAAGACAGGGCCTTGGAGGGCAAGAAGGCTCTGGTCTACTGGTCAGGCTCGAACACGGGCGGCCGCTGGACCCTCGAGACGTGGGCCCGCGGCCTCCGGCAGCGCCTGGTCTCGCTCGCCCAGGGCAAGAAGAAGCGCAAGCACACGTACCTGGGCCACTCCGCCTTCTCGTCCGCGGCTGGGATGGCCCAACCTTTGCACCCGTACGCGGTCTCGTCGACGGCGCCCGAGCACCTCTCGCGCTTCGACGTGTCCATGACGCGCATCCTCGCCGACGCGTGCGCGACGCCGGCCGTGTGCGAGGAGCAGCGCAGCTTCTTCGGCGGCCTGCTGCCGTCGGGCAAGCCCGAGAACATGCACGCCAAGTCGCGCCCGATGCGGTACCGCCTGCAGCTGGACGTGGACGGCAACAGCTACAGCGGACGCTTCTACCGCATGCTCGCGTCGCGCAGCTGCCCGCTCAAGGCGACGATATTCCGCGAGTGGCACGACGGCCGCCTGGTCCCCTGGCTGCACTACGTGCCCGTGTCCCAGTCGCTGGAGGAGCTGCCGGAGCTGGTCCGCTTCCTGACCGGCACGGGGCGGGGGAACGAGATTGCCAGGGCGATCGCCGAGGCCGGGAGGGAGTGGTACGACAGGGCGGTTGCGCCTATGCACCAGGGCTTGTATTTGTATCGGCTGATGCTGGAGCTAGCCTGGCTCATGGACGAGTCGCGGCCGGTAGGGTAGCTTTCTTCCGATGCACAATACAATGACGACTTACAGCAGCAGCCTTCAGGGGACATCTTCGGTAGCAAACGGCACAAACAAGGGGTGATACAGGACCGGAACGTGGGAGGTGGACTTCCAGTTGCCAGATCTCGTGACCGATGCTGCGCTTGAGAACAGATTTCACGACAAAGCCCCCCGACTAGAAGAAAAAAACAGATTTTAATTCTTGGACTTCCTATGAGACACATTCACCAAAACGGACAACCTACAAATGAACCATAGAGGATGATAGTGTATGGGCGTGCTAGTCTGGGGGAGATACAAACGTGGTTGTTCAGAGCAAGGCAAAACGTTGCAGAGTATATCTAACAGGTACAGTATTCTATCCGGCCCATCCACCGAAACCCCGGCAATGCTCTCCTGACGGCGCGCGGGTCAGCCTCACCATAGGCTCGTCCACACCAACACTCGGACCTCGACGAGCCGGCGGTTTGGAACGCACCATTCTTGCTCGCTAGGCGCAGAACGCGCCAATCTCGGAGGCAGACACACGGATACGACGCAGATCGACTAATGGCTGGTTTCAGGGCGGCTGCGGGAGATCCCTTTGGTTCCCGGTGCTAGATCTGTTGTGAAACCGCACTATTGGCAGCGGGCGAGCCAGACTTCTGCGACAACGTTATGAAAAGGGATAAGCTTGCTCTGTATCGGTGTTAGTCCACGTGTTCTGCGAGCAGAGACGGCCAGAAATTACCCATTGCAGCTCGCACTAACACATCAGCTCGTTCGGCTAGACGCCACCATCCAACGCCTCGGGCCGTAGGATCCAGCCTCGTTTGTCTAATGCCCGAGTCTTGTGCAGCCATGTCCTTCGAGGCAGAGCACGGCCGCCGCAGACGGGGAGAGAAACGATGAACCCTGTGGCCTTGGCAGCGAGCGAGCCACAATAGAAACGGGAACAACACCAAGGGCCCGCAACTAATGACAGCCTGGCGACCGCATAGTTGGCACGAACCCCAGCGAGCCGGCTGAGCTCAATTTGACGGATAAGTCTGGCTGGCCTCGGTACGGGCCTTCTACATCGCTTTGATTGTATTTTACACCATCGTAGTCTTCCTGAGTGACTCCGCATCCATGGGGCCAAGACTACGATGTGGAATGACGATGCATCCAGGAAAATACCAGATCACGTCTCTGGCACTGCCTGAAAAGAAAGACAGCCCGCCACTGGAGGCCCCGACAGCAAATATGGAACCTGGTCTCGGGCCTCAACCTCCGCTGGCGCCTGCAGCAGAGGATATTCCTTGTGCACCGTTCCCGCCGGCAATCTGCTCCGTGTTGCTTGCCTCGCCTAGCCTGATGCGGCTTCAACGCGCCTTCTGAGACGGGTCGTGACCTTAAATGCTGCGACTACGCCTCAGCGACAACTTTCCAAAACATATTACCTTGTACGTGACATCCTCCGGGGGTCGACACGGAATAACCAGTCGGGATACGGCCTCGTCGTGCCTGCACATGGCCCTCGGCATCGTGTGCACCTCGCTGCCGTGCCCGCGGTTCTTTTCTCTCGGCGCGAGAAGGGCACTTCCCATTGATGGACGTCTCGCCCGCGGTAGTCTGCCAAGGATACCATGCCACCACGCCCTAGTGTGCCGTCTGGCCGACCTGTGTACTTCTCGCTTAAAAATTCCGAACGGCTTCGGTACATCCGGATTGACTCACCACCTAGGATCTAGGACCAGAGCACCACGAGATACTGGAAGCGGGAGACGCGACGATGAAGGACGGCTATCACAAGGGTTAGGGACATCATGTCAGGGGCGGGCGCCTCCGACGGCTCGCTTAGCTCGACCGTCTGGACGACCACGTGTCCCTCTAGGATGAAGAAAGCGGCTCCTGGGGCTAGGCTCAGCCTGGTCGCACGGTGGCATGGAGCAAAACGAGTCCTGGACCACCTCCGGCTTCGCCAAGTGCTCCCTCGGCTCGGAGCTGACCGTATCCTTCGCGCGGGACCTGACACAGAGCGGCCACATCGATGTCGTCGCTCTAACCAGAAAGCACTGTCAGCGTGGGATGAGAGGATCGACAAGTTGTACACCCCGCCTGTTGTGGAGGGTGGCTAGTCCCAGCGCCGCGCCCATCTCGACGTTTACCAGAGGGCTGGCTATTTTTCCGTGACAGGAGATGTTACGTGGAGGCTGTGGAAGGCCTGGGATGGAACAGGGGCTTGTCAGCGCGCGATTAGTTTATCGTCTTATCACAGCTCTGTGCCGCGCATGACTGAGACAACGTGGCTCTTTTTTCTTGGCATTATTGAGACTGGTATTCCGTGACTTTTGGCATTCTCGGCTTCTCGAAAGCGACATCCCCTTACAGCAGTGATCGAGCAGTTCTATCCACAGGCTGGATAGGTATGCATGAACCTTGTAAGTTATCAGCCGTGGGAACCCCACGTCCTGCCTGGATCGCACCGGAATTGTCTCGGTCCGAAGCACCGTCAGCAAGAGGACACTATCGAGCCCAATGAAGGACAGGTGACTTGATTGATCCTCTAATAAAAAAACATTGGTCCGAGAGGACCATAATTCCCATGTATTTCATCTCCATCCATCTCAGTTCCCATAGTCTCGTGTGCAGTCCCATGCCCTTTGGATCTCCGTCCAGGCGGGAACGAGCCGATTCATCCCCATACTCGAACATTTCAGGATGAAAGTACAAAAACCAAAACATGTCAAGTCTCCGAAATTTTGTGTGTGTAGCAAACAATGGGTATCGTGACAAAGCGTGCAAATAAAAAAGAAAGAAAAAATAAGCGAACAAGAAACGGTAGCGAGATAAAATCTCAGCCGAGATGCCGCTAATAACTCAAAAGATGAATCGAAGAAGTAGAAAAAGATACCCCAAATGTAGGTAGGTAGAGGCATGTCAACAGATTACCGGGGTCTCGGTTCGGGCGTGGATGCAGCTAGTTGATGTCATGTTAGTATACCAAAGGAGCCATATCCGGTTGCCAGCCAAATCGATCGAGGGGAGACAGGATTTTTGTGGGCTTGGGAGAGCCTGGTTTTCATGCTTTTTTTGGTCTTTGGATGTTGGATGTGTTAGGGATGACAGGTCAAGGAAAGGTGTTAGAGAGCGACAGTAGTTGGGCAGACAGGTGTAAGGAAATAAGAGTCGAACGAGCGTAAGGGTGTCTCAGAGATGTATTCTGGACGGTCGGTTTGTGCAAGGAAAGAGTCCAGTGTGGACAGGTAGGTGTGTCGTCCGGCTCGATTTGGCATGGCATCCTTTCATGGCATCACTCTCGGCATACATAACCTTGTGATTTTGGCGCTGGTGTCAAGCCGGCATCGTCCCGAGTGTTGATGTTTAGCCGGATTGAGAAGTCTCCGTCTCGGGCAGGCGGTTACCGGCCGACCAGCTCTTCCTCTTAATGTCCGTCGACGACCTAGGTGACAGGTCCAGCAGGCGAGCGCTGCCGGCGCTGATGTGTCGCGCGTGGGCCTGGCCGAGGTTGACGCTGGTCGCTCTCTGCAGTCGACCGATGTCTTCAGACGCGTTGCTGACGGGCGACGCAGGGGATGCGGGAGATCCCGGCTCACTGTTGTCGTCAGGGGCGGTGACGGGCCTCACCATGTTAAGGAGACCTTCTCTGCTCTTGATGCGTCCTGCAGGAGACGGCCGGACGACCTCGGGCTGCTTGCCGCTCACGGCTCCCCAGCGAGGATCGTCGTCCTCGTCGCTCGAGGGTCTGAGCTCGCCAGTAGACTCGTGGCCGGCCCAGGCAGCCGGGTATACCATGCCCGAGGCTCGGCTGGCGACCCTGCTGAGATACTCGTCGTCGGCAATGCCCGCCGAGTCGTCTGCGTTCTCGCCAGCCTCTATCATGTCGTCGTCCGGGCCTTCGAACATTTGCACGGGGCGCTGCTGCTTCGTCTGCGAGGAAAGCCGGCCGCTCTTGACGCGGCCCGAAAGCCACGAGCCCTCCGAGTCGATCGACGCCAGCGACATGGCTTGTTGCGGCTCAGGCGAGGGCTCGACTCCATCTCTGAACAGAGAAGACGGCGTGCGTCTCATATCATCGAATACGGGCGTGTCATGACGCCTGCCGGGGATGTTGATGGGGGCGCTGGGGGCGGGCATCGCGTCGGCCGGAGGGGAGTCCTGCTCCTTGATGACGGGTGGCATGGCGTCAAAGTCGGGTGACTGCATTCGTGAGTCTGGGGGCGACAGAGGATGCTCGGGGAGATCCTCTCGGAAGCGAGACCGCGTTCGTTTCGGGGCAGCGCTTCCTCGGCCGGCAGCGCCCGGTGGGATGAAGGTCACGTTGAACGGAGAGACGGACTGTGTTTGTGCCGGTGCTTGGGTCGACATGGAATCGCGCGAGGTGTTGGAGAAGGACGAGGGTCCTGAGCTTCGCTTGGACCTGAGACCCCACTTGAAGAACGAGGTCCAGGACATGGGGCCTCGAGACGAAGCCTCAGAGGCGTTGCGCGGCGTTCCCGAGATGTCCGACTGCGCATTCACCGAGAGAGGCGACTTGGAGCGTGACTTCTTGGAGCGCAAGAGGCCCTTGATCTTGGGGCTCTGCTCCTGCGCCAGGGGCATGATAGGCTCCTCGGGATCCTGCTTGCCGGGCGACGTCGATTCCTCCAGGACGATGCTATCAACCCGGTGGAAGACATCGAGCGGACGCCGAGATTCCTCCGTCTGGTCATCGGCGCCGTTGGGACCGGCAGAAGCAACGTCCTCGGGGCGTTTGTCCGACTTCTTTGTCGGGGAAGCACTGGACTGGCGTCGTCTCGAGGACGTAACAACAGCCGAAGTCGTGTCGACTCCAAGACCGACGGACTCGCGACCGAGCACGCCGCGCTCGAGGTTCGCCGGCGACTCTCTGCCTTTCTCGAGGGCTCGCCTCTCCTTCTCAGCCCTACGGGCGAGCTTGCTGTCGATCTTTTCCTGTTCGCGCTCGCGCCTCCTCTCCTTCCTCCGCTTGTCGCGCTCCATAAGCTCTCGCAGGTCGCTAGCGTCGAGGTCGTTGGCAAGATCGTCGACTCGCTTGTGCGCCTTGAGCGTGGCCTCAGGAATCTGCGACTTGCTCGGGACCTTGCGCCTCTGGGAGTCGGAGCGCGTGGGCACGGCCTCGGTGATGGACTGCGAGGGCGTGCATCGTGGGTTCGTCATGCGCCTCAGGGTAGGCTTCGGGGCGAGGACATCGAACGTAGAGACCTTGTACGAGACCTGCTCAGAGTCAGAGGACAGGCTAGAGTGGATCGACTCGGCCAGCGGGAGCGAGACGTCGGAAGGGTGCTGTTCTCTGTCCCAAGGGTTCTTCACAATGGCGAAGCCGCCCGACTTGACACGGCGATTGTCCTTCCTGAGAGGCCGTCCCGAGGTCCAGGCGTCGGTGGCGGGCCGCACCGGGGTGAAGTCCCTCAGGGCCTTGAGCTCGGCCTCGCGCTCGCGATCGTGCGAGTTCTTCCTCCGCTTGCTCAGTTTGCGCGACATTAGATGGCCGCCGTCGCGCTTCGCTGGGTAGAGGGTGGGGACGCGACCGAAGGGGGCATAGGCAGCGCCCTCAGGCGTGGGCGCACCCGCCTCCTTATCTTCCCGTCCTGTCGTCGACTGGAGAACGGGCTCTGGTGACGTGGCGGGGTTGGACCCTGCATGGCGAGGAGGCAGTGGGGCCGGCTCCCGTTTAGATTTTCGGATGCTCCTTCTCGGCCCGACCAGGATTTCGTCCCTTCGTCCCGACTCGAAGCTGTAGGTCCTGGCCAGCCTCTGCAGCCTGCTCGGGCGCCGGTGGACGGGGTCCGTGCCGGAGAGCTGCGGCGCGTCGACGGGCAGTGGTGACAGAACATCGACTGGCGATGACGCGGCGGGCGCAGTCTGCCTCTTTGGGGGGTGGGCGTCGTCTCCGTTAGCGGCGCGGATCGAGCGTCTCCTGCGCGTCCTCCTTCGAAAGAGCCACAGAGCCATGCTGGCCGGCGGGGTTCCGGCGTCCCCGCGGAGCCACTGGCGAGGGTATGCCGAGTTATGCCTTTGGATGGCGTGCTTTTATTTGACCGCAACTTCAATGCTGCGCATAGAGGGTCCCGCTGCGGGCGGGATGGGATGGGATCCTGGAGTTCGCGTTATAGGAGAGGGGCATCCTTAACAGACGCAGTTGTAAGGATGGCTAGGGAGAGCGAGCGTCGGGCTGGGCGGGCTGGGCGACAGGCAGGCTCGCTGGTTAGCATAGGCTGGTTCGCAGTCTTCTTAGGACTGCAAGTATTGCTTCTTGCAGTGCTGTCGCAGTCAACGCTGTCGCAATGACTCCCTGATAGCCATTCCCCTCCCCGCAGCAGATACAAGACAGAATGCCAGCCCCGGGACTGCGCTCCCGACGCAATCCTTCCGCCACGTCTTTTGCAAACGCACTGGCCCAGGCTTGTCTGTGCGGGCGACGCCGTCGCAATGACCTTTTTTGAGCCGACAGGACCTGCCGCTGTGGAGCACGAGAGAAGGCGCGCCCAGGTGGAAAAGATGGAAGTAAACCTTACCTGGTGGCGAAGGGACAAAAGCCCATTGATTAATGTCCTGCTCGACTCGCAAAGCAAAGGGCCAAGCAGAAGATGCGCCGGATCCCGAGTAAAAGAAGGTGAGTCGGGATGGATGCGCAAGCCAACGAACGGGCAGGGCGAAGTGGTGGTGGTTGTGGGTGGGATGAGTTTTGCGGTCCCAGGCCGCAAAAAGGGCGGGGGCAGGGGCGACCTGGGGGTGGATTTGAGGAGAGGTCGGGCAGGGCGGGCAGGGGCCAGGCGTGGAGGAAGGGCGGAAGGGGCGACAAGCGAGAAGCACAGGACCCCTTGGCCCAGCATCAGCACCGGCAGAGCACGGCAAGGTACCCGCGGGGTGGGTCCAGTGACAAAATACACAATGTGAGCGAGGAATGGCCGTCGCACTTTCCTTCAGGGCAGCTTTCCTCCCGTCCCGGCCGGAGGACCAGTCAGGGGAGCAGAACAAGGCCAAGAAGCCACTGGGAGTACGGGCAGTACCGACTGTGTACTGCTTACGAACAGAAAGTACATTGTGCTCTGCCGGGCGACAGCCGACAGGGGCAAAATAGGCTGGGAAATACAAGTCGACTGGAAGCCTCCACTCACACCTGACTGGGTAGCATCCACCACCAAACCGTGGCTCCCTGGTGGGCTGAGGAAGGGTGGCGTGGAAAGCCGAGACTGTTCCGTCAGGGGATTTGCTTTCCGATCCGCCGTCAGACCTTGGGGGTGGCGAGGCCAAGCGACTTGGAGCGGCGCAAGGGGCGGTGGGAGAGGACGGACGACGGCTGACGACAACGCCACCGCCCATCTCGCCCGTCACCTGTGCTACAAGGGCGTGGAAGGCTACTTGTTGGTGCATTGCTGCACCGAAGTATCAAGGCCAAGACTGAGGTGCATACTTGGCCACGCGGAAAAGCAGCCGCAAATCAAGGTCAACCAACCAACCACTCTAGCGCCGTGTCATTCTCTCACAGATCAGGGAAGGGTCACCCTAGTGTCGACTGGCTTCGAGGGCCAATCATGGGAGTCGTAGGCTTTGCTCCGGCGCTGACATTCTCTATTCCAATTGGATACGACGAACGTGCTCACATTGCTTCCCCGCGGCAGGGGGAAGGAGAAGAGAGCAGGATAGTGCCAACTTATCCCGCTACAGGATAGCTTGAAACCTTTACGCATGCGCCCAGAGGGACGTTAGGCTTTCCCAGACGAGCAAGGCCGGTTGGGCAACGTATATCATCAACTGATCTTTGGCAGCGCCAGTCATCAACCGATTGAGGCACTGCTGTCATCTAGTTTCTTGTTATACAACGTGTCGGCTGCCTGGCTTCACGAGTCCACGTTGTCAATGTTGGACGAAGGCGGCAAGCGGCAGCGATGTGCGCGGTTATGCGGAGGGGCCGGTGCGCTGGCCAGGCTTTTCCCCCAAAGCCAATTCCACCCCAGGAACAATAAAAAAAAAACCTTGCCCCCAGTCCCCCGTGTCGCTCGCGCGGGCTTGCATCTGCAGGCTGGTGTGACTGTGAGCCTGCAGCTACAGACGCAGGGGCGTGCAGCAAGCGAGCAGGCATTGGTTGGTCCACGCAGACAGACCGCCGTAAACAGGATCGGCCTGAAAAACCAATGACGTCTGCTCCCAGATTTGCGTCGTCCGTGGATTCCTCGCCACCAGGAACGGACAACACCTGACCGATGGGCAAATTGGGTTTTCCGATACCGTCCGTACAAAAAGGGATACGAGAGGTATACGTACTCACTTCCATCTCCATGCGGGGCCCCTTGTGTTCGGATTCAACTTTTCTGCCCTTTTGTCGTCTGTTAGGCATGAAGGAAAAAAAAATCGGGGGGCGGGGCAGGCTTCTAGAAAAATGGCACTAACCCAAACATGTGTCTAGCGCCGGCTCTGCTTGCCCCCGCCAATACGAACCCGAGAGAGCCTTGTCATCCTATCACGAACGCCACCTTTTTTTCCTCCTTTTTTTTTTTTTTTTTTTCCGCTGGCATGTCCCTGCGAGCCAGAATCCGCCTACAACCGTTGTGCTCGCGGTGGCTGTCAGACTAACACATCTCCCTCACACAGAGGATGAGCGGTCTTCCACTCACGTACCACCGCAGATTTGCTCGTGCACAAGTGGAAAAGTTTTTATGTGTGGGCATTTTTGCTGCATTCAGGGTCCTCGTCCCCCTCAATCCCACAGAATCTTCTCGCCGCGTTTCAATTTCGATCCTTGACAATATCAGGCATAGGTATATCCGACCCGCCCCAAGAGGGCCACTTGCACAAACATCCCATTATCCACTGGTTCTTCCGCCCTGCCATGCATCTCTCTCCTCGGATCCGCACTCGCCGCCCGACGCGAGAGCCGCAGACAGAGCCCCATGCCGTGGCGCCGAAGATCTCACTCATGCAGCTTGGCCTCTTTTGGTCAAAGACCCGCGCGGGCATACGTGCTCTGCTGGGAATGGGTGGTTTGCAGGTTTCGGGAGATCTCTGTCTCCATCTGCTAAAATTTGCCTGAAATGCACCATCAAATTCTCCGTTGGCTCAACGGCGATGACAGCCAGTAGTCTGCTACGTATCTAGATTTCGGGCATCTAATTGCTTGCATCCAGCTGCATGCCTCACAACGGCCGCAAAAGATTGGGTGCGGCCACAGCCTAGCGGTGATGATGTGGCGGTGGGCCATACGCCGCCCTACAGGCGCATAAAGAGGACAAGGTGGTGCAAGAAACCGTGTCCTAATGCCGATGCTGTGCCACGCAGGCAAGACAACCACCTAGGTTAGGTACCTAACTTGCTGGGCTCTGCATGGTCGGCAGCCGGGTCTCATCCTCACCGACAGGGAGCAAAGTCTGCGGAAAAACTGAGGCAGGGCTACCTGTGCCACGCGGACCGTGGCGCTGTGATGGCTTTGGCGAGAGGGCCCAGTCGGACGCCTCCCCGGGGGTCCATGTCGACGCTCGGACCTCGCACGCAGAACCATCACAGCAGCCTCCTGTCGTCCTGACGCGCGAATCACATGTGGCAGCCGCCCTTGGATGGCGTCTGGGGGCTGGAGTGGTTTCTGCTCAGCCGGAGGGGTTTATCGGACGGCGGGAGAACGGGCACGCCCGACAGAGACCCTGCGAGGGACCATGGGAGGCATGCCGAGGGATGCCGGCTTGGTCCGTGTGTGCCATCGCATCGCAGCCAGCTAGCGAAACATTCCAATCTGCTGGAACATGAGTTAGAATAAGGAAGTGCTCGTAATATCTGGGACAACTATTGCCAGCCAATCTTGGTCCATTCCTTGGCCCTCAGCGGCTGCATTTGAAGCCATCGTCGATGAGCTATTATAACGGCACTTAACAAGCCTGCCAATCAGCGCATCGCCTACTTTATATGTCTCATTACATGATTCCCCGGAAAGCCAATGGCATCAACCAACTGCTCCAGCTGAAGCCGACGTTGCCGATGACTGCGAATATGCACGACGACGGTGGAGACGGCAAGGAATTCGCTGTGAACGTGAACGGGCGAGCTTTGTGCTCTCAGCGTCGCGGCTGGCACAACCGCTACAAGGGTTAGGGTTGTGCGACAAACTGCGATATTGCCCCACCCTTCCTGTTCCCCAGGCGACGACCGCCCGCGCCTCGGTCTGTGTTTACCATGCAATCGATATCGGCGCAATTTGTCACTTGGAACTCTTGACGGCACTTTAACTCGCAAGCCAGGATATCGACACGCGTCGACCCCGCGCAAGGCTACGCGACAAGAGACGGGCGGTCAGCAATTCGAGCAGAGAACAGAGATCAGAGCAACCCCTCAGCACACCGCTCCCACCAACAACAAGACCAGACGGCAACCATGGCGTACAATCCGCGCATGTCCATCATCCCCGCGTCGCAGCAGCAGGGCCGCGGCAAGGCGGGGAAGCGCGAAAAAGAAGAGACGGACCTGATGATCCTGCGCGACGCCGAGATCGTGGGCTGCATCCGCGACCTGGGCTTCCCCAAGTTCGACTTTGCCGACCTCGAGAAGCCGAACCCGCTGCAGGTGCAGATGATCTTCGAGGTCTTCGCCGAGAAGACGATGAACGTGACGCGCGAGACGGTCGACCCGGCCATGCGCGCGGCGGCCGACGAGGTGTGCGGCTCGGACCTGGGCGAGGCGCTGATGCCGAGCGACACGCGCAACCTCATGGGCTTCTACGCCGCCTTCCGCCAGCTGCTGGTGGCCTGCGGCGTGCCCGACTTCAGCTTCTCCGACATGTACAAGCCCACGCACCGCCGGCTGGTGCACCTGCTGTCGTACCTCATCAACTTTGTGCGCTTCCGCCAGGGCCACGCCGAGCTGTTCGTCGAGCACTACGACCGCGTCAACGACGCGAAGGCCCGCATCGACGAGCTCTACGCCGAGAACCAGGACATGGACGCGCGCATGGACGGCCTGCGCCGCAACCGCCGCGACATGGAGGCCCTGGCCCAGGAGAAGACGCGCCGCAACGAGGACCTGAAGCGCCGCCTGCTCGAGCTGCGCCGCAACCAGGAGCGCGTGGCCGCCCGCCTAGAGGAGGCCAAGGCCAAGAAGACGGAGCTGGCCGGGCGGCTCGAGGCCCGCACCGCCGACAAGCTGGCGCTCAAGCAGGAGAGCGCCAAGCTGCGGCCGTACACGCTGCAGAGCCCGTCGGCCCTGCAGGCCAGCTTGGCCGACCTGTCGGCCACGCTCAACGCCGAGCGCGCCCACATCGACTCGCTGGACCGCCGCGCCCGGGCGCTCCAGACGTCGTCCGACTCCTTCACCGTCGTGGGCGCCGACGTGGCGTCGTGCATCAAGCTGCTCGAGGAGCTGGCGGGCGAGCTGGCCAAGGAGGACGAGGAAACGGCCCGCAAGTCGCGGCAGCGCGACGCCCTGGCCGAGCGCGGCGCCGGCGTCAAGGCCATCGAGCGCGAGGAGTCGATGCTGCAGCGCCAGCTGGCAAAGTGGAACGAGCGCACCGACCGCCTGCGCGAGCAGAGCGCCCAGCGCGCCCTCGAGGCCAAGGAGAAGATGGAGGAGCTCAAGGCCGTGCACAAGCGCCTGAACGAGGAGAGGACCGAGAAGGGGCGCGACATGGAGAGGCGCCGGGTGCGGATCGAGCAGACGGAGAAGAAGGTGCGTCTGTCTTGCTTTCCTGTTGGAAGAGAAACACGCTTGTGCTAACCTCGCTGCCGCCGCAGATGCAAGATCTCAAGGAAAACATCGAGAGGGAGGTCCACGACGCCCACGACGAGTACCTGAAGCTCGAGGCACATATGAAGCTGTACATGACCGAGATGGAGCAGGCGTTCTAAATTGCTACATCTCAACATCTCACGTCTTATCGTCCTCTTACTGTCCTGTCTCTTTGGCTTTGCATACCCTGTGTAGAGGGCGGATCTAGGATACCCGGAGTACGGCGTTGGCTTCACGTCTAGAATCATGATAAACGAGTTATGCGAGTTGGATCTTCAGGCAAACATGTCTTTTTGGGTGGACATCACTGTTTTATAGCCGTCACGTTCTCAGTGTATGACCTTCTAAAGCCTTTTTCTCTGCAAACAATGTCGGTGGTTAGACCCGCCATGTGCCTCAGGATCAGCCTCTTCCCCAAGGCTCGTTTCGGAAGCAAAACCATCTCCCCAACACCCTCCTGACCGGCACCGTCCGGCCCCACCACCCCAGGCCCTCGCCATCCCCTCCTAGTCGCCGCGCGGCCGTGTTGAGCACCGGTATCTCCTCGGACAACAAGCCGTCAAGATCAACACGAACACTGACGCCGTCTCCAGCCGGGACGTCCTCCTCCTCTCCCTGATCCTCTCCCTGATCCCGCGTCGGCACCGAGGGCTCCCTTGTCACCCAAGTCCCAGGCTCCACAACCACAGCCTCCATCCCAGACCTGTGCGCCGCCTCGACCAGGCAGGCGGCGGTGCTCCCGAGCCCCTGCGCGTTCCACTCGCTCGTGTCGCGGTGCATGTCCAGCAGGCCGTAGACCAGGAGCAGCGGGGTCCGTGGTGCCGCCGACGACGCCGACAGTCCCTCTGTCGGCACCTGCACCGGCGGCGGCCGGGCCTTGGAGGACGGGTCGGCCTCGGCCGAGAAGACGGACAGGAAGGCGCGCAGGTGCGAAACGGTGGGCACGAAGGCGGTCCGGATGTGCCGCGCCACGGCGGTCTGGCGCAAGGTTGTTGAGACGATCGTCCTGGCCCTGTCGGTGGTGGCGGCGGCATCAGCCCTGCCTGTGGGCTGTGCCGCCCCTTCTAGATGTGGCTCCTGCTGGTTGTGGTCCTTTTTGCGTTGCTCTGCAGTGCCCTTGGTGGTGTTGCCATCTGGTTGTTCTGGTGACGAAGGCAACGGCAATGTCTCGGCGCGGGTCTCCCCAGCTGCTTCATCCAAGAATGCCGATATGAAGTCTGCCCGTGGGATACATACTACAAGCGTCGTGGGATACTTGTGTTGGCTGACGATGTATAAGATGAGCTCCGAGGGCAGGGCAGGCGGCAGGATCTTGGGGAGAAAGGTCGCCATGGTGTTGATGTTGATAGAATGGTGGGTTATCTTTGGGCATGGGTGTTTACTATCCGCCCGTCCGTGCAGCCCGACTCTCCGGCATCACAGTTACGAGGGTCGCCATGCAGTTTATCATGGTAAAGACTGAGCTGTGCGTCGATCAGATGCCCAAAATATTGATGTTAGAAAGTCCTCGACTTGCTGAAGGACGATTTGATCTTGTCCAACCGCACTCGCAACTAAACCTCAGCAATCTAGCATTGAGCACAACACCCCGCCCCACTCCAGGCTTCCCCCGCCAAAAATTGGCGCCCGCCATCACGTCACCGCCCTGAGCCGCAACCTAATCCAGCTGCAGCAGCGATCCAGGCCCAACTCGGATCGCCTGCCGACCTGGGAGCATCGGGCGAGCTGCAAGTCGCCGCACCCACGGCCGAGATGGAGTCCATCTCTCGAATATCTTCTCTTCTAGAGAGCGGTAGGTGTCTGCCCTCGCCGAGACACGGCAGACGCACCCAGGGATGGCCTACAAGAGCTCCGACGACTAACCCCAGCTCCCCCCGGCCGCGAACAGCTCGCGAGCTCACCCTCGATGCCGCCGCCTCAGCAGCCCGGAGCACACGAGGCTCCAACCGGCCGCTGGACAGGGCGCAGACCAAGAAGCTCCTAGACAGCCGCAATGAAAGGGAGGCGCTGGACGGCCTGCGGAGGGTCATCGCTGTAGGTGTACCGACGCAATGGCCGTCGCCGCCGCCCCTCGCCGTCTCCGTTTGGACCAACTAACATGCAGCTCCTCTTCCCCCGCACAGATGATGTACCGCACGCCCAACAAGACGCTGCCCTTCTTCTCGTCGGTCGTCAAGAACGTGGCGTCGCCCAACCTGGAGATCAAGAAGCTGGTCTACATCTACCTGCTGCACCACGCCGAGCAGGAGCCCGACCTGGCGCTGCTGTCCATCAACACGATCCAAAAGTCGCTCTCGGACGGCAGCCCGCAGGTGCGCGCCCTGGCCCTGCGCACCATGTCGGGCATCCGCGTGCCCGTCATCAGCCAGATCGTGTCTCTGGCCATCAAGAAGGGCACCGGCGACATGAGCCCCTACGTCCGCCGCGCCGCCGCCCTCGCCATCCCAAAGTGCCACCGCCTCGATCCGTCCCAGCTGCCCCAGCTGCTCGACTACTTGTCCACTCTGTTGGGCGACAGGCAGTACTACGTCGCCGGCGCCGCCGTCACGGCCTTCCTCGAGATCTGTCCGGACCGCCTGGATTTGATACACAAGCACTACAGGGGCCTGATCAAGAAGATTGTCGACATGGACGAGTGGTCCCAGCTCGCCACCCTGCGCATGATGACCGTCTACGCCAGGAAGTGCTTCCCGCGCCGGACACGGCCGGTGCCCAAGACGGCGAAGGCAGGTAAGGGCACCACCGCGGATCTACAGGACTTCTACGGCGAGAGTGGGAGCGGCGGCAGCAGCAGCGACGGCGCTGCCGCGGGGCAAGAAGCGGGGGAGAGGGTGGTGGTGCTGGACCCCGACCTCGAGCTCCTCCTCACGAGCATCAAGCCGCTGCTGCAGAGCCGCAACTCGGCCGTGGTCATGGCCGTAGCGCGCTGCTACGTGGCGCTGGGCACGGACGCGCACGTATCTACGACCATCGGGCCCCTGATAGCCCTGCTCCGAGGCCCGCAGGACACGCAGCAGGCGGCGTTGCACAGCATCGCGTCCGTCTGCCTGGAGCGGCCGACCGAGTTCGCGCGGTACGCGACACACTTCCTGGTGCGCGCGTCGGACGACAGCGCCGTCTGGGAGCTCAAGCTGGAGGTTCTTACGCTCGTTTTCCCGCACGCGCGGCCGCACGTACGGTCGCTAGTGCTCTCGGAGCTTGAGCACTTCTCGCGGGGCGCCCATGATCCGGCCCTGGTGCGCGCCGCCGTCCGCGCCATCGGCCGCTGCGCCCAGGCCGACCCCTCGGCGGGGCCCCGGTGTCTGCGCCTGCTGCTGGGCCAGGTCTCGGGCCCGGACGGCGCGCTGGCGGCCGAGAGCCTGACAGTGATCCGCCACCTGATCCAGCGCGACCCGGCCGGCCACTCGGCCACCGTCGTGCGCCTCGCCCGGAACCTCGACTCGGCCACCGACCCGGCCGCGCGCGCCGCCATCATCTGGCTCGTGGGGGAGTTCTCGGGCGGCAGCGAGCGCGGCAGCATCGCCACCGACGTGCTGAGGATCCTGCTCAAGGACTTTGCCTCCGAGGCTGAGGTTGCCAAGCGGCAGATCCTGCTGCTGGCGGCAAAGGTGCACCTGCACCACCTGAACAGCATCGCAGGTGACGAGAAGACCGGCAGCAGCAGCAAGAAGAAAGCGCCAGCAGCTGCAGCCAAATCGGATGGGGTCGACAGCATGATCAACGAAGGATGGGGTTCCGAAGCGGTCGCGGCGGCGGCCGAGCCGGAAGCGGAGGACGCCGGCGAGGAGGAGGAGGAAGAGCACCCAACGGCGAAGCTGTGGAACTACGTGCTTCATCTAGTCCGCTACGACACGTCGTACGACCTGCGCGACCGGGCGCGGACCTACCGGGCACTGCTGGGCGTGCCGCAGCTGGCGACGCTGATGCTCCTGGCGCCCAAGCCGGCGCCGCAGGCCCCCAGCCCGTCCGAGGCGCGCCGCGGCTACACGCTGGGGTCGGCGGCGCTGGCGCTGGCGGGCGGCGGCGTCGTCCACGGCCTCAGGGACTACGAGCCGCTGCCAGACTGGGTCCAGGAGGGCCGGCAGCCGGACCCGCGGCTGCGCGGAGAGGCCGACGCCGGGGCCGGAATCTCGCCGTCTTCGGCTGGGGGCGCTGGGTCTTCTTCGTACGGCGGCGGCGCACGGGGTGCCGCACCGGCGGCGGAGAGCCTCGACAACGCTGCTGGCCAGAGAGGTCTGTCGCCCGGGGCGGGGGCGGCCAAGGTGCAAAACGGGCTCGGGGAGAAGAGTCTGGACGACTGGCTTGCTGAGAGTGACGGTGGCGAGGAGGAGGAGGGCGAGGAATCCGACGGGGAAGAGGAGGAGGAGGAAGAAGAGGAAGAAGAAGACGAGGAGTCTGGGGATGAGGACGAGGAAGAGTCGGAAGAGGAAGAGAGCGATGACGATCAAGGCGAGGGCGACAGGTTAGTCGCTTCATGACCCGGGCTAGCCGTGCTACGATCAAGATTTAGCTCTAGCATGTGGTGAGGACAACATTGGTACCACGTGAAGCCACGACGTGGCATCAAGACACCATCTCGATGTGAATGTGAACGTATGTCCCTTGTCTGCTATGTCGACGCCACAAGCGCCATGTGACTGGCATTGCTCATCTTCAGCCTGGGCCACGAATCCAGGAGCTGCCCGAGTAAGACCTACGCGGCAGACCAGGGTCGCATAGGAAAGTGGGTCTATAGCCTGTGGGGCGACGGGACGTCCATCGCTTTGACTGGTCGGGGAGGCTGGTCGAGCAACACCCGAGGCTGGGTTGGGGATGAAGCTCCCCCAAGAAATGGGCGAATTTTCGAATCGAACTCCTGGTCGCGCAAAGAAACCGACGCTGTCGTCACCTCCCCTCCCTTCTGCGAGAAACTACTGCACGCATTAAACGCCTGCCTGGAACTGGTCTGGTAAGACAGCTTACCTACGCGTAGGCAGCTTCCCCTCCAATTTGATACCCGGTCCATCTGCCCAGGGAGGATAAAACCACTCGCGATCGCATGGAAGCTTCCCCAAGCTCGACGCTGACCACGGCTTTTTAAGACATCGCTCTAGAAAAAACACACCCCCTCATCCCTCGACCGAAACGAAAATCGACAAGATGGATCTCTCAGACTCATTGTGAGATCCCGAATGACCCCCGCGCCGGCGCCCCTTTATCTCTCCGCCATGTCTCAAGGCTCCGTTGGCTGACTGGCGTTTATGCCCGCAGCCGCATCGTCAACCTCGCCGTCGGCGTGATCATGATTCTGGGCGGTCTTTCGCAATACTTTTATGACCCCAACGGGTTGTACGTGGTTTCCCTGCCTCCGTTTTCCCGTCTGGACAACCGCCACCGCGCTGCCGCAAACCGTGGCCGCGCTGGGGACACAACAGGAGGGCTTGTGAAAGAGAGAAAAAAAAAAAAATGAAAAGAAAAGAAAAAAAAAACGGGAGCTGACCATGGTTCGCAAAAACAGCCAAGGAGCCATCCTGGGTTCATACATCCTCGTCTTCGGCCTCAGTAAGACACACACCACTACCTGCCCGGCGGCATCGAACTTGACTTGGCTCTTGACACTGCTTTAAGCTAACCACGTGAGACACCACTCCGCGCAGTCACCGGCCTCCTCGAGTTCCAGATCCCGCCCCAGGTCTCGCGCTACGCCTCGTTCCTTTTCTCCTTCATCGGCCGCGGCATCTGTACGTTTCTCCATCTTGATTTTTTTTTTCCTCCAACCTCGAGAAAACCGCTAACAAGCAAAAAAAAAAAAAAAAAAAAAAAAAAAAAACNAAAAAAAAAAAAAAAAAGTCTACGTCTTCGTCGGCTCCATCCTCCTCTCTGATCACGTCCTGCGCATCATCGCCGGCTCCATCGTCGGCCTCGTCGGCGTCGCCTACGTCGCGCTCGAGTTCGTCCCCTCCGTCGAGCCCCCAGCCAACATGCGCGAGGCCGACCAGGGCTGGGGGGCCGAGCAGGTGTAAAGCGTCCGTCTAGACACAAGGCGAGGAGGGAAGAGGAAAAAAAGAAGAAAAGCGCCAGGTATCGAGCCTTGGCAGAAGCTTCTTTTTTCTCCTTCCCCCATTTCTCGTCTAGAAACAGAACGCCATACATGATGAGTCTATGACGTTATTGGTCTGTTGTGCAACGAGAAAAAAAAACGGCCGGGTAGAGTGTGTGGCAAGGTTAAACGACGGCATTGGGAACACATTACGTTCAGCGAGCAGGCGGGACTACATCGGGGAGGTGAAGGATGCGGTTTTTATATAGGCAACGCTGTATATGTATTGGCGAAGGTTTCATCTTTTGTCTTGAAATAGCCTCTTTTTCTCCGCACCTTGCTTGTCCTCCTCTGTGACCGTTAGTCCAGTGGCCGTGGTACCCGAGCTCAGGGTTTATTTATCTCCGGCAGAAACACAGTTCAGCGCCGGGGAGTTCACGGCCGGGTCGGTCACAAGCTCAGCCGTGTACTTGTATTGGTTCAGTTTTACATAAGGACTCGACAGTAACGCGCCTACCAAAGACCCAGGAAATAAACATGGACAAAAATACCGGCGCCCCTTCTCCCGTTTACCAAACGGCCCAACATAGCAAAACCCTATGCTCTGGCGAGCGATCCGTGTACTAGATAAAGAGAATTATCCGGGATGGCTTGAGCTCTATAGTTGTTTTGGCGTTTCCCATACCTTTTAATCTGGTCTGTTTTTCGTCGCTTCGTTGTCGTCATTTTCCCGATTTCCCAAACATAAACGCACCGGCATCCGAGATAGAGAGGAATAAAAAGAGAACAAGAACAATGAGTAGGAGAAAAAGAACAATGAGTAAGAGGAGACGGAACACAAAGAAGACTCGTGTCATTGCAGCTCTGCAAGCTCGCGTTCTTTGGCGGCGAGCACCTGCCGCATCGCCTCGGCCTCGCGCAGGAGCTCCGCTCTCCGGTCGGCCTTGAGACGGTCTTCCTCAAAGTCGGCGGCGCTGCTGCTACCGCCGCCGTTGCGCAGCGGCGTCGGGAGGAACGGTCCGCCGCCGGGGCTCGACGTGGCTGACGGCGGCGAGGGAATCATGCGGCGGGACTTGTCCATCGGCGGGAGCTCGTCCCCGGTGGCCAGCGGCCCGTTCAGCAGCGACTTGATGGACGACAGCCGTTTTGACGCACTCCCTCCCTCTCGGTAGGGGGTCGCGTCGCCTCCGCCGTTGGGCGGCGAAGGCCCATCGCCCGACGCCGCGGAGAAGGAGCGTTTGCGACGCGAGGGCGAAAGGAACGACGCCGGGGAAAGCGAGGACTGTCGGTCGTCGCCGGGAGCTGCCGGTATGGAAGTGAGCGGAGCAAGACGGTTGTCGTCTATGAGCGACTCCGTCACCGGCAGTGGCGGCTGGGTGTTGTGTGGCGGCGTGTGATACTGTGTCAGGTCGCCCTTTGGCAGCGGTGATGACTGCCTGCCTTGCCGAAGGACCGTCTCGGGAACGAGCGTCATCGTTTGCTCCGGCCGCCGGCGCAGACCTAGGTTGACAGAGCCGTCGGCGTTGACGGAGCCGCGCTCCATCGGCGTGTCGGGCTGAGGGGACGGCGAGGCCCCTCCTTCAGCGCTGGGGCTGCCACCGTCGCCCGGAGCCGGCGAGCCCTGCTGCGACGCCGGCAAGACTCGTTTCCTCCGCTTGATCACCGACTTCTTCATCGTGACAGGTCTGTGGACGCCGTGAAGTTTATAGTACAATCCTGAGCAGAAGAAAGGGCAACGGTCAGTCAGGTTCTCACGGTCTGCACGTCCAGCTCGATCCGCATACGTACCACATGCGTTGCAGATGGTGTGACCGCTCTCGTCTCTCCTCCACAACGGGGTGATGGTCGTGCCGCAGTTTTGACATGCGATGACGACAGTGGTGCTCTGGCTCTGGATGTTCAAGGCGCCAATGTCGACGGCGTTAGGCTCCTCCGCTCCGGCCTGGCCCCCGCACCTCGCCGCCGAAGACCCCGGCATGTTCAGGCTGGCGCTTTTTGACATCCTGTTGTTGTATGCGGGACAGCCGCTGCAGCCTTCTGCGCCGCCGGTGCCGTTACAGCGTCCACCCCCTGGGCAGCTGCCAGGAGGCATCTGCTCGGCTGTGACGTAGGTAGCGCCAGTTACGTTGGGGAGCAACTGGGGACCAGGGTAGGGTGACGGCCGTTCCGCGATCCTCTGGTAGCCGGCGGGCACAAGGTTTGGCGGCCTCTTCAGGTTCGTTGGCCTCGCTGCATTCCGCGCCTTCAGATACAGCCCACAGGCATTGCAGATAGTCGCACCCTGCGGTGATCTCCTCCATAGTGGGGTCTGGGTCGTTCCGCAGTTACTACGCCAAGAAGAGTCAGAACAACGCCTATTCTGTTGCGGAGCTTATCCTTTTCTTCCCAGGGCTTACCTGCAGACTTGGCCCGATTGGCCCTGTGTACTGCTTGTTTGCACACTCTCCGTCCCCGCATCGGATCCGGCATCATTCATGAGAGACGCTGGGCTGGGTGGTTGAGTCACGCCGGACGGGCCCGCTTGTTCACGAGACGACAGAGGCGCGCCTTTGTCCCCGTCCCTAACGTCGCCGTCTGCAAGGGGCGGCGAACATCTGTCGTGGTGAGAGCTTGCGGCGGGGACGTTTTTGGAGGGCATCGGCGGTCGGCTTGGGAGTGCGGTTCGAGCGTTTCCAGGACTCGATCGAGGGATGGGGCTGTTCGACGCTGGCGACATTTCGCCGATAGCCATACTCGGCCTTTGGAGGAACGGGCCGATCGGTGCTCACGTCGCGAGGCTGAAGTATCTGCGAGAGCTTCTCTTCTCAACCAAAATACGAAGTGCCAGAGGCTTCGAGTGGTGGGCCAGACGTCCAAGCACAACTAAAGAGGAAGAAGACCAGATTGCCGGCTTTTCAGATGTCCAAGGCAGTCGTCGATAGTCGGCAACGGGGTAGCGTAGATCCAAAAGCACCGGCAAGACTCAGTCGAGCAAGATGGAGACAGTGGTCCTGAAACCGGTGGTAGGCGCTTCGGGGTGGCTCGAGTCTTGGATAGCGCGATACTGACAGCCAGGAATCTACCAGCTTGCGCGGTCCGTGTGCGCAGACGAGGGTGGCCAGTCGCCCGGTTGGTGGGATACAGGGGGACGGATAGATTCACCAAATAGCGCAAGGCTTGCGGCGCGCTGTCGTCAGGCTCGAGTGGTTCGGAAAGGATCGGCAGCAGAGAGACGGTGCAACACAAGACGCACGAGCCCGGATCTGGGATCCCGAGGTTGGGAAACACAGGCCGAGATGGGCAAGGGTATGCGCGTGTGGATGTCGTGCCCTTTAAGGACCAGGAGCCACTCTTTCTGCTGACGGCGGCCGTCGGCAAGTGTTAGGAGGAGAGAAGCGTGGTGAGAGGTACAGCACCCTGCGCCCTGCGCCGTCGACTCCGTGTAAGCACCAGACCTGTCGTTGCGGCGAGCGACGAGGCCATGGGAGGAGCGTGCGGAAGAGGAGCTGGATGGCAGGCACCGGGAAACGGGTCAGCCGAGACGGCCAGTTGGGCCTGTGGCGTCGGGTTGCGGCTGTTCGGGGGAGGCGTGGGTCGAGGATCCCACCAGGGGAGAAACGAAGGGAGCGATTAAGGCCCGGGAACAGGTGGGTGTTCTAGCAATCTGGAAGGAATGGCCCCCGGGAGAAGGATGGACTGCGAGGGAGGCGATGGCCGAGGGGGAGGCGTCGGCCAGTCGTCCCAAGGTATCCGAATGCTTCTGGCGTGAGTTGGCCAGCTGGCTGGTGGCTACCAGAAAGCGGGAGCGGCCAACTCGCTAAGAGAAGGAGGGTGGGAAGCGAGTTTCTTCTTCAGCCCTGTTTTTTCTCCCAACCAGCAGCAGTGCCGCTGGTTCGCCAGAGCGGAAGGCAGCACAGATCCGTGGTTTGGGGCCTGGGCAGCAACAAAAAGTAAAAGTCGGGCTGGCTCTGGGGCAGAAGCCAAGGGCTGCACTGCCCAGCTGGGGTTCCTCGGCAGACGGCGCCAGCACTACTCGGGGATATGTACGACAGCCGACACTGGCCCCTGGAAAAGACTCAAGATGGTTCGTCCTGGGTACCGGGTAGGGGCGAGAAACATGAACATGAAAGAGGAGGAGGCCGTCACACCATAAACGCGTGACGATCCGCGGACCGTCCCAGGCAGGCGGACGACGTTGCAGTGCTCTGGCAGCGCTCACCTCCTCGCTGGGCTGACCAGACTCCCCAGGGACCAGTTCCCTGGGGGAAGGGCGAGCCGGGCCAATCAGAGGAGGCGCAAATGTAATAAAAAGCCAGCGGTGTGGCCGGGCGTGTCATCGTGGCGCGGGTCTGCAGGTGTTCCACAGGGGGTAGCCCCGGCTCAAGCATCCGTAGGGCCCCACATTGAATGGCCCGCATTGGTCTTCCATTGCGACTGAGGCTTCCACGGGCTGTCGAAGTGTCCATGGAAGCCGTCGTTGTCGCGCAAACACAGTCACTGAGTTACCTAACGTAGCCAAGCATGCGGTTCTCAACGTGACCTCGATGCTGTCGCCCACCCTCTCAAGGAGCTGCCGGGGATGCCGTGATTCCTTTCAGCTTGGACGGATTCTTTTCCCCGCACTGCCCCGATTTATGTGCCAGACACCTGCTGACAGCCCCTAGGCAGGCCTAGGCCGAACCACCCAACTGGCTGAGAGCCGCGAAGGACCAGACACCAGACACCCGATTCCATCCTCCAGCCAGCCACAAAAGGCTTCCAGCCGTTTCGACTTGTTCACCTATCCGGGCATATTTCAGCGATGGGAGCTCTGTCCCCTCAGCCGCATCCACGGACAATTCCCCATGCTAGATATCCGAGCCCTCGCATGCACGACTCTTTACTAGCCCGTTCGTGCTGCGGAATAAACAATTTGAGATTGGATGGGCGGGTTGCCGGGGCGGGCAGGGATCCTACCCTCTACCTTATGCAAAGCGAGACAAATGCTGTAACCCACCACGAATGGAACTTCAGGCTAAGCTTTTTTTAAGCCCGCCGTTATCAATCCAATCTCATCATTCACACCGCCTTGCGCTGTGGCCCGCACAAGGGTGTCGGAGCTCCGAGAGATGCGCCACAAAGGGGCCGGCCAGGTGGCCTGCTGACTGGTCCTCAAGCCGATGTTCCCGAAATACCAACGGGAGCTCAACCTCACCGATAAGCTGACCGGACTTTTTGACAAAAGGGAGCCAGGAAAGATGACGTCCCGGGATCTAGCTGGCCGCATTTCTGGCCGGAGGAGGCGTGCTGGATGCCTGGTGGCTGGCGAGGCGCATCCGAGCTTTTGCACCGCCGCCTTGGGTTTGATCAATCGCATCGACCTCTACATACTAACAGACACCACGCGCATGTCCCCGCAGGGCGGCGTTGTCCAGGCTGTCGCATGCGTGCCAATAGGTAGCTACGTCAGCGACCTAGATGTTGGGTTATCTGATCCAACGGCTACGTAGCAACCGGTACATAGATCTGATCCTTCCATCCTCCGGGTCGTCGCCAGCCAAATTTGGGGGCCAGATCCCAGGCTACACAGCATGTCTGCCCCGGTTTTAATAATAGGTCGTTCACCACCACGGCTGCCCACAGTCGTCGTCCGGGAGTCCTGACGCAGGGGAGGTCGAGGAGTTTGCTGAGCCGCCCTTGGCAGGATCCGGGACAAAAACTGCCGACAGTCTTTCGTCGGAGTGTTGGTGCAATGGCTGGAGTTTAGTGGCAGCCATCGGAAATGTCGTGCCACTGTGGCGGAGCTCTTGTCGGCTACACCGCAATCAAATATCATGAACATCCAGGACCCCAAGGGTCGGCCAGACATATGACCACCATGTTTCTGGATAGAGACGGACGGATTTGGATAAACAGCGATTTCGAGGGTATTGATATCTAGCTGGCCGGTTTACGGTCTAACATATCGTGGCAACGCATCAGAGAAAAGGGGTATCTAAATCTCTCCCGGGGAGGACCAGGAGTCAACGAAACGAAGAAGAAAAAAGAAAAAGAAGAAAAAAGAAAAAGAAGAAAAAAGAAAAAGAAGAAAAAACTCAAGGCCGGGGCCAGGAAGATCAGGAAAATATCCGCCCCCGGGATAGAAGGATGCGTCGAGAAATATCAGGGAAATGTCCGCCACCGGGATAGAAGGATGCTTGGGGAATATCGGGAAAAGATCTGCCAACCAAAACACTCGCGATGCTCGTCCACCGCCCCTATCCGGCCCCTCGTCTAGGCATCGGGGTCGGGATCCTCGTCGGTGCCGGGCTTCTCGGCAAAGTTGTCCATCACCCGCACCATGCCGTCCCTGGCCAGGTTGATGGGCAGGGCGAGGTTGAGGGCGTGGTCGAGCCACCGGCCGTCGGATCGCGACATGTCGAGCTGGGCCAGGAACCGGTTCCTGCCTCCGGGGTCGCTGGCGTCGCGCGTGATGACGAAGACGATGTGCTGGAGCACGACGAGCGCGAAGAGCGTGCGTGGGGCACCCTTAATGCCCATCTCCACGTACCACTCGCGGTAGCCGTCGGCCCACTCGGACATGAGCGAGTTGAGCTGTTCGGTGATCTCGGCCTCGGTGCTGTCTTCTCTGAGGCGGTACACGCCAATGTTGCTCGCGTAGAAGAGCCTGTCCAGGCCGGCGTCCTTCTGGGCCCACGAGAGGTACCGCAGGATCTCCTTCTCTATAAGGGTGGCGATGAGCTTGGGGTATCTGGCCTCGTCGCCCTCCCGGCGCAGGTCACCCACACGCGCCGGCAGGCTGAAGATTCGTCCCAGAGCCTTGGTCGCTAAAGAGACGGATTGGTTAATACCGACAGACCCGACGTCGATGGCTTAGATTCTCAGTTGCATAAGATCACGGGAGGCGACTAACCTCTAAACTGCGCACTCATCCCAGGCGTGATGGTTCGCAGTGCGACGGCATGCCCAGACCCGACCGGCGCAAAGAGGATATTCTCCAGGTTGAAGCCCGTGAAGTCTCGCTTCCACTCGCCCGGCATGAGCGGGTGGTGACCTCGGAGGCCAAGGAGTCTGTGCAGATGGGACTCGGTTGCTGTCCAGGTCTCGGACCCTCCCTGCAGTGTGTTATTAGGTTAGCATGGTTGCACTGGGACAAAAAGTTGCGACGGCAGCGAAGTGCGCGTTTCGGGGGAGGGAATACTGACAACTCCATCCCTCAAGTCCTCGTATTGGTCTAGTATCTGTTCCGGAATATTCCAATGGCCTGCTGGGAAGTCTGGGCTTGCCTCTGGCTCGAAGCCCTGGTCGCCTTGGTCCGAGCCGTCTTCTGCACTGGAGCCAGCTTCGGCCTCGTCGCTGTCATAGTCGGAATGCCCGAGCTTTCCTCCTCTGAGTCTACCGAGAAGGCTCGTTTCGATGCTTGGCAGGAGAATCAAGTCCACTTCCTCTGGACTGGGACTTCGCTCCACGGAAGGCAGGATGTCTTGGTCGCGACGGGCCCTCGAGTCCCCCGCGGTCTTCTGATCCCTGGTCGGCGTCGCAATCTCGTCCTCGTCCTCGGAGTCTACCTCCGTTTTGACGACAACATCTTCTCTAACGACCTTGACCGTCAGCGGGGGTGACAGGAGACCAGACACAGCTGGTTTTTGGTATGCGCTTTTCGATCTCGCGGCGTCGCTGGACTCGGCTGGGCCTTGTTTCTTTGTAATTCTGCCAGTCAAGACGCCGGCCCAGCGGCTCGAGAAGATGCCAAAGGGCATCTTTGCGACGGGCGCAAGACTGCGACGAGAGCAATTGGAAGATAAATTATAAAGAAAAGATGTGAGATATTTGATGGAAGTGAAGCCGATACCCAAGGCTAGGGTCGGACTCTGTTCCACGACCGGTCGACCTGGGTACCTGGTAGGTAGGTGCAGCGAAATCAAATGTCCTGCAGGCAGCTCGAGACTGGCGGGAGGATGGTGATAGGCGGTGAAGACAAAACGCTCCGATGGGAGGCAAGGTGGAGATTCTTGGCTTCAAGCACCAGGCGTCGGTGAGCGCGATGCGCGACTTGGGCAGTGACTCTCAATGAAATTGGGGAGCAACCTATACAATAGAAGCGGTTCTGTCTTCAAGGACAATAAAGACGAGAACCAAACAACACAAAGAGTCAAGCTGGGCCGAGCCTCGAGAGCAAAGACGGAAGAAAAGCCACTGGCATTGATTTCTTCATTTGGGCTGTTTCCGGGGTTGGGCACCGGAATTTGGGAATGCAAGCCCACTCGAGGCTGGTTGCGGAAGGAACAATAGACGATCGGCGTCCAATCATTTGTGTGACAGGCACCCCGCCATTCCCAGTTGGGACGATGCGCACCCGGAAGGAGAGTTGGCGTCGACTGAAGAGTCCCGCTGCGGTTCGCTTGGGCTTCCAAGAGCGGATGCCTGGGGGTCATCCATAGGTGGCTGGCAGACCACGACAGCGACAGCACAGAGCCCCCGACCAAGGGTGTAACGCCTCGTGGGAGACCCTGTGGATCTCTGACGTTGCGTATCCACGGTACCTGCAGAATACGCGCTAGGGAGGATGGATGGAAAGTGACAGCTAGCCGCCGCTGTCATCGTTCCAGCCCATGACCGCGGGGCCGCGGCTGGGAGTTGACGGAAGCACCCGAGGGGGTTGGCTAGGTCAGCTCCTTGCTCTATCGCTTGCTCATCCTTCTGATGGATGGATGGAAGGTGTGTTTGGGAGCGTGCACTTATATC
Source organism: Magnaporthiopsis incrustans (assembly GCA_003049425.1). Classification (NCBI taxonomy): domain Eukaryota; kingdom Fungi; phylum Ascomycota; class Sordariomycetes; order Magnaporthales; family Magnaporthaceae; genus Magnaporthiopsis; species Magnaporthiopsis incrustans. Next base: position 46,187 of record PYSR01000057.1, read on the forward strand.
TCGCAACTGGCCCCGTGTTTGCCGCCCCTTTTCTGTTGCGTCCCGGCTTGGTCTACACACAACTGTCTTCCCCGGGCGTCATAATGCCACCAAGCCTCCCCTTTTCCATGTTTTCGTCGCATTGCATCGGGTGGGGTTTGTTTTGGCATCCCATGATTAGGAAAATGGTTGCGGAAGAACTGGGCTGGGCACAGGCAGAGGGCCGTGTCACGTGAGGCACTGCTTCGCCGGCTAGTCTGAAAGCGGACAAGGATCCGCGCGAGCGTCCGGTTCCCACAATAGACGGCCGTGCCATGGCCGTGCGCAGAATTTTGGGCAGGGACGAGGCGGCGCCAGCCGAACAAGTTTTCGCGACGCGCTAGAACAAATTCTGGACCATAAACGCATCAGTCGTTGCGACCTCCAACTTCCCAGCCTCAAATTCCGCAGCACGCCAAACCGCAAAGCACGACCAGAACCCGCGCAAAGCGGCGCGGGCTCCAAGATTTGCCCATTGAGCAGCTGCCCTTCTCGAGCTGGTGGCTTCATTAGCCTTTCCCTCTGTCTCCATCGCTTGCTGCGCCATCACCCTCGCGCGAGTCGCCTTCGGTTTGCTACGCCTTTTTTTTGCCGCTGCCTTGACCTCTCTTACCCACAGCCGACGTTTCGGGCAGACTCGCGTCATCACGCGAACCTCGGCAGTCTTCAATCATGGCGACCGACTGGTCCAAGCTCACCGTCGTCGATCTCAGGGCTGAGCTCAAGCGCAGGGGACTGGACACTAAGGGTGTAAAGGCGGCCCTTGTTGAGCGCCTGGAGGAGGCTGACGGTGGTGACAAGGTCGAGGAGCCCCCCAGCGAGGAGGCACCTGCAGCCAGCGAAGTTGCAACTCCAGTCGCTGACGGTGGTGGCGTCGCCGTCGCAAAGCCTGACGCGCCCGTCGACCCCACCCCGAATCCTCAGAGCAACGGCGGCGAGGAGTCGCAAGAGCCTTCAGTGCCGCCCACCGAGGTCCTCGTGGACGAGAAGAAGCGGAAGCGCCGCTCCGTCAGCCCGCCGCCCTCAAACCTCGACACTCCCAGGAAGCGGCCGAGACAAGACCCTGCCGAGAGCCTCAAGACGGAAGGGACGACAAAGGCCGCTGTCCAGGAAGATGCTGCTACGCCGCAGGACCTATCCGCAGAGGGTGCGAGTCGGCCTGGCGCCGCCGTGGCTCATGTCGCTTCTTCGCAGCCACCCCCGAGCGAGGCTGTTAGTGTAGGCAACCAGCCCCAAACAATGGATCATGATGAGGTTGTGGACTATGGAGACGACTCACTAGTGGAACAGCATGATGCGAAGCCAGAGCCGGCGCAAGAGGTGGCAGCTACCAAGATGGACGTCGACACGGATGTGAAGAAACACGGAGATGGGCCTACAACCTCTGACCGCTCTAAGCGCGACATTCGGGACAAGGACGATTCCCTTCTTGAACCCGCACGTCACCCTGCCACCGACAGCCTCTATATTGGCAATCTTATGCGGCCTCTCAGGACGGAGAGCGTGGAAGACCACCTCATCGAGCTTGCCTCGGCGCAAGGCGAAGCTCCTCATCCGTCCGTTATAAAGACCTTTTTCTTAGACTCGATCCGCACACACGTGCTGGTCCAGTTCAGCACCGTCGCCGCTGCGTCCCGCGTGCGCTCCGCCTTGCACGGCAGAGTCTGGCCTGATGAGCGCAACCGCAAGAAGCTCTGGGTCGACTATGTTCCTTCGGGCCAGGTTCGCGACTGGATCGACAAGGAGGAGGCCGAGGCTGAGCGCCTGTCATCTGGCGGGGGTAGCCGTGGCGGTGCTCCGAGGTGGGAGGTTGTCTATCACAAGGACGGAAGCATCACAGTCGCCACCCACCAGATCGCCGCTCCCGACTCCAAGGCGCCCCCGACTGGCCCTGCCGCGTCGCGTTCTGGCGTCCCCGCGAACGCCCCTACCGGCCCGGCCGCCAGGGAGCACTCAGGAATCGGATCGGCGCCCTCGGGACCGCGGAGCATGCAACCCATGCGGGCGGGCGGTGGTCGGCCGGGCGGCGGCGGCGGCGATATGCGCGCCAATTCGTATCAGGAAACTCGCGCCACCCCTAGCCTTTCGTGGCAGTCTGTCTCGCCGGAGCTAGCACGCCGAAGGCTTGCAAACCTCGACCAATATGTCTCGCACGACCCGGCCCGCGACGTCTCGGGCGACCACCACCGTTACTCGTTCACGCGCAGCGACCAGTTTATCGACCGTGGCCCGGAGACTTTTGTTGGCATCAGGCCCCCGTTCCGCGATCGCCGCGGTCCAATGGGAGGCGGCGGCGGAGGAGGAGGTGGCGGCCCTCGCGGCGGCGGCGGCGGACTAGGCGGAGGGAATGCGTCTGGCTCCGGCTCCGGCTCACATCGGGCGCCTCTACCTCCCCAATCTTTCGAGGCCCCCCCTCCGCGCCGCCGCGGTGGTCGTCGACGACACGGGGGTGGCCCTGCGCTAGGACCCGGCGGCCGTTTTGGTGAGGGTGGACGTTTCGGAGATGGCCGTCCTCCCCGGTACGAGGACTTCCGGTACCGGCCTGGCGACAATGATCGCTCCGATAGGCGGTAGTGACGCCTCTGACATGGCTCGTTTGAACCGCCTGCGCCTCGCGTCTGTCGTCGACTCGTCTTCATCACGGCTGAGAGAAGATGCATTTCCCCAGCGCAGTCTGCAGCAGACCAGCTAAGCTCTGCCGTGCCCGTGCGTTGGTTTTCCGCCGGCTCTAACGCCTTGTACTTTCCTCTGATGTACGGACATGGGTCTCTTTCTCGATTCCAGTTGTTGTTCATTTACTTCTTCTCTGGCGCTGTGAGCCAGTCAGTTTGCCCCCATCCTAGGGCGACACGATGGTTTCGAGTTCTGGCTACCTATGTGTGGAATGAGCCGAGGACTGGGTCACAAAATGAGCTTATTGTGGGGATCCATCTGTTGTTTTTTTCTGTTAGAGTACAGTTCTCGAGTTGACAGCGGAGAACATCCTGGGCTGTTTAAGCTCGCCAACCTCGAGGCTTCGCACGGTCGTCCACTCGGGATTCGGTGGAAGGTATTTTTTGGCTGTAGATGTGGTCACTGTACCACGTAGATGGCCCTTACCCCAAGGGGAAAGCTCAAAACCAAACAGGCTAACTCGAGGGAAGCGGGAGGCGGAAAGGCAGATGTGGATAGGAAAAAAAATGAGATAATATTCCACGTTGTTTTTACTTTGGTCTAACCTTGGGACATACGATCTGAAGAGCACTCACCCGCCACTCGTGCCGATGGTGGTCCTTCAATGTTTCTCATTCGTTTAGACTCTCACACGTCCGCGGCGCACAACATCCAATTCAGCAAATATGTTTCTACTTGAAGCCCTGGGAATCATACAAACGCCAACAAAAAGAAGCGACACACAGAAAAGCCACGACGAAATGAAAAAATAGGGGCCGAACGCCCAACAGAAACGCCGAACCGAGGCAAGTCCTCACCCGCATCCTCCACCATCCTCCTCTCAGCCTCCCCAACCCTCTCACGCCTCGCCGGCCGCGACAGCCCCCTCCGTAACCTGGGCCTCAGCGCCCTCGACGGGAGACGCCACGGAGGTCACCGGGGCCAGCAGACCGGTCCTGATGCTGAAGACGGTGCTGAAGCCCGAAGGGCCCGCCGTCGTGGTCGTGGTCGCTGCCGCCGTCGCCGTCGTCGCCACGGTGGTGTTCAGGCCCAGGGACGCGGATGCGGACGCGGTCGAGTTGGCGCTTGCGGTCCGGTTGGCGGACCAGGCGACCTCGGGCTTGAGCGCGGTGGGAACCGCGGGCCGGCCCCTGAGTATCTTGACGGTGGGGTAGAGGCCGCCGGTCATGGCCAGGTACTTGCTCAGGGGGATGCCGTTGTCGTCGCCGAAGCCGTCGTTGGAGACCTCGCACCTGCCGTTGCCGACGACGCCCGTGTTGTTGGGCACGACGGCGTCCTGGTCGCGCTGGCCCCTGCAGTCGGCGTGGGCAACGACCACCTTCCAGCCCTGGTCGGTCGTGTAGTGGCCCGAGATGCCGTCGGTGGCCCAGGTGCCCCTGCGGGTGCAGCAGCTGCCCAGGATCTTGTTGGCCACGGCGTCGACCTCTTCGGGGCACGAGAGGCTGAGGTTGTGGCTGTTGTGGTTGCACACGTACAGCCCCGTCGTGCGCACGCAGGCGAAGCGCCGGCACGTCTGCGCCGGCACCGGGCAGCTGACGACGGGCCAGCTGTCGGTCGTGAGGTGGTGCATCCACTTCTGCCGCAGCAGCACGTCGTGCTCCAGGTCCTGCCGGGACGCCGTGTCGTAGTTGCCGCACTGCAGCTCCCTGAGCTGCGTGGGGCGCGGCGCCTCGCAGGTCGTGTTCTTGTCCGTCGAGGGGCAGGTGCCGTTCAGGACGCGGGGGTCGGTTCCGGGCAGGGGGCCGAGGCTGGGCTTCTGGACGTCCTGCGCAAGGGCCGCAGCGTCCACAGGGAGAGCAAAGATGGCGCCGAGGGCGAGGATAACAACGGTAAAAGCAACCATTTTGGTTACTGTAGGGGGTCTGGGAGTCGAGGGTCTAGGGGTCCGGGATTTCTTGGGATCTGGGGCCTGGGGTCTTGAGTCTGGGGCCGTGGAGAGTCGCGATGAGATATCTGGATATATGTAGTAGATGGTATTGAGAGGTATTCTGACCCTGGTAGGGAGACAGAAGGCATGAGATGGCACCGCCTTTTTGTACCTGTCTGGAAATATTTCTCCGCCATTTTTGTCTTTTCCCATACTACCAGCCAAGCAAGCCCTTTGCAAAGCTTGCCGTCGGACGTCATCGCCATGGCGCCGGGCCGCGAATAAGTTCCAAGGTGCAGCTGCAGTGGGGAGTTTTCTTTCTCTTTGCCCCCAACTTTCTCCTTTCGCGCCCCTGAAGCCCAAAGCGCCCGTCGAAGCTGTTACCCGCCTGTCTAATGAGCTACCCCGGTGTGTTTGCATGACGGAACTCGGGAGTGGATAGGCGCGATGCCTCAGAGTAAACATGGCACGAATCCGGCGGACATGAACACCCAGGAGGACGGTGAGGCGCGACAGCAATCACTGGCCCTAGGACCTCTCATGGCTTCCGTGTCTCCAGACAATGCTGCTGGGTGCCTGGATATCCGGGTTAGGGGCAACAGTGCGTGAAGAAATGAATTCCTACTGGGAGGCTTTGTCGCCGCCTTCAGCCAGCTGACAGCGGCTTGCGGGGCTGTGTTAGAATCGAGGAACCCATTACGTGTTATCCGACCCTGTATGAGTTCATTTTCTAGGTGTCAAGTCGACGTCGATCCAAGGAAATGATCAACGGGAGTTCCTGCCACGTGATAAACTCCGTTATCGGTCGAGCGGCCATGGTCAAACACTAGCGTGATGCAGGGGTTTAGTGCGGCTCAGGCTGTCTGACGGAGGGTGGGTGGGAAACGTGGTGGTTGGTTGGGGGATGCAAGGAGGAGGTACCAACGGAGATAGGAAGAAGCGTCTTCCGCAGGCCGACGAACTGGGTGGGCGGGAAAGCGGCAAGCTAGCGCAGTCTCCAGTTGGCCCGGAGATGTCGAGGGCCGAGGACTGCAGTGACGCGCGGACTGGACGGTCCGGTTCGACCTATGGAGTTGTCCAGCCATTATTTCGAGTCCTACATGCTGCGGCCGGGTGGTCGGTCTTGTGGATGAAAGACTCGGTTCCACGGTTCGGCCCAGCTTGGGAAGCTTCAGATTAGATGGGCACGGGCTCTGGCCATTTCCAAGTTTCCGCAACAAACATGGTGAGCCGTAATGGAAGTTGGAATGTTGGCTGAATGGAGTGACTGCATGGGCGGGAGCTGTGGTGATCAAGAGGGCAACTGTGGGTGTCGCATTGGATGGCTCAATTGATGGCATTCCTGTCTTCCCCTTTGGGACAAGGAAGGGGCGGAAGTGTTATGCAGCTTGTGCACACACCGAAGACATCCATGCACCAAGGAAATAATACCCCTGATCGCTCTCTAGGGACCTTCCATCCCGCTTGCACAGAAAAAGAAAGACTGACACCCCGCTGCAGCCAACGTCGGGACTCCAAAAGCAATGCCCTTGAATAATCTGAGCACTATTTCATTCCATTATATGGCAGTCAGCGACCGGCGCTATTCGCTACTCTCAGCAACAGCCAAACGGACGTGTTCCTTTGCGCTGGTGCTCGGCTCTTCCCAGTGACGTCTTCCATCGAGCTCGGCTGCCAAGCATCCGAGTCATGATTAGGCCTGACTTCGAGGCTTGTGGCGCTGGCGGCAGCTCAATGTCGATCCATCGCCGGCTGTTGTTTATAAAAGCCACGGCGCTCAGTGGGATGTTTCAAGTAACCAAACCTTCGTTCCCCATTGATGTCGCCGCTGTCAAGTCAATTGCTAGGATATCTCCACACCCTGGGCCTGGTTGGGTGATTCGCGAGCCCATCTCGATCGCACCACATGGACCCTGGTCCTGGCAGTCTGGGAACGAAGAGGCCGAGGCAGCGGAGAACGCACTCGCTCCACAGCCAGCCTGTTTTGCCGTGTCATGCCGTCTTCTCTAGACGAAAGCCTCGTGGCTTGCGTCATCTTCTTGGCCTCCCTGCTTATCTTCTTGTAGCGCGACTGTTGACCTCGAATTCACTTGGCGAGGGGGAGAACCTGGCCCACTATTGCTGGGCTGCGACAGAGCTCCATGTATCCCGATGCACCACCCACCCCACTGGCGCTAGAGCAGTGACGTGACATCCATTGGACCTTCCGACACGGGCGTCGAGCTTGTGTGCCCACCCTTTCCATCCCACCAATATCAACTTGGGCTAGCGAGTGAGCGCCGGAACAGCCGGAGAAAAAAAAAAAAGAAGGCCAAAAATACCGGCAAATCGAGTAAGCCAACACGGCGCGAACCTCGTTCGACACCCTTTTCTGGGCGCGTCTCGACACCCCTGGGACTCCGCGACGGCCAATCGCGCAGGACTGCGTTCGCTGAGCCCAGTCGAGGGTTTGGAATGTTGCGCCGCCCGTCCGGATCCTCTAACAGCGGCGGCGACCCACCTACCAAGCAGATCTTGAGCTCCGGCTACATCACCAGGCCGTCGAGGCGCCTGTCGTCCGATCTCCCCGCGCTCGCGCACCCCGCCACGAGGCCCGAGAGCGACGGCAGCAACGACGGCAGCCACCTGCATTACGACCAGCAAGCCCACGAAACCCCGTCCGAGAGCCGGCACTCGCCGTCGCCGCCGCCGTGACAACAGCAGCCATACCTGCCAGCTCCTGACGTCGAGACCACGAGGTCCACCTCGCCCGCGCGGAATGGTTCGTTAGAGAAGCAGCAGTACCCGCTGACTTCACACGCGACCGCCCTCGCCACCTAGCCGCCGCAAGCGCTGCCGTCCCGGAATTCCTTCTGACACATCCACTCGTTGCTGAATCTGGGCAGCCGGGCAAGGGAGGAGGGAGGAGGAGTCGAGAGCACAAACGGCGTCATGGCCGAGGAAGACCTGGCCGGTGGGGCGAGGACGTCGCAGGGCGGAAGCCGCCCTCGGTCGAGGAGCCCCTGGGCCATCTCGACGCTCGCCCTACTGGTCTCGCTGGTGGGGCTCTCGTGTCTGGGTCTGATCATTCACTCGCTCAACACTAGGCAGCTTGACCCCAAGGGCTGCCGCATGTCGTACATGCGCCCCTTGTACGCTCGTCTTGATGAGTTCGACACGGAGCACACGCGCTTCGCAAGCAAGTACTCGCTGTATCTGTACAGAGAGCAGTACGTCGACGATGATACCAAGGTGCGTGCATGTGCTGCTGCCGTGCTGGGCAGTCTGCCTTGCCTCCCCGGCATCGCGCCTCGACTTCCTCACCCGAACGGCGCCGTCACGGCTCGCTGAGCCAAGTAGGAGGTGCTGATGCGGGAATCCTACCCCCTTTCTAGCTCAGGGGCATCCCGGTGCTATTTATCCCTGGAAATGCTGGAAGCTACAAGCAAGTCCGACCGGTCGCCGCCGAGGCCGCCACCTTGTTCCTTGAGGAGGTGCAGCACGATGCGGCTGCCGTCGGGGCTGGCGCGAGGGCGCTCGACTTCTTCACCGTCGACTTCAACGAGGACTTCACAGCCTTCCATGGTCAGACGTTGCTGGACCAGGCCGAGTACCTGAACGAGGCCATCCGATACATCCTCTCGCTATATCTGGATCCACGCATGTCGGGCCGTGAACCTGGCCTGCCGGACCCGACGTCGGTCATCGTGCTCGGCCACTCGATGGGCGGTATCGTGGCGCGCACTATGCTCACGATCCCCAACTACCAGTCCAACTCGATCAACAGCATCATCACCATGGCGGCCCCTCACGCCCGCCCGCCCGTGTCGTTTGACGGCCAGATCGTGGGCATCTACCGCGAAATCAACGACTACTGGCGTCGCGCCTACGCCCAGCCGTGGGACCAGAGCAACCCGCTCTCGCACGTCACCCTCATCTCTATTGCCGGTGGCGGGCTTGACACCATCGTGCCATCTGACTATGCGAGCATCGAGTCGCTCGTGCCGGAAACTCACGGCTTCACTGTTTTCACATCATCCATCCCCACCGTCTGGACCAGCATGGACCACCAGGCAATCATGTGGTGCGATCAGTTCCGCAAGGTCGTAGCCCACGCCCTGTACGACATCATCGACATCAACAGGCCTGCCCAGACCAAGCCACGCCCTGAGCGCATGCGTGCTTTCAAGCGCCGCTTCCTCACCGGTCTGGAGGCTGTCGTCGAAAAGGCGGTCCCGCTGCAGGAGCCGAGCACGCTCCTCACGCTAGACGACAGCAACGCAGGCGGCATGATCGCGCAAGGCGAGAGGCTTGTCCTGCGCCGGTTCGGCGCCCCGGCCGGCGGTGGCAGGCCCCGGGCGCATTTGCTCCCAGTGCCGCCTCCTGGCACGCCGGCGGGTAAGCGGCTGACGCTCCTGACAGATCAGCCCCTGGACCGTGCCGGAGACAATGGCCGGCTCGAGGTGCTGCTCTGCAGCGCCTTTCCGAACCAGCCCGCCGGCCAGGCCGGCGTTACACAGTTCGCTGTCAAGATGGACCTGTCAGGCGACAGCGCGGGCTCTACACGGTTGGCATGCAAGAACGCAGCCTCGGACGTTATCCTGCTCCCCACTTCGACGCGATCCGCACGACATCCCTTCTATCTCGAAGGTGAGCCGGAGCTGCTGCCGTTTTCGTACCTCGAGTTCGACGTGGAGGACATTGCGGACCACCAGTACGTCGCCATTATCGACAAGGCAACTTCTCCTACCGCTGGCTTCGTCGTTGCCGAGTTCAGCGACCGCTCGCAGTCGCACCGCGTTCACAACGTCAGCCTACGCAGCTTGCTGGCTTTTGGCATGGACCTGCAGCTGCCCGTCTCGCGGCCCATGGTAAACGAGGTCCGCATTCCGTCGATCCGGTCGAGCCTGCTGGCCTACAACCTCGAGATTGGCCAGCAGACGTGCGGCGGCGGCGACGGCGGCTCCGGGGCCGAGATGTTCACGCCCTTGGTGCGCCAGTTCCTCTCAGAGCCGCACGAGTCCAAGTTCTTTGTCAACGTGCGCCGTGCTTCGGTCAGCCTGCACGGCGTTGCGCCATATGTCCCACCCCCAATGACGCCCAAACCGGCCGGTGAGGAAGGCTTAGGCTTCCAGTTCTGGACAGATCCTACCTGCGACTCGACCGTTCGCGTGAGCCTAAGCATCGACGTGTTGGGCAGCCTCGGGAAGCTCTACATGCGGTACAGGACCGTGTTCGCGGCCTTCCCTCTGCTCGTCGTCGCGCTGGTGCTGCGGGAGCAGTTCAACTTTTATGACGCCAAGGGCATTTTCATTCCCTTTACTGAAGCGCTCGACATGTGCCTGCGTCGGTCCATTCCGCTGATGCTTACTGGCCTGACCGTTCTTTCAATGTGCGGAGGCGGCACCTCGGGCTCTTCGTCACGGCAACAAACCTCGAACTCGAGAGGCGGGTTCTGGAACTCAGGCGGGGAGAACGCTACCCTGGTATCCGCCATAGTCAACTACCAGCAGAACGATCTCCTCATCGGTACGGACGACCCTGTCTTCTGGTTCATGGTGCCGCTAATCGGACTGGTGTGCATTGGGGCCTGCACGGTGCTCAACTATGCTGCCTTGTGTCTCACGCAACTGTTCGCCGCGTTGATGGGCCTGCTCAGCATCCGGCCCGCCTGGGGCGTTTCCCGCTGGCGGCGACATTCGAACGACAGCTACGATAATGACCAGACGCCCCTTGTAGACGATCAAGGCACCATGCAGCAGCAGCAGCAGCAGCAGCCTCATCACCAACAAGACGAGCAGGGCAGGAGACGGCGGCAACAGCAGCAGCAACAACAGCGGCAGCAAGAGCAGCAGCAGCTGCGCGTGTCTAGCAGACAGGGCGGCTTTGCTTCCTGTCCCAGCGGGTTCGGTGTTTGCTCGCCACGACGACGGGTGCTCACGACGGCGGTGCTGCTCTTCCTCGTCGCGACCTTCATCCCGTACCAGTTCGCATACGTGGTGGCGTGCCTTGTGCAGCTGACGACAGCCGTGCGAGCACTGCGGATAGTGTCGGATGCGGGCGGCAGACCGGGGGTGATGCCGTCACCGCCGCCATCGACGTCATCGTCGCCGTCGCCGAACCGCAGCAGCACTGGCCACAGCAGCCACCACCATCACGTCAACTACAACTTCTACAACTACGCGCACTCGACGCTCGTCCTCATGCTCTGGGTGCTGCCCGTCAACCTGCCGACGCTGGTGGTGTGGGTGCGCAACCTGGCGGTGCACTGGCTGACACCCTTCTCGTCGCACCACAACGTGCTCTCCATCATCCCGTTCATCGTGCTCGTCGAGACGCAGACGACGGGCCGCATGGTGCCCCGCGTGCGGCACCGCTGGCGGCGCGCCAGCCACCTGCCTGGGGCGCTGTTTCTGGGAATCGCCGTGTACGCTGCCGTGTACGGCGTGTCGTACGCCTATGTGCTCCATCACCTCGTCAATCTCGTGGCGGCGTGGCTCGTCATCGTGCACTCGACGGCCGCCTCGGTCGGCGGCGGCCCGGGCTCGTGGTCCCTGGCCTCTCTTGGGCTGCTGTTCGATAACGACGAAAGGCCTGCAGATGACCGCAAGAGGGGCAAGATCCCATGAGCCGGGGTTGAGGTCCAGCCTTGGCGGTACCGAATCTCTCTCATCGAGCCCTCTCAACAAGAAGCACTCGAGTAATACTCTAGAACACGCATGCATCCCTACAATACCCCACTCACTTTCCTCGTTACTGTAATCCATATACTCGTCTTCTATCCGCCCGCTTGTCCTCCAATATCTGTCGTCTCTTGGGCAGACCTAGTTGCCTCTCTGTCTGTCCCTCTCAACATCTCCCAGCCCTAACTCGTCCCGCCTTGGACAGCGGATTTCTTCGTACGAGTTCCCATGCTCGCCACTTTGCATCGTCTACTGGCATACCTGCATTGGCTACAGTCTCGTCCACTTATAGGATCACGCACGTCAGACCTGTTCGCCCTGTTTCTATCATGTTCGCACACACACCGCCTCCATTACTCTGATACCAACCTATGGACAAACCGGTGTTTTGTACGGCTCCCTATTTTCCTGTTACGATATCCTGGCGGTTTGGAAAGGGTCTGGCGGTTGGCTTCAAAGACGGCACTGGCTGCGTATGGCTTTTCCATACCACCTGCTTGGTCTCTTTGGGTGTTTTTTATGGGGGTTGCTGATTGGTACCTCACCTTGTCACTGCATACCTAAACACATGCGGCAATTGCTTTATGTAAATCTTCGAATAGAACCTGGTTAGCATTAAAGGGAAGCTGGGGCCGGGAACACTATGCTCTAATGTCTGATATCGTCCACCCGGGAGAGCCAGGCTCGTCTCGCGAAGGGTGTGGCGCATACGGAGGGCTTCATTTAGAGAGGTTACTAGATTTCCTGAGAAGAGCATTGGCGGGCCAGACCGGGTGGGGCAGATGAATCAAATATCACGAGTTCTATAACATGCTGCCCCAAGGTCGGCGTCTTGGGCGTTCGCGCATTGATGAATCTCTTTCAGTATGTGCGATCTCTTGTTCGTGGGAGCATTCACCACCCAACATCTTGGACTGGGCAGCCACAGGCAGCCGTGGTAAAAGTTGGCCGAATCGAGCTGCCCCGTTACTCGGAACTGGCAGCACATGCCGGTGCAAATGTCGATGCCCTGAAGCTCTGCTGCAGAGGTTCTCGGGAGGGGACGTCTTGCTGCTGTTTTGATACGGATATTGACAACACCCTACTTTACCTCGCAGGCGTTGTCACATCTTGTTATATCAGATCCCGGCCTTCAAGGAATGAGCAGACGAACATACATGGCCAATTCGCCTTGTTAGAGACGCACGGCTATCCCAAGCATGGAGACTGCCGTCGGGTTATCAACACTAACAGCAACAAAAGGCACAGCGCGGGCTCCACGTCCCCCTTCTGCCAAAATAAAACAAAAACGCCTCCCAGCTCCCGTCCGTCCAGGTATCATATAAATATCACGCGCAAGCAGCTCCATACGTAAGAATAAAAGAACCCAAAATGCCGTTTCGCCTTGACAGACATCTCTTGCGAAAGAGAATCAACAAAAAAAGCAACAAAAAAAAGACACGCATCCTACTCGACGCGCTCTGTCAACGACCTCATGACCCGCGAGTAGAACTTAGCCGCATGAGGCCGTGGGAAGCTGATCTCCTCCACCAGGTAGTCCGGCAGCATCTCGATCAGCGCCCGGTCCCGGCTGGGGTCGAGCTGGGGCATGTACATGAACTGGACCTGGTCGTAGCTCTCGGCCGACAGGTCGCTGCCTATCGAGAGCTTGAAGTGGAGGGCTGTGTTTTCGGGCATCCAATGTTAGCAAAATAACAGCACGAGGGAGTAAAAAAAAGGGGCAAAGAAAACAAGAGACGTACTCCCGTTCCTCCCCGTCTGGATGCAGTCAAACACGTCCTCCTCGGCCGTCCGCTTGACGCCGCGCACAATCAGGCCCGTCAGGTCGCCGTACAGGTCCTCCTTCATCTGCGCCGCCTGCGCCGCCGACTGCATGGCCTCGGCGCTGGCCGCCGCCGCGCGCGCTGCCGCCGTCCCCGGCTTGAGCGCGCTCCCGGGCACCTTGGACGACACGGCCTCGACGACGGTGCGCGACGACGCGAGCTTGGCCGCTAGCGTCTTGACCTCCTTCTTGGCCTCGGCCACGGCGCCCTCGAGCGCGGCGACCTGCGACGCGAGCGCCGCCGCCTCGGCCTGCTTGGCCTCGAGGTCCTTCTTGTGCCGCTGGCCCTCCCTGGCGAGCTCCCTTTGCGCTGCTAGCTCCTCCTTGAGCTTTGCGATCAGGTCGTTTGCGGCTGCAAGAAGGGACGTGTGATGGTGTTGTCAGCGAGCTTGTTCAGATTTCCCAAGTCGTGCAGGAAAAAAAAAGGAGAAAGAAAAAAAACCATGTCCACCAACCTTTGTCCCTCTCCTCAGTCTGTTTCTTGAATCTTTCAAACGTCCTCTCAGCTTCCTTCACCCCGATCTCGCGCAGGTCGCGATACTTGGCCTCGAGTGCGTCGTGCTTCCTCGTGAGCTCACCCAGCCGACGCCGTAGAGAGGAGTCGCTCTCGTCGAGATCCATCGTTGACCTGGTCTTGGTAGGCGATATGCTGGGGTGGCGTATCGCCGGACCGGGCGGTGATCGGAGTGGCGATATCTCGGTAAGCTCATCCCCTATTAGGGGCCCTGTGCACTCGTCCTCGGTCACACCGACGTCCATCGTGTCCTCTCGGGGCTGTTGTGTTTCGGGTATCTCGAGGGTCTCGTCTTCCATTTCTGGTGCTGGTGCCGCCGTCGCCGCCTTTGCCTTGGTACCTGCCGCCGGCTTCCGCCCTCTCCTCGCGGGGACAGGGGCAGGCTCAGGAGGAGCTTCCTCGACCGGCTCTGGCGCATCCCGTGTTGCCGGACGTTTGGTCCCGGTTGCCGCGGCCGCGCCGGCTCTGGGCCGGCCGCGCGCGCGCCTGGCTGTCGTCTGGACAGTGTCGCTATCTGGTGGCGACAGCACAGATGCCTCAGCACCGCCAGTCTCGTCATGCTCTTCCCCCGCCTCTGGCTCGTCGTCCCGCTGCGTGGAAGCAATCACTCTGCCTCTCGCCGCCCCTCCCCTTCCGCGCCCGGCCGCGCCCCTCCTGGCAGGTGGGTTGCGCGGCGCGGGGGCTGCTGCCGCCTCAGCCTCGGCCTCGGCCAGGGCAGCGGCGACTTGGTCGCTAGCACGTCGTCGCGCGGCCGGGCCGGTTCTGGCTGCGGGTTTCGTGACCCTGTTGGCCGTGCCGCCGCGGCCTCTCGCGGTTGCGGCGGCCGTGGCACCGCCCCTTTTCTTGGCGGGCGGCATCGAGGTCGTCGTCGGTGCTCCGCTCGCGGTCCGTTTCCTGGCCGTGTTGGCCGTTGGCTTGCTTTCCTCTACCAGGTCGTCCTCCGAATCCGCGTCCACCAGTCCCAGCAGGTTGTGCCTGGCTGCGGCTTTTGACATTCGGCGGGTGTCTTGCTTCTGCCTTGGCGCTGGTGCTGATGCTGGTGCTGCCCGTCGCGTCGCGTTACCGATGATGGCCGCCCAGTGGATGGGCTCCCTAAACCGACTGTTTGTACGGTGTGACGATGCCAAAAGCTAGGCTGCGCGCGTCCGAGCGACGTCACAAGCTTCCCGTCTGTCGATCGAGGGGGAAGAAAAAAGAAGCGTCGCGCAGGGATTCAAAGTAAACACAGAAGGGACGCTCCACCCGGGCGGGGCGACGTGGCCCAGTGGCCGCCCCCAATTAGTCGCCGCCAGCCTGGACCGGCCTGGTCCGAGCGCTGGCTCTCAAAGACGAGGCGGACAGACAGCAATACGTCGCCACCCGCCCAACAGGACAACCTACACCAACATCGGCGGCAAACTGCATCCTGGGCAGAGCCTCGGCCAAGAATCGCCCGACAGCCTTTCGACCGACCTTGTCCGTCTCGCTGCCCCTCGAGGCTTGGACTCGACTAAGCAGCCGCCCAGGCTAGCCTTTTCCTTGTTCGTCTCGGTACCCAGGGTTGGTTCCAGTCAGAGCTTCCTGACTGTCCAGCCCGTCCGCGCCGCCGTTGATGTGGGGCCTGGGGTCGAAGCTCGCGACCATGGCGGACCGCAAACGGGCTGGCGACTACCTGATGGACATTGTCATGTTCGCGGGCATGGTGCGTTGGTTGGCGTTGCTGCTTCTCGTCCGTGCCTCTGGGCTTCCGTCTAACTAACACGCTCCGCTACGCCCCGACCTCGCAGACCGCAACCCTGTACTTTCTGACCAAAAACATCCTCTCATCCCTCACCAACACCCTCGTCGACCCGGACAAGGAGAAGCACGAGCAGGCCAGCCTCAAGGCCAAGGCGAACCTGCAGAGGCTACGCAACCGCAAGGATGCCGACGCCAGGGGCGATGCCGCCGACGGCGACACCTCGAGCGCCCGGGGCAACGGCCCTCGCGTCGAGGACCTAGTTCTAAACGACTACGAGAACCAGATTGCGCTCGAGGTGGTGGCCCCCGAGGACATCACCGTGGGCTTTGACGGTACGGCATAGGTAACCCACTCTAGGTTGAGGAAGGCAGGCTGACAAGTCACCGGACACGGCAGACATCGGCGGCATGGACGAGATAATCGAGGAGGTCAAGGAGGCCGTCATCTACCCGCTAACTATGCCGCACCTCTACTCGCACGCGGCCCCGCTGCTCGCCGCGCCCTCGGGCGTGCTACTCTACGGCCCTCCCGGCTGCGGAAAGACGATGCTGGCCAAGGCGGTGGCGCACGAGAGCGGCGCGTCCTTCATCAACCTGCACATATCGACGCTGACGGAGAAGTGGTACGGCGACTCCAACAAGCTGGTCCGCGCCGTCTTCTCTCTGGCCCGCAAGCTGCAGCCCGCCATCATCTTCATCGACGAGATCGATGCCGTGCTAGGCACCCGCACCCGCGGTGAGCACGAGGCCAGCGGCATGGTCAAGGCCGAGTAGGTTACAGCCACGTCACATTTTGAGTGCTTCCCATACCCCGTTTCTAACATGCTGGCCCAGGTTCATGACCCTGTGGGACGGCCTGACGTCGTCCAACGCGGCTGGCGTCCCGTCGAGGATAGTGGTGCTGGGGGCGACCAACCGCATCAACGACATCGACGAGGCGATCCTGCGGCGCATGCCCAAGAAGTTCCCCGTGCCGCTTCCCGGGCGGGAGCAGCGGCGGCGAATCCTGGAGCTCGTCCTGGGCCCGACCAAGCGGGACCCGGAGCAGTTCGACCTCGAGTACGTTGCGGCCGTGACGGCGGGCATGTCCGGGAGTGATCTCAAGGAGGCGTGTCGCGACGCGGCCATGGCGCCCATGCGCGAGCACATCCGCGCCCAGCGGGCCGCCGGCGTGCCCATGGCCAAGGTCGACCCGGCTATGATCCGCGGCATCCGAACCGAGGACTTTTTCGGCAAGAGGGGCGGCGCGCAGCCGCAGAGGCACCACCAGAACCATCAGCAGCTGCGCGAGGCCCGGGCCGTCGCCGATGTCAAGACCGGAGGCGCGGCCGACCCAAGGCGGGCGTCGGGGAGCAGTGATGAATACGAAGACGTGGAGGACGATGACGAAACTCAGCAGCAAAGGCCTGTGTCGCCGGACTAGGGCGGGAATGTCGACTACGTACTTGGCATGTTATAGATGATTTTCGGCTTGCTTTTATATTCCGCCTGCGATGATTTCACTGGAGTTGGATGTCGACGGCCAGGGCGGTTTCCACCTGTCTTTGAGATTACACGTTTGCCCGGCGTTTGCAGCAACAAACCATGTACAACTCTAATGTGGATATAGATGAGCGGGCATATGCAAGATCCCGGATGAAAGTGTTGGAGTATTTAGCCAAGCGACAAGACCACGTAACTATTCTCGTGAGAGTCAGGGGCTTGTCCGCAAAGAGCCACCTGCGATCACGTCATATCTGGGCCCACATGGCAAACTAGGGGCTGTGCTAAAGAGGTACCATGTCGCCACGCACTAAAAATGAGCTAGCCAAGGTACCAGACCATCAACCAGCACGGCTGTCGCTCCGTCTTAGGTTTGCTGTCTCCGCTAATCAGAAGGCAGAGAGGACGGAAGGCCGCCTTGATATGCTTTACTAGCAAGATCCAACACCGCAAAAGGCGGTGGGACAGTCGGGCTGTGCGGCACTAGGCTCGCTCCCCAGACGGCTGCCCAAGTTTATGCTGGGCAACAGGCCGGGTGGTCGAGGGACGCATTGATACTCCGACGTCGGGGCATGGATGGCATGGATTGGCATGTCCACAAATGAAGGCTGATAGTAACTTTGAGCAGGACATGTCAAACGAACTACTTTTCTCTGTGCCTATACAGTGCCTCTTTTGACTGTCAATTCCTTTTGGAGTAGAACAAATCAACCCAGATCAATTGGCTCGCTGTAGGTGACGACTTGCTTGCCCCTCTGTTCCGTTCCTGAGGTGGGGTCGGCTCTGGCGGGTGGGAGCAATAGCGTTTAGTGAGGAGTCACCAGGCTCAAGCCTGTGCCGCCTCGTCGACAACCAAAAACCCTACGAGAGGCATTGACAGACACAAACACACGACCACCTAAGCCCGAGTACTGCTCGGACGAGTACCCGCCGCGCCGAGGATCTACTTGGACGCGGGGGCTCACGCGACCACGTCCCCATCGCCCGTCGCCCTCATATCTATACCCTCGCCATGGCCACCCCCTCCAGCGCGCCGGCGTCGGCCGCCAAGAAGGCCCTGGGCCTGGTCGACCTCAACGGCCACGACCTGCCGCCGTCGCCGGCGCCGTCCAGCCCCAGCAGCGGCCGGCGCCGGTACGCGCTGGCCACGGAGCTCGTGTACACCGAGTCCAAGGACCAGTACGGCGCCTCGAGCATGCCCATCTACCAGTCGGCCACCTTCAAGCAGACGACGGCGGCGGGCGGCAACGCCGAGTACGACTACACGCGGTCGGGCAACCCGACGCGCACGCACCTCGAGCGCCACCTGGCCAAGATCATGAACGCCAACCGCGCCCTGGCCGTCGGCTCCGGCATGGGCGCCCTCGACGTCATCACGCGCCTGCTGCGGCCCGGCGACGAGGTCGTGACGGGCGACGACCTGTACGGCGGCACCAACCGCCTGCTGGCCTACATGGCCGCCAACCAGGGCATCGTCGTGCGCCACGTCGACACCACCGACCCCTCTCGCGTGGCCGCCGCCCTGTCTGCCCGCACGGCCATGGTGCTGCTCGAGACGCCGACCAACCCGCTCATCAAGATCGTCGACGTGCCGTCCATCGCCCGGGCCGTGCACGACGCCAACCCGAAGGCGCTCGTCGTGGTCGACAACACCATGCTCTCGCCCATGCTCTGCAACCCGCTCGACCTGGGCGCCGACGTGGTGTACGAGTCGGGCACGAAGTACCTGTCGGGCCACCACGACATCATGTCGGGCGTCGTGGCCTGCAACGACGCCGCCCTGGCCGACCGCATGTACTTCACCGTCAACGCCACCGGCTGCGGCCTCAGCCCCAACGACTCGTTCCTGCTGATGCGCGGCGTCAAGACCCTGGCCGTGCGCATGGACAAGCAGCAGGCCAACGCCCAGCGCATCGCCGAGTTCCTCGAGTCGCGCGGCTTCCGCGTCCGATACCCGGGCCTGCCTTCGCACCCGCAGCACGACCTGCACTTCTCCATGGCCAGGGGCGCCGGCGCCGTGCTGTCGTTCGAGACGGGCGACGCCGAGCTGTCGCAGCGCGTCGTCGAGGCCGCCCGCCTCTGGGCCATCAGCGTCAGCTTCGGCTGCGTCAACAGCCTCATCAGCATGCCCTGCCAGATGAGTCACGCTAGCATCGACGCCAAGACGCGCGCCGAGCGCCAGATGCCCGAGGATATCATCCGGCTGTGTGTCGGCATCGAGGACGTTGACGATTTGATTGACGACCTGTCGAGGGCGGTCAGTTCCTTCCGCTTCCTTTAACCCTGTCTTTCTATTTTATTTCTCCTTTCATTTTCTGCCTGCTGACATCTCCCTCTCCGACAGCTCATCCAAGCCGGCGCCGTCTCCCTCACCGTCGACGGCTTCCACGCCACGGGCAAGGCCCTGGAGCTCGGCCGGACTCCCATGACCGCGGCCTCGTCCAGTGGCGAGGCATCCGGCAGCGCGAAGGCGGCCGAGTCGTCCTAGCCCACCCCTTCTTTGTGTATATCGCGGAAAATCCTTTTTTTTTTTTTTCATTGCACACGCATCGTATCTCACTCCGTGTTCTCTTCTAAGATCTTTGGCGCTGCAAGTCAACGGATGGCGTTCGGGCGTCTTTTCTTTTTCGCTTCGATTCTTGTAGAAAAGCATGAAAATGGGCGGCATAAAAAAAGAGCAGGCTTCGCCGGTACGCACCAAGGCCTTTTCGCGTATTCGAAAAAGGACGGCTGGTTTCTTGCTATTTCCCTGTTTATTCATTTGTAGAGTGTAGAGTGGAACAAAAAGTACCAAGGACAAAAAGTTCAACGGAAAAGACCAAACTGAGAAATGGCACCGAATCCAGCTATAGCCCCCTCGCGGAAACCAGAATACCCCGCCCAAGTCATCGCTGCCGCCCTTCCAGCAACCGAAAGCCATATCCCGAGACAAGAAACAAAGAAACAACTGCGGAAAAGCTGGTCGTTGGCTTTGCCTACAATTCACTTGCGCCTGTGCATGGTTTCACAGACTCGTGTCAGTCCTTCGAGCATGTGCGGTAGAAAGGACCGAAGACAGAGCCCACTCACCTCGAGCTACTCTTCCTGTTGCCGCCGCCACCACCAGCAGAAGCAGCAGCAGCACCGCCACTACCACCACTACAAGGCCCGAGCTCGCCCCGGAGCTGCGTACACTCGCTAAAAGTGAGGTTGGACGGGTTCCGCTCCTCGTGCCAGACCTGCATCATGGTCGTGGCCTGCACCGCGTCCAGGTGGCTGGCGAAGGCGGCCATGTTGTTGGCGGCGGCGCTGCCGCTGGTGGGAGGTTAGCCCCTTTTTTGAAGAAGAGAGTGAGGAGAGTACAGCAAGTACCTGTAGTTGGCGCCGGGGCCCTGCTTGCTGGGCGACTTGTGCTTGACACTGTGCGGCATGGTGATGTTGAGGAATTAATGCCTCTCCTTCGTTTATGAGTAGGTAGTAGTCAAGCAGACTGGCTGTCTTCAAGTAACTGCTTCTGTTTATTTCCTGATATGAGGTCGGATGTTGGAGGCTCTCTACAGCACCGCCTCACAGATGCGAGAGCGGACAACCCCTTTTTATATCCCCATCACCACCAGGTCTGTCACAGGTAACCAGGTACCGCGCCATTCCACCGTGACCTCGATAAGCCGGCCAGGGAGGCAGGTACCAAAACAGCCCCGAAATCAACCCAACAGGGTAACAAGCCCGGAAGCAGCCGGTTCCGAACGGGCACCGTCACTGCCCACCCTCCCCCCGGCCCTATTCTCCTTCGTGTCATTGGGGGAAGAGCTGATCGACACGGCCGCCACATCACCACGCCCAGCCCAGGGAAGCACAGCATGGGCTCGCAATGGGGCCACGACTGGATGGGAGGGTGGGACCGGTGTAGAGCTGTGAACCCGGAAACATAAAAGAACGGCGCCGGCGGCAACTTGGTGGTGTATGCTGCTTTTTTTTCTTTGCCGCCGGTTGTGTGGCATTCGGACGAAGGAGCTGGATGGGACCCTAGACCTAGGTCTGCAGGTCGTCCCGACCGGTCCCAGGGATCAGGGGAGGAAGAAAAAGGATGAGGAGGAGAAGAAAGCCCCGTGGAGGAGAGAGACAAACAAACAGAGGCAAATAGAGAGAAAGAGGCACGCTTCATTTACCGGGGCCTTCCCAGCACACCGGTCGGTTGCGCGGATGCCGCCGGTCATAGGCCAAGATAGAAAATGGAGAGAGATAAAAAAAAAACAAGGAGCGAGTTTGTTTGTTCGGCGCCGGGAACATTGTACATGCAGTGAAAGAGATATAGCTGTTCGGTGCGACCTCCTGGCACAGGTCAGCTGAGCGCGCAGCACGTCCATTCCCGTGGTGCGGGCGGCCTGGACTGGCAGAGCAGGGTAGGGGATGGGGAGATGGGACAGCCGGATATGGAGACGATGACATGCATAGTGCTTTGATGTGCTCTGTCGTGGGAGAGTGACGAGTACCCCTGAGTCTTTTTTTCCTTGATACACCACACTCCCTTCCCTTCTCCGTCAAAAAGGGGAAAGGAACCCGAGAGGCGACGACGAGGAGGTCATCGCATAACCGTCGACATGCAGACATGTCTCTATCCACTCTGCCTGCCGGGCGAGGAGGATCTGCCTGCCATCGTCTTTGCTCGGCACCGACATGTGCAGTCGACGAGATGCGACCCGGTGAGGGATGCAGGACGTTCAGATCCAACCAGCCTCGCCTGCGGCGTCGAGCGTGTTCCTTGACCAGCCTGCCCGGAGATCAGCCCGTCACATGGCCTTACCGCCTTGGTCCTCAGGGTGAGCGGTGAACGAAGCTCCTGCCTCGAGCTGATTGTATGGGCCAGACATTTGCCTCCGCAACGGAAGCCAGTTTGATCTTTTGCCCCCGGTTGCTTCTACTCCTAGCTTTGTCTGGCGATACAAAGCCTGTACAGGATCAAGATGTACTCCCCTCGCAAATACCCCGCCATCATCCCCGGCCGCGGCCTCATCTGATAACGCCTAGCCATACGACTTCGGAGGATGACGGGCTAGCTACCACCTGAGATACCTCTCAACATGCATAACACCGAAACAGATGTCCAGGAAACCGTACACCGCATGTATTCGATGCTAGTCTGGCGTGTGTAAAGTACACAGGCGTGTAAAATTCTCTCACCCTTTATCGCGTGGACTCGGTTACATGTATACCTCTCTCTCTCTCTCTTTCTCTCCCTGCTGGATCTTTCGGGGGACGTAACACTGGGAGATCGGGTGTCTACATGGCAGCGAAAGCAAGGTATCACACGCGTCTTTATCTCTTGTCATCAGCGTTAGTAATCACACCAGCGCCTCTCCCCGCAGGTCTTGTCTTCCCAGCGCTTTTCTGTCTTTTCAGCGTTTCCCGCTGCGGCTAGCTATGCACATCACATACGTCTATCTACTGCCGTTTGACTCGGCCAGTGCCCCTTAACTATTTCCGCTAGCAGATATCGCTCCCCGAGGCGAGCTGCACTCGCCCGAGGAAAAGCCGTCCGCGTCGTGATGACGCATGGCGGATCTAGGAGGATAGCGCGGACTGAAAGACAGGCAAAGAGACGTGGCTCTCTCGGCGACAGGAAAACGGGGCAGGGGCATCAGATGGCGGTGGCCCAGAACCTGCGGGCAGCCGCTTCTACAGCCCGAAATATCGAGGTATGGGGGAAAAAGCAAACGGCCGTGAAACACTGGTACGCCTGACGACGGCTCGCTGCAGCCTTCTGTGTCCCTTTGGGAGAGGGGGTCTCGGGGGGGAAGAGAGAAAAAGACCGAGAAGGAAGAGAGATGTGCTGTACATCACAGCGATGAGACCTTCATAGTGGGCCAATGAGACACCCCGGATACCGTTGGGTTTCCACAATAGGGAAGAGGCCGTGAGACGGTAGTGCACGCCGTCGCAGCGTAGCACAAGGCAAAATATCAAGGTAACCACTCCATGCCCGGCAGGCCAGTTTACGCCATACCCGCCAGCACTCCAACATATGCCCATACGCCTTTGGCCCACAAACAGACATACGGAATCGACACGTCTTATCTCATCTGCCTCTCTTTCGCGCAGCCGAGCTGCGGGTAACCGCGCCAGAGGGCCTCGTGGCCCGAGAGAAACGAGAAACAGCCGGGGTGCCTGAAGAGCCCGACGGGCATCCCGCCACTTCTCCTCCCAGGATGATCGCGCGCTCTCCCTCACTCTCTTCCGCTTCCCCTTTCCCTCCCGTGTCCGCTTACCCGCTCGCTCTTTCTCTTTCCCTTCCCATCCCCCACATCCGATGCGCCTTCGCCACGGGCAAGGGGTGTGAGACAGCCGGGCGCACGAACAAATAGTCACACTCGCAGCTGGATGGGGTCACCACAATGGTCATGCGTCCAGGCACGTGAGGGGTGCTGGAGAGGGAGGGTGAGACCTGGGGATATAAGCTTTAGCCCAGCGTCGAGGAGATATCGAGGAAGGCTGTGTGGCAATCCTTCTCAGACACTCCTACCCTCGGCAGCCCCAGGGCCAGCGAGCTCAAGAGCTACCCACGCCGAGCAGCTCACCGGTTCCATATTAGGGAATGTTGACCGCTGCCACATCATATCTGCTTTCGGCTGATGGCTTTCGAGGCTCCGTAGACGGCTGAGGATATGACGCAACGGCACAGGAAGAGCCTCTAGTTTCTCGTCCCTCGTTATCTGATCATCGCCTCGTCGCACAAAGGATACCCCTACCACATCCCCTTCGGAGCAAGATCATCCTTCTCGGGGGCCGTCAAGGTTGACTGCATATGCCGGTGAAGGTCATAGCGGTCTGATTAAGGGATCGTTAAGCGAGAGAGAAAAAAAAAAGGAGATGACGAGGGGCGCGTCTCCCACCGTTCCCAGACTTTGTCGCCGAGTCCCACAGGAATCGACCTGACATGGCCCTCGCCCGTCCATGGGCGGCGTTTCAGCTCGGCGAAAAGGGACTGCTAGCAGGACAAACAAAGGAGGTGCGTCCAATCAAGATCCCACGCCTATGCATCCACCATGTAGACAGGGCCGTGGCACATGTGTCCACGGGGTCGCTATCCGCCGCCCGTCGAGGGTCCCGTCGCTGCGGTAGCATGTAACGTCACAAAAGCAAAGCAAGCACCGCACGTACTCGACTTGGGCATCTGCCTCGGAAGTACCGCTTCTCCCTTTATCAAAGTCTCGCGTTCCCTCTCCCCCGTGGCCTCTCATCTGCCGTGTACCCCTCGGCATGTCCATTTCTGTTCATCCGTTTTTTTTGCCTGCCGGCGCGCCTTCCTACCCCAGATGTATCGACCCGTTGCCTTGCGCGCGAAAGAAAGATGCCATCCGAAGATCGGGTAAGAAAAAAAAGGAAGCGGGCCATACAGACAGATCAAGAGGGCAGGTGACTAAAACGCACGCCCGCCCCTGGACGCCACCACGTTGTCTGTCCTACCCCCGAACGTTGTTCCTGGGGCGTATGCACACCACCCACACCACCCGCTCCAAACGCGGCTGGCGTATGACGGACAGCCTGTGGGGCGACAAGGAGGACGATGCGCAGCATAGATGCATGTGCCGTCATGGCCGTCGCGTCGGGGAACGCCGCGATGGATAAAGAGATCAAAGGGGCAGCTGCTGGCGGAGCTCGTACTAGCCCCTCGCCCTCGTAGGACTCGGCAACAAGGTAAACTTTAGACGGGATCTCTGGGCACAACAGGACGTGACACGACCAAGTTATTTCGGTATAGGGCCACAAAACGCTGCTATGTAGAACAAAGGAGAGGATAGACGGGAAGACTATGCTAAAAATGGCAACGAGGCCGCCTGTATCCATGTACCGTTCTTCATGGGGTGGCTTAAGATGGAGAATATGACATGAGAGAGCACTAGACAAAAAAAAAAAAAAAAAAATAGACTACGCTAGCTTGGTATACAGTCGGAAAAAAATACCGCGAGTCGGAAGTCGATGACACTTGATGCCCTTGGTTACTAATCGAAGCGGTCGGGCATCAAGACAGGAGCGACAAGGGTCCAGACGTAGAGCGTGTAACACACCCACGAGCTGGCGATCTTGACCCACGAGGCCCAGACGGTGCGCCCAACCGCGGCAAAGTCGCCGTCCTTGCCCTTGGTCGAGTCTTCGTAGTTCATGGTGAGCAGGGTGGCGACCCAGGCGGTGGCCAGGAAGAAGATGATATGGAACGTGGTGTAGCTGTACTGCGTCGAGGAGCGCTCGTCGTCGTGGCGACCGCTACCTCCCGAGCTGTCGTCGTCCTCGTCGTCCGACAGCAGCGCATCCGCGGGGAGGCTGCCCTCCTCAACGGCCCGGCGCAGCGCCTCGGCCCGCATCTCCCGCCTCCCCGGCTGCGTCGTCACGAGCCCGTGCTCGTCGTCGTCGGGCAGCCTGATGCCGCCGCCGCGCGAGGCTCCGAGGCCGAGCGTCTGCGTTGCCGCCCGCGTCGTCGTCCACGCAACCGTCAGCATGGTGACGATGGCGCCGATGACGACCGAGGTGGTGCGGGTGCCCTGGGCGAGAATGAGAGGGTTGCAGTGCTTGTCGTCCGTGTCGTCGGGCTTCATCGAGACGGCCGACATGGTGAGGTAGGTGCAGTAGACGGCCACCATGGCGGCCTGGGCCAGCCCGGCCTTGGGGTTGGTCTCCTGCACGGTGGGGTGGACCGAGATGAAGGACACGAGCAGGAAGAGGATCAGGTTGATGGTGATGACGGCCTGGTTCGACGAGCAGCCCGAGCGCGCAAAGAAGATGTACTGGATGATGGTCATGGCTAGGGATGCCAGATACATGCCGAGGGTCGAGCCGACGAGGACGGTGCGCCAGGCGTTGGATTCGGTCTCGTTGATCTGCTCGAGGCAGTACTCGGCCCAGCTGTGGGCCAGGTCGACGAGGAGGATCAGGCCCAGGATGAGGAACATCATGGCGAACACCAGCGAGATGTACTTGCCCCAGAAGACGAAGAAGGTGTCGGGGATCAGGAACGACAGGACGATCAGGGCCAGCCACGCGATGACCTTGGGGCCCCAGTAGCCGTTCTGGATGGCGGCGCGCGGCTGCTTGGACGAGGTGACGCCGAACAGGAGGCCTGCGAAGACGAGGTGGAAGAGACCGAGGGCGAAGTTGATGCGGTGGACGGCGAGCCAGCCGTAGCACTGACCCGTGGGGCAGTTGATCTTGACGTAGTCGAGCATGAGGTGTTGGAGCTTGTCGATGGCCCACGACGTCTCCATGATCCAGGCCAGGATGGAGTTGATGAGGAGGATGAGGGCGTATCCGATACGGGTCGCGACGCTGTTGCCGCACTTTCCGCAGGCCGAGCAGACCATGGAGCATGTGGCGGCGCCGCAGCAGGTGGCCCCAAAGGACAGCAGCTGTCAGAGCGCGTTTGTGTTAGTCTTTGGACGGCAGCCGCTCGTGCCGGCGAGGGGGAGGGAGGCCAACCGTGCCGAGGCTTGGGACCGCCATCAGCGGCAAAGAGAGGAGCGCGCCCATCGTGGAGGAGGAGGACGGCAAGGTCTGCCAGAGAGCCTTGAGGTGTGGCAGTCGTGGGTGGTGGTCGAGTGTGTGCGCGGCGACGGCTTGCGCTTGATGGGCGTTGATTTGAGATGTCGAGATGGATGAAGCAAGTCGCGGATCGAGTCAAGCGGGACAACAACCTGACGCCTCATCTTGCGTCGGCAATTGGTGGACCTGGTGGCGCCCGATTACGTCGCCAGCCGCTCCGCCCCGGCAGCATCACGTGTGGATATCACGTGTATCAGATCTAGCTGTCCCGGATTCTGGCTTTGGAACCACCATTGTGTACCCAAGGTACCTACCTACTTCACTTAAGCGCTTTCCCATGTATTACATGGAGTCTTGAGCGCTTACAAGGCGCCTGTCCAGCCTTGCCAGTCGGCTTCGTCTGCCCCATATCAGGTGCCGAGCGACAACGGCCAACAGGGAGCTTTGGTTGAGATAAGCATGGGTTTCGGGTGTCGAGCACGGGCCTGCCGGGGCAGGCAAAAGCCAAATGCATGATGATGTCGCATGGTACAGTGTGTGGTTGTATTGAGACAATCTCATCGATACCGATACCGTATAATAATGATTGTGGTCCATCTTCGGGCTTTTTCTCCTCCAAAATTTAAAAATCCGGTCCCAAGCTCGTCAAGCTGAAGAACCCGAGAAGACCTGCAATGCAAACGAAATAACGCGGCGGCCGACAGCAAGAAACACCAGTCCTGCCTGAAAGCGAGCCACACAGTGCCAGCTAGCAACTCTCTCCGATCCACCCTTGCAATCAGGGGTCGCCTCCGCAGAGCGACTGAGCTCAGCAATTCCATCCCGATAGCGGCCTTCCCACATCCAGAATCCCCGACTTGGCGCAGTGAATCTCATCATCCACCACCACAACCGTCATGACTTGACCGCGCGAGACTCAAAAGCAAGCCGCAACAGCTCGATCCGGAGGCGTCGTCCTCAAACTCCCACCATGGCTCCTCTGCCGGAGCGAGACCTCCACAGGGCCCGCATGGTGTCCAGCGCCGCAGCCACGGCGATATCGCTCGCCTGCGGCACCAACGTGAGCGCGCCCGCCGCCCCCTTCGAGCCGTCGACTGCGCGGACGCCAAGAGCACAACTGACCTGTCAACTCCCCATCGCAGTATGTCTACTCGGCCTGGGCGCCCCAGTTCGCCGACAAGCTGCGCCTGTCGACGACGCAGAGCAACATGATCGGCGTGGCCGGCAACCTGGGCATGTACACCTTGGGCGTGCCCATCGGCATGGTCATCGACCGCATGCACGCGGGGCCGCGCCCCGCCGTCATGCTGGGCGCCCTGCTGCTCGGCCTGGGCTACCTGCCGCAGAAGCTGGCCTACGACCGCGGCGAGGGCTCCGTCCCGCTACTGTGCCTCTTCGCCTTCCTCACCGGCTTCGGCGGCTGCATGGCCTTCTCCGCCTCCTTCAAGACCTCGGCTCTCAACTGGCCCCACCACCGCGGCACCGCCACCGCGTTTCCGCTCGCCGCCTTCGGCCTGAGCGCCTTCGCCTTCTCCGTCTTTGGCGAGGTCGCCTTCCCCGGGAACACGGGCGCCTTCCTGGCCACCCTGACCGTCGGCACCTTTTCCCTGTGCTTCATCGGCTTCTTTTTCCTGCGCGTATGGCCCCACGACCACGGCCACGGCCACGGCCACCACCACCACCGCAGCAACTCACAGATATCCTACCAGAGCCTCCCGGGCGGCGGCAACGACGGCCTGGCCGAGTCCCAGCAGCTACGCCGGACCTCGGACGTGGCTGCCGCCACCGCCAAGGCCGCCCCACAGAGCAGCGACGACGATGACGATGACGACAGCCTGGAGCGCCGATGCGTCCATACCGCCGCTGCCGGAACCACCCATCAAGATGCCGACATCGAGGCAGCCACGGCTCCACCCGGGGAGGGCGCGGACGAGACGTCATCGCTAATGTCCAGCACGCCTTCGTCGCTGCCCGGCGAGGTTCTAATTCCGAGCAGCGTCGACATGGATCGCTCTCATCGCGTAGACATACGCGGCTGGTGCCTCCTCACCAACGGCGAGTTCTGGCAGTTTTTCTCCATCATGGCGCTGCTGGCTGGCATCGGGCTCATGACGATCAAGTAGGTCGTCCGGTGTTTCTGAAGCTTCCCAAGTGATATCGAGGACGAGATGGCTGACCGCTCCGTGTTCGCAGCAACATCGGACACAACGTGAATGCGCTATGGAGGTACTACGACAAGAACGTGACTCAGGAGTTCCTCATCAGCCACCAGCAGATGCACGTGTCTATCCTGTCGGTCGGTAGCTTCTCCGGGAGGCTGTTGAGTGGTAAGTCGCCATGCCTTTTGTCGCAGCTCGTTGCTCAATAGTCCATGTCGTGAAGAAAAAGAAAAAAAAAAAAGCTCGCGCTCACACAAGCCCCAACATAGGCGTCGGCTCCGACCTCCTCGTCAAGTCCCTCCACGCCAGCCGGGTGTGGTGCCTGGTGGTGGCGTCGCTCATATTCTGCGGAGCGCAGGTGAGCGCCATCACCATCACGAACCCGGCGCTCCTGGGCCTGGTGTCGGGCCTCTCGGGGCTCGGCTACGGCTTCCTGTTCGGCGTCTTCCCGCCCATCATGGCCGAGTCGTTTGGCATCCACGGCCTGTCGCAGAACTGGGGCTTCCTGACCCTCTCGCCCGTCGCGTCGGGCTACATCTTCAACCTCTTCTACGGCACCGCCTTTGACGCCCACAGCGTCGTCGGCCCCGGCGGCGAGCGCTCGTGCCCGGACGGGATCGAGTGCTACCGCGCCGCCTACTACGTCACCCTGGCCGCGTGCGGGCTCGGCCTGCTCGTCTCGCTCGCCGTCATCCGCCAAGAGGGGGCCGCGAGGGTGCGGGCGGTGTCGGGCGAGCGCGGGCGCGAATAAAAGCGCCCGCTCCCGCGACCGTTTTGGTTGGTTGCCGCTGGGGGAAGAACGGACGGTGGACAATCTGGCTTTGCGGCTGTGTGTCCTGTCTGCTTCGGACATGACGCCCGCGGCTGAAGGGGCTAGCGACGCCACCCGGCTTGCCCGCTGTCATTCTTCTTGCTTCTTTCTACACACTATCAATGGCCGGTCTCTCCGTTGTTGTTTCTTTTTTTCTATCCGATTGGCATAGCTTTGGAGTTCTGGGTTTGTTAGACCTTCTTTTTCGAGTATTTCTCCCACCGGGGGATGCCGCAAAATTAGAGCCGGCCAGCCATCGGACACGGCCGATTTCCGACGATAATTACAGCCTTGAATAGGGAAATGCAACCTTGCATAGATGCAGTCCATATTTAGACCGGCTGTGGCGATATCCGCGCTTGTCTCAGGTGCAAGAACCAGCCACGCTGCCTGTTTAGAATGCTTGAGATGCACTGCATGTCTGGGGAACTCGTCTGAAGAACACGGCGAGAGACACGGCATGGATGCATCCCCGCATATAGAACACCGAAGGAAGCGATCGCCGAGAACGGCAAAAAGGGAAGCAGGGCAAAGGGGAAGACGGTCGAGGGAAGCTTTCGGCTCTTGATCTGACGATTGGGTTCGCCAGCGCAGCGCATCGATGAAACAGATCCCCGCGATGCGGGTAGGCATAATAAGAACGCGGCTACCTAATTACTAATTAACAGTCCTTCTTTTTCCTCCACGTCCGAGCGGGCCTGGGATGGCGACTGCGCGGTGTTTCAAATATGCCCTCTGGCCGGCCCTACCTTCCACCCGCGATGATGAAGGAGCGAGAGAAAAGGCCGTGCCAAGACCAAGATCGAGAGAGAGAGAGAGAGAGAGAGAGAGAGAGAAAAGCAACACGAACTCTCCTGGGCCTCGTACAGCACAAATTGACAACCCACAGATGCTTCGTGTCTTTGCTGCCGCACAATTTAGCCAACGGCCTGTGCAAAAGACGACCACTTTTTATTTTACTCCTGATGTCCGCGTAAGTCGCCAGGTCCGACCGTTGCTTTGATTTGATGGCGGCAGCAAGCCCGGACGGTGGTGATGATGGTGCGGAAGGCCTAAAGCGGACAGCCGAGAGCAGATTAGGGGCGAGGGCACTAGACGCTTGCGTTCGGACGCCACAACGGTTTCTTAGCCTCCTTTTCTTTTTTGTTTCCTGGTCTCCGCTAGGCTGCCTCGCTCGCGCTTTTACATTCTCCCGTCCGAGTGTTCTGTTTCCGAAGCCGTCGAAGCCGAAGCCGTCGAATCCCGTTTGCGTCCCGGCGCCCTCTTTCGAATCGACGGCTCGGAATCTGGTGTAACATTAGATGCACACACGAGGGACGGACGGTTTCGCTCGGTCAGTCTATTTCCGGCATGCCCGTGCACCTCACCATCACCACCACCACCAAACCCTCCGGCCCTGCTTGGTATGTGTGCCCTGCCTGTCGGTAGAGTGCTAGCAAGCAGGGGAGCAACAGCTTGCAATGTTGTGTGATGTGATTGGCCCTCGTGGACATGTTCTCATCACGGGGAGGGCCAGTCCCGCGGTCTTGGGCCTCCCGGTTCGCAAAGAGCGGCTGCCTTTCCGCTCGAAGCCAAGCTCATTTGGAGGCGCACAAATCAGCCCTAGCGCTGGCCCCCTGGTCAAAAAGGCGTTGCTGCCACGGTTAGGAGGAGCACCCGGATGGTTGGAAATCCTCGCCTGTCACTCGTCAACGCATCCTCCTGACGAGGGCGATCCCCACCCAGCAGTTTCCTCGATTGCGCCTCGAGCTTACGCAAAGTGCTGGTTCCCTCGGTATCCGTTTGTTTCTCGCTGAACAAAGTTGAGGCTCCGGGACCGAGGAGGCGCCGGCAGTGCTCACTCAGCGAATACGATGGGCGGTGGGCGGCGTCGGCGTCGGCGTCGGCCGCGGCGGTTCTCATTTTTGTCATTTGTGACGACTGATACGTGGTGTGCTCGCCCCGGCCGGCCGTGCTGGTGGCAGCCCTGGGCGGCGGGTGCTGTTCGGCCTAACTATCAGCACTAGGCCCGCCGGGTTAGGTGCACAGCCGCCTTGGCTTGAGGCTAAGAGGGAAGCGACGCCGACCTTAATCAAAGCACACTAGTCCCGCTGCAGATACCCACGCAGGTACATGCTCCCTAGGACCACACCACCGGGACCGGGTGGTTTGATCAGCCCGACCACGTCTCTCGTTTCGTGATGGCGAAAGCAGGAGAGAGCAGGAAAGCCATCCCGTCTAGACATCGCGGCAATGTCGACAGACAAGATTTGCACGGTCCGCAGTGCCGCCATGTGCTCACCTGCCAGCCGAACGTCCTATCAGGAAACCACGTGTTGATCCATACTCGGCAGGACAGGGACCCCGGGCGCATCTCTGGACCTGCGCCACTGTTTGCCACGCGATCCCCAAGCCTAGGCAGCCCCAAATCGCAGAATCAAAAGCACGGGTCTGGCGGTGGTGGGACTCTTGGGGGAGGGGGCTGCGTGTTATTCTCCGGGAAGGGCCCACGGACGGGGTCCTTTTCCGGGGGAGAGCCGCTCTGCTCCGCAGGCCCTGTGCTTGTTGAAAGCTTGAAAGACGAAAGACGATGGTGCGCATCATCACCTTTCCGGCGATCAAGCAGAATGAGGAAAAACAGAGAGCAAAGAAAAACCACACGACTCGACGAGGTTTTATGTTGTCACAATGGTGCTGGGGAAACACGTTGCAAGCCAGCTGTCCGACTCGACTCGACATGGCAGGACTTTTGCTGCGGCGGTTGGCGCCCTGGCGCAAAAATAGGGCAATAATTGGGCGACCATTGCCCGGGGTTCGAGTCGACAAGCCACCCCGACATGTTGCAGGTGAGCCAGGTGGCAATGGGCACAGAGTTTGCAGGGTGGATAGGCCACGGCAGATGAGATTTGTTGGAGGGGAAGTGAGGAACCAAAAGGCGGAGAGAGAGAGAGAGGTCACCACCGTGGGAGTTGTCCAACGCAGGCTGGCTTCATGTCTGACTGAGACATGGCGATGATGATGGAGAGCGGAGACTGCGACACAAGCCGGTGCCGTCGGCGACACGTGCGACAGCGGCTCCGTTTTGGCACGGCTCTTGGTCATCCATGTCAAGTCGGGCATTAGAGATTTTAGACGTGCCTGCGAGAAAAAGGCTCAACAGACACGGCCACAATGCCGATGGAAAGAGGGGACGGCAAGTCAGGACGCGTCCGGATTGGGGTCGAGGACAGGGGCAGGCCCGAGGCTCCGCATGAGATCGAACCCAGGTCCCTGGCGGCAGCCCATGTCAGCACCCCTGATGGGTTCCAGCCCGCTCCACACGCACCGTCACTGGTTTGAGTTGGCAGTCGTCACTGGCTCGCCGCAGCGCGTGTGGGAGGTGGCCTCACAGGGTGCTCCCGCGAAAAAACGTCCAATCTGAGAGAAGAGAAGCACGTACGGTTATTGCAGATGGCACGGATGCGCGGCGACTGTTACCCTGCTCCCCGGTTGGCACAGCGCACATTTTGTCCCTCTTGAACCCCGAACCGACCGAAGCGGCGAACTCCCCGCCCATGCAGGCCAAAACTCTGGGCTGTGTCATCATTCTCCATCGAGCACCCCGTCATCTCTGATCCACGTTTTCTGGACCTTCTTTTTTTCCCCCATTTTCAAAACCACCCAGCCGATTCGACCCCTTGGACCACCCCATATCGCGAAACCGCTGGCCTGGTCGGTCCACCAAAGGAAGAGAAAAAAAAAAAGGGCTACCGATTTGAGTCCCGTCTCCTTGCCCGGCTCTGGAAGCATTCTCAGTTTGGTTCCCTGCGGGTAGACAAGGCACAAAAAAAAAAAAAGAAAAAAGAGGAACCCGCCCGGCAAATCCAGCCCACCGGCCAGTCAGCCAGGTCTGTGGCGCCGCCGTCGTCTTGCTTTCCGCTTTGAACGTGGCCCCCCTCCCCAGCGAACGTGCACGGTTGTTGTTTCGGCTGTTGCGCTGCTCTCTGGTGCTTCCTGCCGCCCTCT
The DNA here is from genome assembly GCA_003049425.1 of Magnaporthiopsis incrustans. Lineage (NCBI taxonomy): Eukaryota > Fungi > Ascomycota > Sordariomycetes > Magnaporthales > Magnaporthaceae > Magnaporthiopsis > Magnaporthiopsis incrustans. Next base: position 79,408 of record PYSR01000057.1, read on the forward strand.
GGTTCCGTCGTTCGTTGGAGTCCGGTTTCCGATCGAGAAATCCTTTGGATCGTGAAGCCTGCAAAGGAACTCCCGTCTTCTGGTAATTTCTTTTTTAACCTCTTTTTCTTGTCCCCGCCCTTCCTTTTGATCAGCCACCCGACCCCCAGCAACGTCATCACATCCCCTGCTTCGGGTCCAACAGGGATTTGTATCTGGTTGGCAGACATCACTGCTGCTCCTGTTGCTGTTTGCTGCTTGCTACTGGCTGAGCGACGTCTCCGGTATTCGGCATACTGTAAATTGTCAGGCAGGCTCTTGTTGCATTTTCTGCGTTTCATTTTCTTGTTGTTCTATTTCCTGCCCGCCCATTGGCAACCTCCACTGTCCACTGGGTCGAGGCTCCATCCGGTATACCTACCACCTACAGCACTTAGCCTTCTGTCTGGGGAAGGTGTGCAGGCCAGCCCGCGCGCCCGGAAAAAGTAAGACCGCCCAGCATCGCTCGCAGATTCCTGGCTCGACCTCGCAGCCAACCAACCAACTCACGCACACGCACACGCACACGCTCCGCCTCTTCCGCTCCACCGCCCTGCCGCCCTCACCGACCGCCCTCGGCTGTGCTGCATTGGGTGCGGTTACTGGTTGGGCTGGAAGCCGACAGCAACGACCTGCGCCGCTTGTTCTTTCCTTGCCTCGTTCGACGACCGAGTGCGGCCTCCCTGGCTGGACAGCAACACAGCATCCGCCCTCTGCGACCGAGCCGCCCGGACACGAAGCGAAGCGACTACATTTACATTCGTTCGAGTTCTAGCTCCGGTTCGAGTTCCCAGTTCGAGTTGCCTTCCGCCCCGTCCCGATCCGTTTGCCTCTCTCGCCGTGCCCAACCCCTCGACGCGGCCTGCGAACCCAGCACGAGCTGCGTCTCCGTGCCCTTCGACCCTCGCCCGTTTGCTTCCGCCGCCTGTGCTTCGCTTTAATGAGCGTGTAGCCTGGTGCTACGAACACGGGCTAGAATCCAAACACCGCTCCCGCGCCCTGCTGCAGGTCTCCCCTCCTCTCGAGGGAAACCCAGGAACCCCCGGGGGTCGCCTCCTTCTCCTTACCATTCCGCAAACGTTCCGGTCCGAAGCCCAATATTTGGGATCTTCGAACCGCCCAAACTCTATCTCTCATGATGGGCGCCTGCATGAGCTCGAGCAGCGAGGAGACGGAGCAAAAAAAGAGGAGCCAGAAGATAGACAAGGACCTCGAGGAGGACTCCAAAAGGCTACGGCGGGAATGCAAGATCCTGCTCCTAGGTACGTGTTTACTTCCCATTGCGTCCAGGATAAGGGACACCTGAAGCTGATGGGCAACTCGTTCCGCAAACGCGCAGGCTCCGGCGAGAGTGGCAAGTCGACGATTGTCAAGCAGATGAAGATCATCCACCTGAAGGGCTACTCGGACGACGAGCTGTACAACTACCGACCAACCGTGTTCAAGAACCTGATCGACTGCGCAAAGGCCGTCGTCGGTGCCATGCGCCAGTTCGAGATCGAGCCGCAAGTGCCCGGCAACCGCGATCTGTGCGACTTTTTGCTCGAATACAGCATCGACTCGGGCCCCCAGGTCGAAATGGACCCCAAGATCGGCCGCGCCATCCAGTCGATATGGAACGACCCGGCAAGGGAGCAGTTGATGACGCGCCAGACTGAGTTCTACCTGATGGACTCGGCCGAATAGTGAGTCCCTACGCTTCTGTTTGGCCATCACAACCCCCGCTGACGCATTTCGACTCTGCTACGCAGCTTCTTCCAAGAGGTCATGAGGATCGTCTCCCCTGACTATCTACCCAACGAGATGGACGTTCTGAGAGCTAGGACAAAAACAACGGGCATCTACGAAACGCGGTTCCAGATGGGCCAGCTGAGCATCCAGTATGTTGTCTCTCTCGTCAGGTCTTTCTCTCCACAAATCACCCAAATCACTAACCAGACCGCTTCCTCTCCACTCAGCATGTTCGACGTCGGCGGTCAAAGAAGCGAGCGCAAGAAGTGGATCCACTGCTTCGAGAATGTGACGTCCATCATATTTTGCGTCGCGCTGAGCGAATACGACCAGGTTCTGATCGAGGAGAGCAGCCAGGTAGGTCCAGTCCCGACACCCTGCCGCTCCCGCTTTTTTTTTCTTCTTGGCAACCCCCGCACTTTGCCGCCGCCCTCCATACGCTAACACCCATTGCCCGGACCCGTCCAGAACCGGATGATGGAAAGTTTGCTGCTCTTCGATTCGGTGGTGAACTCGAGGTGGTTCATGCGAACCAGCATCATCCTGTTCCTCAACAAGGTCGACATCTTCAAGCAGAAGCTCGGCCGGTCCCCGCTAGGTCACTACTTCCAGGACTACTCTGGCGGCAACGACGTGAACAAGGCAGCAAAGTACCTGCTCTGGCGCTTCAACCAGGTCAACAGGGCTCACCTGAACCTCTACCCACAGTACGTGACGCGGCCCCAAGCCCACCCGACACAACACCCCGCTTTGTGATTTTTGCCCCGACGTGGAAGGTCCCCACGTCTCTATTTTAGCTCGTGCTGACCAATGCCGCCCCGACGCACATTTTAGCCTCACGCAAGCGACTGATACGTCAAATATCCGGCTCGTCTTTGCTGCCGTCAAAGAGACGATACTCAACAATGCGCTGAAAGACTCGGGCATCCTGTGATGACTTGGTCCACAGGCTCTTTCATCTTCTCCCACGGGCGTTTGTTTGAACGGGCAAGAACCGACTAATCCTGCCCCTTCCACCACATCCACCATCATCATCATTCTTCTAAGGCCCTTTCTATTCGTTTTATGACGGCAGTTTCCATTACCCTGGCTGTTCCATTGGGGGGCATCCATCTTGACGTGTGGCGATATTCCCACAAGCATTGGTTCGGAGTTTCGGTTGGCAGCCCTGCGTTTACTGTTTTCCCTTCTCGTCCCCACTCCGAGGGCATTTATCGCCGCCTGCTGTCTACTAGTACCTTTTTTTTTTTGTTTTTCTTTTTTCCATGGTTTCCTTTCATGGTTGCGTGGCGTTTCGTTCGAGGGTCGCGCTTGTTCGCTTTACCTCATTTGCATTTTTTTTTCTTGTTTTCTTTGGATCAAATCATCTCGCCTACAACTAAGCACCCTGGAGGGATTTTGGATTTAATGTGGCAATGGGCACGCTTCAACGGGATTGAGTATATGAGGAGTTAGACTGTCTCTCTCTGCAGCGCAAGATATTGTTTTTATTACCCGACTCGGCCGGCTTCGACCCTGCGTCACCTTCGACCACCTTGGAATCACGACGACGATCCGCCCATCACCGAGTGGCGGCTCATATCGACCTGGCGAGATCTCTGGATCCCAGCCTTGAGTGACGGCCGCGGCTCACATCACCCGTCAACCATGTTCGGGAAGCGAGGAATGGCTGGGCTTGAGGTGATGGGATGGGATTTGACTGACTGACAAGATGCTGGAAAGGGTCGAAGCGAGGCGTGTTTTGGTGCCGGATGAGACCTTGCATGTTTGAAGCTCCTCACAAACAGCGATAATTGATAACTGGAATGCTCTGTTGGACTAGGAGACATTCATAGCCATTCTTTTTCCTGCTCGCCTTGTATGAACGTGCAGGACCATGGATAAATAATTCACAAAACTGGTACCTAGGTGAAGAAGCGATCTAGAGGTAGCATCGGTGGAGGCGTGATGAGTGCTGCTCCAACGGCCAGCCAATCCCCTTCCTCCTCCTGAATCCACAAAGTATACTTTTTCTCCATTCCTTGATTGCACTCCCCTTAAGAATCACGGAGTCATGTGCTCGCGTCCCGAGAATTGGAACTCGGGATGGCGGCCAGAAGAGGGGTAGCACTGCATTGCCCAGCACAGACACACGCACATATGAGGGATAATCGGCGTCGATGCGCCCAGAGGTATGTACTGGTGGGATCTGGGCTGCGAAAACCCCGATCCAGTCGCTGTGCCTCATGCCCGTTTTCTGTGGCTTGATATGACGGCCGGGGGTGGGTGCTCGGTTTAGGTGGCGCCTGAGATGGAGGGCTGGCTCAACAGTACCAAATCCACTACGCATCGGACATTGCGTCTTCGTGCCAGTTGATCACGAAAAGGACACATCTCTAGTGCCTCGATTCTTGTCCAAGATATATTTCTGTATGCGTACGACTTGCCTGTATCCGTTCTTTTTTCCCTCTTCCTGTGTCACCGTCTGCACCTTCTTTAACTGTGATCCAGGCTCTCTGATACTGGCAGCTACCTCTGATTCCACCCGACATTTTCAGTAGCTGAGCCAGGCCGCGATCGGCAGCAAGCATCAGGCAAGCAAGATCGGAGCAAAAGGCCCAGCCTGACCTTTTCCCTTCTCTCTCTGCCGAACCCAATCCCTGCCCGGACAGTATTCCTCCAGGTGGCGCATGCAAGTCGGCCTGCATGCAGCAGCAGCAGCACGATCCCACTTGTCTGTCCATACACACACGTATGCACGCTGTCGTCTGTGCGAGCTGGCGAGGGCGGCCCATTTGCAGAGTAGTGTGTTTGTCGACGTGTGCCTTCTTTCACCCTGTCCTTTTCGTCTATACGTGCCAGATAGGCGGGGTCCGTTGTAGGGCGAGACTGCAAACATCGCAAAAGGAGGCCGTCTTCGTATTCCTCCTGCCCATACACCACAATTCCCGAGAAAGCGACACTTGAGCCCGAGACGGCCCAAGCGGTACATCTGTTACCGGGCTTGCCGCGGGAGCTCGTGGCACATGGCACCATTTGACGTGATGATGGCGGGAGAAAAAGCAGGCTTGAAGGGCTTATCACCCCGCTCCCAGCACCGCATGTAGACCGGCCAAGGGAGCTGTAGCTTACACCGCCGCCGGGCTGCGCTTTCCCAAGGATCAGCTGCGTCACTGTACATCCCTCGTCCCGTCTGCTCGCGGCGGCCATGACATGGTGACGGCACATCTTGTATGCATACGCCCCATGTCTCCCCGGGGTACGTGCGTGAGAGTGTGTGCGTGCACGAGCAGGCGCTGCCGGTGTCGGTACACGAAGGACGACGAAGGGCGGCTGCGTGCGGTTTTCTGACACATGCAACGTGCCCGCCCACCACACACGCTCTCAATCCAGGAGCCCCTCATCTCTGCGCTTGGAGAGAAATCGCGATGAGCTGGCGGCTGCTTTCTTGTCGCTGCTGCAGCCTCCCTCGCTTCGTCGTCATCGCTCTTTGGGAGTGCTGCCGTTGGGTTGAAACGGGCATGGATGCACAAGCGTGCAGGCCCTTTTGGTCGTCTCATATGCGGTGGAAGTTTCTTGGCTGCCTGAATTATTTAAACCGGCAGATAGAGCCGTCGACAGCCATGATTTCGCTCCAAAACTGCCCCTCGCAACCTTTGCTGTTGGGCGTCCCCAAAAGCTCACGAGCAATCCTTGCTCTTTTCCATCGCCTTCGTATTGACTTTTCTCTTTCCTCCCAACATTCTCCTCCTCTTTGCAGTTTCACCCCGCTTGTGCTAGCTCTTGCTGACCTGTCCATCCAGAGAGGGAGTTCTCGAGCCCATATCTCCACCTCACCCACGTCCTGGTCTCTCAGCCCAGAGCCCCTTGCAGGAGCTGGGAGCTCTCTCTAGCGCGATTGAGCTGCAGTGGCCTGACCCCACCTTGGCGACAAGAGCCCCGCCTCCCTCTGACGTAGGTCCATTGGGCTTGAGCTCAACCTCCCTCCCCGAGAGCTCCACGGAGCCCAACAGAGTTCCCCTCCCCCGCCGCTGCTGTTACCGTTGGCCTCTTGTCGCTGCGGGGCATCTCTCCAGCGGCCGTAGTCCGTCTCCACCGCCGCCAACTAACACGAACAGCAGGCAGGTCCGCACGGGTCCAGACGCTGCACTAGCAGCTGGAGACCTCGAGCTTCGAATCATCCTTGTCCACTTCTTCGACTCCCCCAGCAGCCCGTCTCCAGTACCGCAGACATCGACTGTCCATTGGGTGTTAGTAGAAAAAGATCGTGAAAAAAGGCAACAGAGAAAAAAGAAAAAAAAATCTAAAGACAGGGGCCCAGTTCAAACATCCTACTGTACCAGAGAGTATATCTACCTAAAGGTACCCCGTCCCGTCTTACCCAAAGCTATATCCCGTCACATCCATCAGTCTGACAGAAGCAGCACAACACCGGCCGGCTCAGTTTCCCTTCAGAACAGACATGATGGCGTCTTCCGACAAGACCCAGCAACGCATGCCCACGCGCCAGCGGCGCCCCTCCTCCGGCGCTCCCATTGTCGACATCACGGGCTCCGTCGGGCCCGCTGGCATCTCCCGGCCCAAACATAGGCGCACCTTTACAGGTTTTGGAGCCGGCGAGATCAAGAGCGTCGAGGGTATGTCTTCATCCTGGCTGCTCTGTATCTAGGGCTTCGTCCTTGGATACCCCTGAGCTCACGCAAGGCCACAAAATAAAAACCGCTAACTCTTCTGGTACTCAACAGCATCCATCCCCGAGCCCCAGCGTGCCGCCTGGACGGCCCACAAGACCAAGGGCTTCAAGACCAAGGATCAGTTCGAGAGCGAGGTCGTGCGGCACGTCGAGACCACCCTCGCCCGTAGCATTTTCAACTGCAATGAGGATGCCGCCTACTCGGCCGCCAGCCTGGCCTTCCGCGACCGCCTCATCCTCGACTGGAACAAGACGCAGCAGCGCCAGACTTTTGCCGACCCCAAGCGCGTGTACTACCTCAGTCTCGAGTTCCTCATGGGCCGCGCCCTTGACAACGCCATGCTGAACCTGAACTTGAAGGACGTGGCCAAGGGTAAGCTGCCGATAGAACTGTCTGGCCCCTGAGGTGGCCACGAGCTGGCCGCAAAACCACTAGGGGCTCTCGCTGACACCGAGCTCGCCGACCGCTTTGCGTCGTGATTCGCAGAGGGCCTCACCGAGCTCGGCTTCAACCTTGAGGATGTCATCCAGCAGGAGCACGACGCCGCTCTCGGAAACGGTGGCCTTGGTCGGCTTGCTGCTTGCTTCCTGGACAGCATGGCGTCCCTCAACTACCCAGCCTGGGGCTACGGCCTTCGCTACCGATATGGAATGTTAGTTGGCTCAAACGTCTCAAGTCCCTCTACAGACACAGAGCCAGATCATTGACAGAATACCCACAGATTCAAGCAGGAGATCATCGACGGATATCAGGTGGAAGTGCCAGGTGCGACCAACGAAAAACCTCGTCCCTGTGCAGGGTTGTTCCCTCGACCATCACAACCACTGACAACCTTGTTTAGACTACTGGCTCGACTTCAACCCGTGGGAGGTAAGCAAGGCAAGCTCCAGCCATATGAAAACGGGCCGCTGACCGAGAATTCCACGTGCACAGTTCCCTCGCCACGATGTCACTGTCGATGTGAGTTACCATGCTTCCCCAACGCAACAACCTTTTCTCTTCACTCTGTCCTCACACAATACGTGTTGCTAGATCCAATTCTATGGCCGCGTCGACAAGACCACAGACAAGTCAGGCAAGACGATTTGCCGCTGGGAGGGTGGCGAGACGGTCAAGGCCGTCGCCTACGACGTGCCCATCCCCGGATACTCGACGCCGACCACCAACAACCTGCGGCTGTGGTCTAGCAAGGCGGCGAGCGGCGAGTTCGACTTCCAGAAGTTCAACAGTGGCGAGTACGAGAGCTCGGTGGCGGACCAGCAGCGCGCCGAGACCATCAGCGCGGTGCTCTACCCCAACGACAACCTGGACCGGGGCAAGGAGCTGCGCCTGAAGCAGCAGTACTTCTGGGTCGCCGCCTCGCTCTACGACATTGTCCGCCGCTTCAAGAAGAGCAAGCGCGCCTGGAGCGAGTTCAGCGACCAGGTCGCCATCCAGCTCAACGACACGCACCCCACGCTCGCCGTCGTCGAGCTCCAGCGCATCCTGGTCGACCTCGAGGGCCTGGAGTGGGACCAGGCCTGGAAGATCGTGCAGAACACGTTCGGCTACACCAACCACACGGTGCTGCCCGAGGCCCTCGAGAAGTGGCCGGTGGGCCTCATCCAGCACCTGCTGCCCCGCCACCTGCAGCTCATCTACGACATCAACCTGTTCTTCCTCCAGGGGGTTGAGCGCCAGTTCCCCGACGACCGCGACATCCTCCGCAGGGTCTCCATCATCGAGGAGGCGCAGACGAAGATGGTCCGCATGGCCCATCTCGCCATCGTGGGGTCGCACAAGGTCAACGGCGTCGCCGAGCTGCACAGCGACCTGATCAAGACGACCATCTTCAAGGACTTTGTCGAGATCTTCGGGCCCGACAAGTTCACCAACGTGACCAACGGCATCACGCCCCGCAGGTGGCTGCACCAGGCGAACCCCAAGCTCTCGGACCTGATCGCCAGCAAGTGCGGCGGCCACCTGTTCCTCAAGGACCTCACGGTGCTCAACAAGCTGGAGGCCTGCGTGAACGACGCCGCGTTCCGCAGGGAGTGGGCGGCCATCAAGCGCGCCAACAAGGCGCGGCTGGCCGACTACATCAAGCGCACGACCGGGGTTACCGTCAGCCCGGACGCGCTGTTCGACGTGCAAGTGAAGCGCATCCACGAGTACAAGCGGCAGCAGATGAACATCTTTGGCGTCATCCACCGCTACCTGACCCTCAAGGCCATGACGCCCGACGAGCGCAAGAAGCAGATGCCGCGCGTGTCCATCTTCGGCGGCAAGGCGGCGCCGGGTTACTGGATGGCGAAGCAAATCATCCACCTGATCAACAGCGTCGGCAAGGTCGTCAACGCCGACGAGGACGTCGGCGACCTGCTCAAGGTCGTCTTCCTCGAGGACTACAACGTCAGCAAGGCCGAGATGATCATCCCGGCCAACGACCTCAGCGAGCACATCTCCACCGCCGGAACCGAGGCTTCGGGCACCAGCAACATGAAGTTCGTCCTGAACGGCGGGCTCATCATCGGGACGTGCGACGGCGCGAACGTGAGTCGGGAGGCTACCTAGTTGAAATATGTTTGCTCCTTTTTCTTGGCAACCTTTACTGACAAAAAAAAACCACTCCTCCTGGTGTCAGATCGAGATCACGCGCGAGATCGGCTCGGAGAACATCTTCCTCTTTGGCAACCTGGCCGAGGACGTCGAGGACCTACGGCACAACCACACGTACGGCAAGCACACGGTGGACGCGGAGCTGGTCAAGGTGTTCGAGGCGATCCAGGACGAAATGTTTGGCGAGGCCACCAACTTCACGAGCCTCATCGCGGCCATCAAGGACCACGGCGACTACTACCTGGTGTCGGACGACTTCAGCAGCTACCTGGACACGCACAAGCTCGTGGACGAGTCGTACCGCGACCAGGAGGGCTGGATCACAAAGACCATCACCAGCGTCGCGCGCATGGGCTTCTTCACCAGCGACCGCTGCATCAACGAGTACGCCGAGGAGATTTGGAACATTGAGCCGCTCAAGGTCGAGGCCTCTGAGGACTAGCCGTTTCCTCGGAGCTCTTGATCGGGCGCAGGGTGATTCACACTCGGACTGGTGGGATCTCGGTTAGGGGACCGGCTGGGTTTGGGCCGGGACAAGGTTTGGGCTGAGGCTGGTGTGTGGTGATACAAAAGTAACGAGCAGAGTATTCTTGCGAGTAGTTGAATAGGCACTCATCCTTAATGATTACCGTCTTGACGCTAAAGCATTCGAGAAGACATACCTGGGTCGTGGGGCATGGTTCCTGCCGAGAATAATAGACCCTTGCTAGTCGATCGGGAAGATCTCTGATCGGCATTCCATCATTGTTTGATCAGTTTGGGCGCCACGAGTTCGTTCCACTTGCGGCACATGCCGGGAGCATCCGGGGGCAAAGTCTTGTTGATGAAGAGGCAAAACTTGACCTAGGTACGCGTGAGCCGCCAGCAAAGACGGGTTGGTCTACCTTCCCACCCTACGGTGCCCTGGTGGATATTCGCCAACACCCATGTTACAATGCAGTCGCCCCGTCTAGCAAGCGATGCAGAGCTGTGCAGATGCCGTAGCGCGATCGGCTCCGGGGAGGATATTGCCGATGCGTGATTTGTTTCCCACGGGTAGGCGGCCACTGCGGCTACTTGGTATCAAAAATCGCGTAAAAAAATGCAGAGAAAAGCGGTTGACTGCCAACGGGCTGTTAACCCACCGCCTAGGATTGATGGTCGCCTTTTTTTTTTTTTTTTTTTTATCCTTTGGTCCCGGCCCGCGTCGCTAAGACCACTCGGCACGCCCGCTTGCCAACTCCGTTCAGAAACCCGGACGTCCCTTGTTCAGGGACCCTCGAGAATCGCGATCGAACACACTCTCTATGCGTGACGTAGCCAGTTGCAATGCAAAGAAAATCGCCACCTTGAATCTGTCTCGAGCTCCGGAGCAAATGCGCCGGAATGGCCAAAAGTTGAAAAACTCGCCCCTCGTCCCGTCGATACTTTGCAATCCTGCAGGTGAGTTGCACGTCAAATGGAGGTTGTTACGTATACACATAAACCCGTCAGGCGGGGCCTACGCCTTTCGGACTAAAGCAACAGAGAGAAAAGAAAAGAGAGGCGGTGCGCACGGGAACACACCCCCGCGGTGGTGAGGTGGAAAAGCCAGGAATGAGTGGGCTGCCCGGTATCTGGAACGTCCAACCAAGGCTCGCGGCTCGCAAAATAGACCGCCACCCTCCGCTGCGGCATGATGTCACTATGCAGTGGCCGTGTGCTTGCGTCTGCGGAGTAACCCGCCAAGGTCGGGTCACGGCCCAGGGCCAGGCCCAGAAGCAAACTCGTGCTTCTCAGTCTGGTTTTTTGGCGTCATCCCAGGGTCCACCGTGTAAATTTGGTCCCTTTTTTCACTGCTCGCTTGGTGCGGGTGTGCTCTCTTCAGTCGGTTGTTCCAGAATCGCGATTGGGGGGTGTAAGAATAGCGTGAGCCGAACGTAAAAGGTCCAAACAAAGCCACCTACGGCCCCAAAAAGCACGAGACCCGCGCCCGGCCGGCAGATGGAGGCCAAAGCCGCAGAATTCAGGGATTGCATGTACGTGTTCCTGAATATCACCCAAAGACTTGCAGGCGAGCTGCCTCGTGTGGGTTCGTTGGTCGTTGGTCCCACGATGAGATATTGACGGAAGTGCGGAATATGTGCCCATCACCAGCCCAGCCCAGCCAAGCCCACACAGAGAGTCGGTCGTTCCTGGGAAGCTCTAAATAGATAGAAACACTTCCCCTGATTTGCCCCTTCCCAGAAGCAAAAAGCGAAAAGTGGCAAGGAGGGGGATGCGATGGGGTGGTGTTTCCTCCAGGGAGGGGCCGGCCTCACTTTTCAGCTTTTTGCATTCCTGGGGCGGGTAAAAGGCCAATTTGTGTCAGGCCCATGCCGGACGGGAAATTGATCGATTAAATTGATCACTATTATGAAATCGAATCTTGTCCTGTCCGAGAGCGGTGTGCTTATTTGTGTTAGCGTCCGTTTTTGGTAGGTACTGGTGGTATTCAACTGAGTCTTTTTCCGCGCATCGGGATTTTCTGTCGCTTGCTTTTTTCCCACTCTAAAGTCGATTCTCGGCGCAGCGCCAGGCCGCAATCGAGGCGATCGAACGGGCTTGACGCGCCAGCCATCCTATTGGCAGGAGCCAGGGGCCTGTCGCGGCAGAAGCGGGTCTTGGGTGGGCTTCTCGGCGCGAAGCACAGGCCAAAAAACGATGTTTTGGAACGGTCGTGACGTCACCACATCTGGATGGCGGGGGTTGCTGCTAGCGAAACAGGAGCTTCTGCTGACGGGGCAGGCAGGAGAGGGCGGTAAGGACAATGTTGTCTGGCGCGTAGATACCAGACGCCACTTGGCCCAGCCTCATCAGGCCACAGCGGCCGGGCTGCAATGTGCTTTGTCCGTGCAGCACGAAAGGGGGGTCACGCCCACGTCTTCGTGACACCGTTGGGCTGGCATCCTCGCGATGACGCCCTCACGTAGTTCGCGCTACTAGTCCGGCCGCTGGGCCGTCCCCCGGGCGGTGTCACGGCAGGCGTACCAGGACCAGGTGTCGAGCCAGAAATGGCACCGTTTCTCTGGCATGGGGAAGAGGGTTGGAGGCCTATAGGACGGACATTCAATGGCGGCGAGGTGGGAATTTGCTAGGTTTTGCTAGTTGCAGTCAACCAGGAAGCTTGCTGAAATGCACGAGATTGGATGCGCTGCAGGACAGGGGAAGGAGCAAATCCGGTGCTTGGCAGATGCGTGGTCCCAAACCGGTTCTTCGTGTCGCGGGCGGCGGCTCCAGCTGCTTGTCAGAGCTGCTCCTTTCTTCTGCTACGAGCCCAAGCCCAGGCCAGGATCCGACGGCAGCTCTCGGCGGGACGCTCTTCCACACACCCCTCGGGCCAAGCAGAAAGTACCCGCAATCCGGCCCAGCCTGCTTTCCTCCCTACGAGGGACCGTCTTCCTGCATACCACTCCCTCCTCCGACCGTCCTTCCCAATATTTTCGCGCCTCGCTGTCCCGAGCCGCTTTCTGTTCCTGTCTTCTCTCTTCCACCCTCCCGCGCGCTGCCCCTCAAGCATCCATATCCTTACCACCACCCAGTTGCGCCCAAAGAGACTCTACCAGCTTGCCGCTCAAAGGCGTCTCCCTCCTCGAGCTCCCCGGCTTCAAAGGACGCGCCCCCGCGACCGACGGTCTTCCCTCTCCTCTTTGCAGAATTCCTTGTTCGCGCCTGCGCTCTCCCATCCTCTTGGCCCGGCTCAGCCAGATCTACTCGGTGAAACACGGGCGAAGCATCGGCCACCATTTACTCTCCTGTTTGTTGGCCAGGAGAATTTTTACTGTCCTTGGCTGCCTGATCGCCGCAGAACCTCTGGGTCGGGAGCTCAACGCGGCAGCCGCCACGACGATCCCAGGCGAAGCCGCGCGTCGCACTGATCCAGCTTGCTCGCGACTCTGGCATCTGCCAGCCCTTTGGTAAGTGGAAAAAACGGCCCTGAGAGGCCGAGCTGTTTTCAATGCGTTCCCAATTTGTCTAGCTCAAGAGGTGGTGGTAGTGTTGGCTCTCTGCCAGGCACAGCCCGTGCTCTGGTCGGGCCCATTCTGCGGGCATCCACGGGAATCGGGCGCTGGGACGACCTCCGCCGCAGCTCGAGCCAGGCTCGCTCTGGCAGCATGTGCTAAATGCAGCCCCCAGCAAACTTGCTTTGCGATAGACTGGGTCCTTTGAGCACTTTGGCTGACTTGGCAAAAACCACTCTCCGGCAGACATTGGGACTTCGTTTGCCACTCTCGTCCAGCCTGCCGAGTCAACCGACGCGCCGCGCCGTTCGCGCTCCGCCATTGAAAACATTGATCAACTTGCATTTTGAACCCCGCCGCCCACAACCCCCGCGCCCGCATCGCCACACTCCCCTCGAGAACCTCACCCGACTTCAGGCGAGCGAATAGCCCAGGCATTTCACCATGGCGGAGTTCGTTCGGGCCCAGATCTTCGGCACGACGTTCGAGATCACGTCGAGGTATTTGGCACCCTGGTCAAGTCGCCCTGTTCTGCGACCTGGCCGCTAATCCAGCCGAACACAGGTACTCGGATCTCCAGCCCGTCGGCATGGGAGCCTTCGGTCTGGTCTGGTAAGCAGCCTCTGGATCGGTAGCAGCCATTGCCCAAAGTCGCGAGCTTGCGCACCATGTGCTGACGAGTATCTATCTATGGAACAGCTCTGCGCGAGACCAGCTCACCAACCAAAATGTCGCCATCAAAAAGATTATGAAGCCTTTTAGCACTCCGGTGCTCGCGAAGAGGACATACCGGGAGCTGAAGCTGCTCAAGCACTTGAAGCACGAGAACGTTGGTTGCCCATGTCTGCCTAGTGCCCGGCCAGCAGCGCTCTTCGCCGCTTTTGATATGGAACCTTTCTAACAGCCTCTCAGGTCATCTCGCTGAGCGACATCTTCATATCGCCCCTCGAGGACATGTGAGTTTAGCCGCTTGTGGGAACGCGCCATGTTTTCAGGCAGGCTAATCATTGGCCCACGCAGCTACTTCGTGACGGAGCTTCTGGGAACCGACCTGCACCGTCTTCTTACGTCTCGCCCTCTGGAGAAGCAGTTCATCCAGTATTTCCTCTACCAGATCATGGTACGACTTGCCGTACCACTTTGCCCTGCCTCCCGGGCCGCCCATGAGCTAGAGTCTCTCAACTGACTCGTCTCCAACTCGCAGCGCGGCCTGAAATACGTTCACTCGGCCGGTGTTGTGCACCGCGATCTGAAGCCCAGCAACATTCTCGTCAACGAGAACTGCGATCTCAAGATCTGCGACTTCGGACTTGCGCGCATCCAGGACCCCCAAATGACGGGCTACGTCTCCACCAGATACTATCGTGCGCCGGAGATAATGCTTACTTGGCAGAAGTACGACGTCGAGGTCGATATCTGGAGTGCCGGCTGCATCTTCGCCGAGATGCTTGAGGGCAAGCCCCTCTTCCCCGGCAAGGACCACGTCAACCAGTTCTCCATCATCACCGAGCTTCTCGGCACGCCCCCGGATGACGTTATTAACACCATCGCGAGCGAGAATGTGAGAATCTGCCGGCGGCGTGCAAGCTGTGTGGACTCATCATGTTTGGACTTGTGACAGCTAACCCGTTCCAGACCCTTCGATTCGTCAAGTCACTCCCCAAGCGTGAGAGACAGCCGCTGAAGAACAAGTTCAAGAATGCAGACGAATCAGGTAATTGGGAGCAGAGCCTCGACTGCCCGCCCTACATTGGAGAATGAGGTTGGATGCTGACCAAGCGCCAGCTATCGACCTGCTCGAGAACATGCTGGTCTTCGACCCCAAGAAGAGGATCACGGCCTCGGATGCACTTCACCACGAATACCTGACCCCTTACCACGATCCCACCGACGAGCCGATTGCGGACGAGAAGTTCGACTGGAGCTTCAACGACGCCGACCTCCCGGTGGACACGTGGAAAATCATGATGTACGATGACGCACCGGTTTACCACGCCTTGCCACGCATGTTGAATCCCTGGGCTTCGTGTTGACAAAGATTGTTCTGCCAATTTAGGTACACGGAAATCCTGGACTACCATAACGCGGAGGCTGGGCTGCAGCAGATGGAGAACCAGTTCGCTGGCAATTAAGCCAGAAAGTCTGCGAGAACTTTACGCGATGGACACAGATGCCATCTTGCTATGACGCCACGACTCTACATTCACACGCCTTTCCTTTTCTTTCCTTCTTTCCTTTGAACGTTCCACTCCTGCGTTCCTTTTGTTTTCATTTCTTATACTTGTCATGTTATGGTCACGGTCTTCAAGGCGTTTGAAGAAGGGTATTTGTCTCGTCATAAAGCACGTCGACAAAAGTATGGAGTACACGAAGGGAACTCGAACCCAATAATGGGTCTGCGGTTTATTTTTCTTTCTTTTCTTTTCTTTTCCTATTTTCTCAGGCTCTCGTTGCTAAGTGAAGCACGATACCTAGACGAGGAGGGGGACAACATCCACTAAGAAACAAGAAGTAGGAGCACAGGGGATGTCCCTTGTCCGCCGGCCGAAGAGACGGAGGACTGGTCGGAGGGTGTCTCTTACGCTAGGGGCTGATATCGGAATCGCGGGGGACGAAACAAATGGCCCTATGGAGGCTTGTCAGGAGTATTGTTATGTACACACGGAGAGAGCCCTGACGCGGCACCTGGTGGTCGTAGCATTACAGCTAGAGGTATAAATACACGCTCTGCCTCGGACGCCCCGATGTTTTGTTGTTTTGAGCAGGGTTAGGTCCCGTGGATAGGTAAGCCTTGCGTAGAGGCGGCAGATTGCGGGGTGCGGGAGGATACGGCCCGGGTGCCGATCTCGGAGGAACATACCAAACCATAGAAAGAATCAAAAATCGACCTTTTTTGTGGACTGGGAGGTTAGAGCAAGAGGGTGTGGCATGTATGTGCACAATTCCACCTATGCAGAAGCCGGGCTTCCCAGGAAAGATATCCCTATCTCCGCCGGAAGCCGAGAAGAAGCATGGAAGAAAAAGGTCAAGTGGACGGGAAAAGAGGGTTTTCCATGTCTCGGGACCCGACATGCAGCGAATATGCAATGCACGGCCACGCTGGCATCACGTCTTGTTCATCTGGCCAGGTCGAGGGGCTGGCGGCTGGGGTCATGCAATGCAGGCGCGCACGCACGCACGGGCTGGGCTGTGCGGTGCTATGCGGTGACATGCTCCTTGAACGGCGATTCCAGACGGGCGGGCGGCATTTGTGGTGGCTGGCGGAGCCTGGGCTAGGAGTTCTTGATCGGCGTCCATTGATCTGGCACAGCCCGCCCGAGAGGAGACGGAGGAAAAAAAAAAAAGAGACAGCGATGGCAGCGGTGGCACGGACACACATCCACGCTCCGTGCCATTGGGAATGACTTCATTGGCGTGACCACGGCCCACCCCGTTGACACTGAGTTTGGCTGACAGGATGAACCGGAGGCTGTGCCGCAGCAACCGTGCGTTAGTTTGTGTCTTTCTTTTACCCCTCGATCTGCAATCGCTTTGAGATATCCAACGGCTGGGCTTGAGCCTATATCTTTTTTCATATGAAAAACGCCTTCACAGGGGCACCTCGCGAATCTCAATTTCGCAAAATAAAACCACAAGACCCTGATCCCATAAGTCCATTCTTGGCGTGGCTGTCTCCACCACCCGAGAGGGAACTTTTTACTCATGCTGTACAGCCCCCGCCTGGTTCCTCTGAAGAGCGGCCCGGCCGTTTTCGCCTTCTGGTTGGTGTTCCATCCTCAGGGTTGAGGCTTGTGCCGGCTTACTGGGACGGCAGACGGAGCCTCGAGCCTCGAGCTGTTCTCAAAGCCGCGAACAATTGAATCCATTGAGCACAGTAAGGAGGGTTCCACTGTGATCTGGGGAAGTGCCGACGGCAATCAACCGATCCACACCATAATATTAGCCCCAAGGCCCGTTCCCCCTGGTTGAGCTGCTGGCTGGGTTCAGGCCGACAGACAGGCGAAAAAAAAACACAAAGCGTCTGTTGCCAAAAACAGAAGCGGACCGCCAGGGCAACGACCGAGCCGCAAGTTCTGCTGCTACCATACCAACTGCGCCCCCCAATCTATTTACAGCAGAGCACAAGGGGGAATACAACGGCCCAAATCCCACCTCGACAGCGAAGCGAACAACTCGACCGACCGAGAGAGCCGGTTGTAGGGACAGGAAACGTGCAGAGTTCGGCGGCCAAGACAAAATAAAGAGCCTGAAGGACGGCTCGGGACAGCGACCAACCGAAACCTCGAGTGCAATAGGGTTGCCCCAGCTGACAGAACGCCTGCCGGGCGAATCCCGACGAACCCTTCTCTTTTCCCCTTGGCGAACCAATTCGGACGAGCGAGTCGTCCTCGACGCACACCCACCCACCCAATCCACCGAATAGCCGTCATCGCAAGACTACCCGACAGAAAACGGCGGGCAGAGAAACCGACTAGCCGTCGCGCAACGGCTTTCGAGCCCTGCCTCTCTCTCCGCCGGGGGACCCGAAAGACGAAAGAAGAGAGCGAGTCTCTGTACAAACAATAAGCAGCAGCAAAAGAGACAATGGATGCGCAGGTGGCGGCAGGGGTGGCGGGCGGCGATGTCGACGGGAACGGAAACGGGAACATGACCGCGAACATGAACGGTGCGACAACACCGGGCGCCAGCAGCAGCAGGAGAAGCAGCTCCAGCTCCAGCATACGCAGCGACTTCGTCCCGCTCGTCTCGGTCGTCGACTTCCACCACGCCCGAGGTCCCGAGGTCGAGCGGTGGTTCGGCGCCGCCGACGGCTTCGACCCGGCCGTCGAGTACGACTGGTCCCTGCTGCCCTTTATGGCCTTGAGCGATGGCGCGCATGCGTGAGTACTCGTCCGGGAAAGAGACATGGCATGGCCATGGACGGCGAGAACCATGACTGACTTCCACCCTCCCAGCTCGACCGAAGACTTCTCCTACTTCACCCTCGTCCGACCAGCCACCGACACCTCGCCCGCAACCTCGCTCTTCGGCATCTCGTGCACGCGGCAGATGGACGCGTCCCAGCTCAAGGTGCGCCCGGCCGACGTGACGCGGTCGACGGTGCAAAAGGCCGTCGTGGTCATCGCCGACGGGCCCCGGTCCTTTGGCATGCTGCGCGAGCGCCTGAGCGTCGTCACAAAGGCCTGGTTCGCCCAGCGCGAGTTCACCGACGTCGAGATCCTCCGCCGCTTCCAGGAGAGCCTGGCCGACGAGAAGGCCAGGGGCATGCTGTCTGACGGCGAGGACCGCGACCAGTACCTCGGCCTCAGCCTGCGCGAGCTTGTGCGCGAGTTCAGGTGGCAGACGCTCGTTCTGTTCAAGTGCTGTTTACTGCAGCCCAAGGTGAGACCGTACTGCAAGTACAGCCCCGTCATGCTAAGCTAACCGGCTAAATCCGGGTCAACAGATGCTTTTCTTTGGTTCTCGTTGCGAGCGGTTGTGCATGATGCAGTTTTCTCTTATATCATTAATACCCGGCCTTCTCCACCGCCTCCAGGACTGTGCCGGCCCGGAACTCGACAACTACGAGAAGAGCTTAACCAAGCCGTCGGGTGTCAAGACTAGCGATCGAAGGTCTCTTCTGGCGTATATGGGCCTGCCCCTGCAAATATTCGGCAAGGTTTGTTTCTACCTACTACCCTTCTGACTGTTCAAGTGCTGGCTGACAAAATTCATGGAAACAGGGAAGTCTCTACGGCCCCTATACACCCCTCCAGCAGCTCGACATCCTGGCCGACTTCGGCACAAAGTCCTATATAGTAGGGAGCACAAACTCGCTCCTGCTCCAGCAGCGGGATCGCTACAGCGACATACTCGTCAACCTGGACGACAACACCGTCAGCATCACCTCCCCTTCGCTCAAGTCGGCGCTGCACCTGTCGTCGGCCGACAAGCGCTGGATCGAATCCATCACGGCCGAGGTCAACGAGACGTGGGACGAGTCGAACCCGGGCCGACCCAGCACCATGGGCTACCGGGGCAGCGAGGAGTCGATCCGGCTGCAGTTCGAGGACTACATCCTGTCGATGCTGGCCGCGGTCAAGGCGCACAAGTGGCAGGTCAAGCACAAGGACAACCCGCGCATGGCGCTCACGCACCTCGAGAACGACCCCTCGACCGACTTCAACCCGGACTGGGTCGACAGCTGGATGAAGACGGAGAACTACCGCATGTGGGACGCGCACACGGACGACTCGCTCTTCGACATCGCCGAGCCCAAGCACCCGTGTGCGAGTGGTCTCAGCAGGCTGGCACAGCAGGTCCAGGATCTGGGCCTGGACGAGCGCTTTGCTGCCGCAGGCGTGGTTGTGGGGAGGGGCGTCGCGGCAGGGCGCGAGAAGGCGTCGTCGCTGATCAACAGGCTGTACTCGGACGTCGAGGCGCTGCGCGAGGCGCAAAAGAAGAAGGCCGAGGAGGCGGCGCTGGCGGCGGCGGCGCGGGACAAGAACGGCGACGGCGCCAACGGAGTCAACGGAGCCAACAGCGCCAAGAACGGGGTGGCCTCCCCGCCGCCGTCGGCCCGGTCGTCAGGCCACTGGCCCGGCGCTGCCGCGTCCACCACCACCACCACCGCGTCGGTAGGGTCCAGGGCCGGAGCGTACGCGTCGTCGTGGGCGCAGTGGGCGGGAGAGAAGCGCAAGGCCTGGGCGAGGTCGTCGACGGGCGGCGCAAGCGGAAGCAGCACGCCCACGGCCTCGACGCCCACGGCCGCCAGCAGCGGCGGGTGGAGCCTGGTCGGGCGCAGCAGCAAGCGCAACACGGGCAGCAGCGTCGCGTCGTCGGACGCGGCCTCGGAGCGCGACTCGGCCCTGCGCAGCCCAACCGAATCGACCACCGCGGCCGCCCCGGTAACAGCAACGCCGGGCATCAGGATGGTTGGTCAAGCCACCGCAGCCTCGAGCGCCAGCATCGACCAGATCGTATCCTCGGGCGACGCGGCTGCTCCAGAGCCGACCCCCGCTCCAGGGTCACCTCTGAAGACGCCGAAGGAGGCCGAGAGCGAGGATGAGGATGACGAACAGCCTCCTCCGGCGCCGAGCTTCCCAATTGTCGAGATGAACAACGTCTGGGCCGAGCCGGACATTCCCAGGCCGGTTGGCTCCAAGATTGTGCTGTTGCCTTGATGGGCGGGCCGACAGCTTGTGTTTCTACGAGGGGTTGGAGATACCCAATCGGTTGTCTTGGGAACATGCCAGTGGAATATGGCAGTGTGGGAGTTTGGCGATCATGCTTTGGCTTGTCACGACTACGCATGTGGTTTGCATGGGAGGTCAGAGCATTGGCCTTGGGCGTCGTGTTGGTTTGCTTTGTAAAGGCCGACGGCTTTCATGATACCTAAATGTATACCCACTGATTAATGGCAAGCCTGCTTTGGTGGGTAGGTAGCCGCGTTAGGATAACATGTTTGATTTCTGTTGACAATGTGCATCTAGCTGTTGCAGAGACCTCGGTGTCCCTTGATGGCCAAAAGGGTGGCCAAATGCATATGACTGGTCAGAGCTGGGCCAAGGCGGGGCAATGGTAGCTGCCCCTGAGGAACATTGGTCCAATGGTGAGCCCTGGAGCACGTCAAATGAACAGCTTGACATCAGCGTGAGAAAAAGCCTTTGCGCAAAAAGACGCGACGCCGCGACGGGCACCGACCACATCGCCAGCAACACCATCACCGGACCCCCTCCTTCCCACGGGCGTCGTTTGGTATTTACGTCTGGGCGCCGCTCCTTCCGCCCACGTTGCGGTTTGCGCTCGAGGCCACCACCACCACCACCACCACCCGCGCTTGCCGAATCAGCCCTCGACGGGAAGCTCGGCTCAGGCGGGCAGAGACGCTCCAAGCAAGGATCGCCAACTTCTCTCTCTTCTCCGGTCGATCCATCGCTACCTCGTGCACCAAACGCCAGACTTTTAGACTTTAGACCAGCCGGAGACCAGGTCCAGCATACTGTACCAGCAAAACCATAGCGAAAACCACACACACGCGCCCAGTCGAGGCCGGAAACCGACGACGTTCACGGTCGTTCCGGCCTTGCTGCCACGATGGCGCGACACTTCTCCCGCGCCAGGTTTCTGGCCATCGCGGTGGTGTTCCACGTCGTCTACATCCTGTCCATCTTCGACATCTACTTTGTCAGTCCCATCGTGTCCGGCATGCGCCTGTTCCAGATCCCCAGGGAACCCACAGCCCGAGCGCCGGCCGATCGGTTGGTTCTTTTTGTCGGTGAGCGCACCACCTACACCCGGAGTTTGCGAGGGGCGGCCAGGGGGAGAGGCGGGTGTTGCGACGTGGGGCAGGAGGGGAGGGGAAGGTTGCGCACGGGAGTGGGAGTCCAAGTCTGAGTTTATGGCGATGCGACGCGATGCTGACCAGGGTCGTTGCGCCACACCCCTCTTCACAGGCGACGGCCTCCGCGCCGACAAGGCGTTCCAGTCCTTCCCCGAGCCGTACCCCAAGACGGACGCCGACCTGACGCCCCGGCCGCTGGCGCCGTTCCTGCGGTCGCGGGTGCTGGAGCACGGCACGTTCGGGGTGTCGCACACGCGCGTGCCGACCGAGTCTCGGCCCGGCCACGTCGCGCTCATCGCGGGCCTGTACGAGGACGTCTCGGCCGTTACCACCGGCTGGAAGCTCAACCCGGTCAACTTCGACAGCGTCTTCAACCGCAGCCGCCACACCTGGAGCTGGGGCAGCCCGGACATCCTGCCCATGTTCGAGCAGGGCGCCGTGCCCGGCCGCGTCGACGTCGACATGTACGACGCCGCCTTTGAGGACTTCTCCAAGCAGGACGCCTACCACCTCGACACGTGGGTCTTCGACCACGTCCGCGACTTCTTCGCCGACGCCCGCCGCAACGAGACGCTCGGCGCCGAGCTGCGCCAGGACAAGCTCGTCTTCTTCCTCCACCTGCTCGGCATCGACACGGCCGGCCACGGCTTCCGCCCCTACTCCAAGGAGTACCTGCACAACATCCAGGTCGTCGACGAGGGCGTGAAGCAGGTCACGGCCCTGATCGAGGACTTTTACGCCGACGGCCGCACCGCCTTCGTCTTCACCGCCGACCACGGCATGAGCGACTACGGCAGCCACGGCGACGGCCACCCGGACAACACCAGGACCCCGCTGGTGGCCTGGGGCTCCGGCGTCGCCAAGCCCGTCCTGCACCCTGCCGGCGCCGTCGTGCCCGGCCACGACGAGTACTCTTCGGACTGGGGCTTCGACCAGGTGCAGCGCCACGACGTCGCCCAGGCCGACGTCGCGGCCCTCATGTCGTTCCTGATCGGCGTCGAGTTCCCCGCCAACTCGGTCGGCGAGGTGCCCCTGCCCTTCTTGTCGGCCCCCATCGCCGAGAAGGCGGAGGCGGCGCTGACCAACGCGCAGGGCATCCTGGAGATGTACCGCGTCAAGGAGGAGATCAAGCGGGCGGGGGAGCTGCGCTTCCGCCCGTACGGCCCGCTGCGCGGCGAGGACCACGGGGGCGGCCGCGTCGCGTCGGAGCGCGTGGCCGACATCCGCAAGCTCTTGGACGACGGCCGGTACGAGGAGGCCATCGAGGAGTCGGCGGCCCTGATCCGCGTGGCGCTCGAGGGCCTCCGCTACCTCCAGACGTACGACTGGCTCTTCCTGAGGGCCCTCATCACCGTCGGCTACCTGGGCTGGATGGCGTTTGCGCTGGCCACGGTCGTCGACGTGCACGTGCTGCACGGGCGCGTGGCCCCCGCGAGGGATGTGCCCGGCGCCGTCGTCTTCTCGTCGGTGCTTCTGGTGCTCTACGCCTCGTTCATCATGTCGGGCTCGTCGCCCGCGTACTACGCCTATGCCTTCTTCCCCGTCTTCTTCTGGGAGGAGGTCTATGCTCGACGCCAGACCCTGGCCGAGGGCCGACGGGTGCTGTTCGCCCACATAAAACCGGGAGCGGGCCTGGTGTCCTTTGTCATCAACACGGCCGTCTACATTGGCGTGATCGTGTCTCTGGTGAGCACTGCCGCAAATCCCCGTTGACACCATGAACGAACCAAGTTCCTAGCATCACATCTGACGCCACGTCTTAGGCTCTCGGCTACATCCATCGCGAGATCCTTACGGGCATTTACATCATCGGCTCGTTCTGGCCGGCTACGTATGGGCTGGGGTTTCTGCGGGAGCACGCGACGCTCTCCGCCACTTGGTTCGCGTCCTGCCTTGCCATGAGCACTTTTACTCTGCTGCCGGCCATGAAGCTGGAGAACTTGAACCTCATGTGAGCAGATTCCCCACCGCGAAGGTTAACTATGCTCGGGTTTGTGTGCTGACAGACAGCCACTTCGCCCTTCAGCCTCCTCGGCGGTGCCTTTATGGTCGTAATCGGCGTCACGTATCTGGTTTTCGAGGACTGGGTTCTCTCCGACTTCTCATCCTCCAAGACGGCGGCTATCCCCCACGTCAGCCGCCCCATCAACCGATCCCTCGTGGGCGCCCAGGTGGGACTCGTCATCCTGTCCATGATCGTCACCCGGTCCAGCGTGCTGTCCATGCAGGCTAGACAGGGCCTACCGCTCGGGAATCAGATGGCTGGACTGTTCGTTCTGTGTGAGTAGCAGCCCGAGTATGCCCCGATGCTCTTCCTCCGCTCGATACAGTGCTAACATGGGACTATAGTCTCATCCCTATTTATGCCCGTGGCGTATAGGATACAGCCGAACAACCACTACCTGCACCGTCTGGCCGTCATCTTCCTCACGTTTGCGCCTACCTTTGTCATCCTGTCCATCTCGTACGAAGGCATCTTTTACGTCGTCTTCAGCATCACGCTGGTGGCATGGGTGCGCCTGGAGCACGCGGGCCACGTCTCGACGCTGCGGCGGCAGGAGGCCACCAACGGGTCTGCAAGCGCCACTACGGCCCTGCCGTCCAAGTTCCGGCCGCTCATGGTCAAGGACGCGCGGGTGGCGCTCTTCTACTTTGTGCTGATCCAGTCGGCCTTCTTCAGCACGGGCAACGTGGCGTCGGTGTCGTCCTTCAGCCTCGAGAGCGTCAACCGCCTGCAGCCCGTGTTCGACCCGCTGACGCAGGGCGCGCTGCTGGTGGTCAAGCTCATGGTGCCGTTCGCGCTCGTGTCGGCCAACGTGGGGATCCTGAACCGGCGGCTCGGCATAACACCGTCGGCGCTCTTCATGGTCGTGGTGGCCGTCAGCGACGTGCTGACGCTGTATTTCTTCTGGGTCGTCAAGGACGAGGGCTCGTGGCTCGAGATCGGCTCCACCATCAGCCACTTCTTCATCGCGAGCCTGCTGTGCGTGTTCCTCGTCTTGCTCGAGGGCGTCAGCGCGCTGTTTGTCTCGGGCGTCGAGGTTGCGGGGGCGAGGGAGGGGAAGGGTGCTCAGGGGCAGGAGCCACTGCTGGACGGTGATGGCAAGGCGGATGGTGAGGAAGCTGGAGGCGGGACAGGGACGGGGACGGGGACGGGGGCAGGGGACGTGAAAAAAGAAGAGAGTAATGGGGCGGCGGCGACTGAAGAGACGGTAGTCGTCGAGTAATTATGGGGCGTTCGAGCTACGTCAGCCGCATTCTTGCGATGTTGTATATGGCGGACAATCACGAATAGAGCACATGAGTATTGAAGCATATTTTGCCATGTCTCTTCTTAGGTCGGGTTATCTTCGATCATTCCATCCTCAACGGTTTCGAGGATTGTCTAATGACAAGGCTAATGCCAGTTGCCAAGACGCTGTGGCGAACAACAATCGACAGCCTCCACGTCTTCTCGTGTCACGCCAAACTCAACCTCGCTTGTGGCATGGATGGCCTCGTCATTGCGGTCATATTTTCGGTCCGAATTTTTTTCCCCCTCTTTTCCCTAAATAGCCTTGTTTGCCTCCGCCCCTCCTGCCAAAACCGGGGGCCGCAGGAAGAGTCAAGGCCATGACCTCGCTAGCCTGTGTGCCTGTCAACGAGAATCATTGAGCACCTGCATACTGCAGCAAGTGGACTGTGGGACCCTGTCACATTGACATGACAATTTGACCAAATCCGATCAAAAGGGTTTCTAGCGGGCTATCCGATTTTTGAGATCTGCAGATGGGGATCGAAACGGTACAAAAATAAACATCCAAGAGGCGCGTGCGTTTCCTACTGCGTTCTTACGACGGTTTCCCCCATGCTCTTTTCTCCCGCGGGTCCGAATTCGACTCGATGCTCGGGAAAATAGACGAGCATGGCGGGAAACGCGGGTTGCAACGAGCAAGCAAACAAGCAAACAATATCGAGGCGTGCCACCCGGACGAGCCAAAAAAAAAAAAAAAAAAAAAAAAAAAAAAAAAAAAAAAAACACAAANGGAGAAAAGACAAGCCAGATGTAAATGCACAGGCAGGGGTCCCCTCCGATGCCAAGACATGGGAAAAGGGGTTGGACCAGCATGTGATTGTCTGTATTCGTATCTTATTCGGGTAACTGCCGCGTGTTGGATGGAAGGCAACACCAGACAGGCAGGCAGGCTACGAGATGGCCAAGACAAACGGCTCATGGTGCCATGACGAAAGCCGCAAGTCAGTAGGACTAGTACCTATCTTAGGGCTAACTCCCAACAGAGATCGAGCCAAACGTCCACGTGTTGCCCGACATAGCAGACGTCGATCCAATCCACAAGATGTGCACATGTGTAAGGCGTACAGGCTGAGTATCGAATCGCGTCTCGACGCCAGCTTTGCAGGGGGCGGGCCATCATCCCTATTCTATTGTTACCCAGTCGACGTCGACCCGTCGATGGGCATTTGTACCCGCACGCGACCACCGCAGCCTGCTTGTGTTTTTGCTGGCTGCTTGTTGACGTGCGCCGGCCAGGCAGCCAGGCCGGCGCGACGCCCACGTGCATGCATGCACCAGTCGCCTTGAAGCAGGCGTCAAAGTCCAGGACCAGCCGTTTTCTCACCGACCCAGTCGGGCGTTCCGTCCGGGACCACACGGACGGTGCAGCGCCCCCTGCAGGCATAACCTGGAACAAATTCGTCAAAAATTCCACTGACGCTGCCGAAGCTGCCGTGGGCCTGAAAGCCACACCACTTGTTAATATTATTCTTTATGCTTGTGTGCCATCGGTCACAGGAAGAAGAAGAAGAAGAAGAAGAAGAAGAAGAAGAAGAAGAAGAGAGTTGGTTGGTGCCGGGCTAGGCGGGCTGTCAGCTAGCACTAGACTCCGTGCCACTGATTCGTCCTGGGGCTTCGTCTGAAATTCTACCTAAGCCTGGCCAAATGGATCCCAGCACTGCCGCACCCAACAGCTGGGTCGGCCGCCATTGAGCTCTTCTCGCGCCGAACCGTGCTGCTGTTCCAGCAGCCCCGCGCTTTTCATCCACCATCGCCGCCATCCGCCTCGAATCTTTCCATTGCCCGACGACGCCGTTGCCCGACCGGATTCATCCCCAAACCGTGTCGCCGACTCGACTGAAGCCACGCCATTTTTTAAAATCTTCTATCAGCTGTTCCTGTGCCCGACAGGGGCCACGACCATCCGACCCCCAAAAACTGCCACCGCCCCTATTCTGCGCCGCACCCTTCTCGAGGCCATCTTGCCGCAATCCTCGACGCTGATCCGGCTCCGTCACCCGCTCGGCTCGGCTGGTCTGGGCCTCGGCTCGACACAACCCTCGTGATGTCGTCGCTGGAGGGGCGGGAGTCGTCAGCAGCGGCGGCGGCAGCGGCAGTCGCACCCCCACAGGCGCCGACGGGACAGGCTCCCGGCGACGCGCAGTCGCAGGCGTCGCAGTCTCCGAGCGCGCCGTCGTCGTCGGTCAACATCCCCACAAACAACCCATCACACCCGAGCTTCAGAAGGTTTGACCTCACCCGCGTCCGCCCGCCGCGCGAACCCGACCACCATCAACCCCCCCTGTTCGGCCCCTGGACGGTTGGCGCAGCACCCAGCACGCACGCCCCGAGCTGCTGAGACTCCCCGAGCCAGACACATGCAGAGGCTGACTGTGCCGTGATTTCTTGGTTCTGCGCGCCCTTTAGGCAACGAGCATCGAGAGCTTGCGAGGTACGTGGGCACGTTGCGGATTCTTTTATATCCCCTGCAGGGTCACAAAGGTTGGGTGCCCGTCGGCGCGTCGCAGTTGGTCGAGCTCCATTTGAGCCGAGGCATCTTTCTGCCCTGCCAATCCGCCACGACACCAACTGGGCCCCAACGACCGACGGGCGGGGGCCACCACCCTAGAATAGACCTCGGCACCCTCCCCCGATCTATATATCTAGGAAACATATTCCCCAGTAATAACTCCAGTCGCTGACCAGCCCTGTCTTGCCGTCGCCGCCCATACAGACATGCCACGCTCGAAAGGTACGTCCCTGGCGTCCAGTCCCATTTCCCGGCGGCTGGCTCGACGATCCACCCCGCCCGCTCGCTGCCAGCGCCCCACCCCGCCGCCTGTGATGGCGCGCTGGATGGTGGAGGGTGGAGGAGCAACGGCTTTTTGGCCGACGCCGTGCAAGCCCCTGGGCCTACCACCACCACCACCACCCCTCCAACAACGCTTTCGACGACAAGGCCGAGCTCACAATTTTGTCTCTTCACATGTCTCCAGGTCCGCTGCGATGCCGCCAGCCTCGGAGTCCCCTGCACCAACTGTGTGGCCTTCCAGATCGAGTGCCGCATCCCGTCGCCCAAGAGGAAGAAGGCCCAGCCCGCCGCCGCCCAATCACAGACCCAGTCTAGAGATTCCGATAGGTATGCGACGCGCCGGCTCCTTGTCACCGCCCAACTCCCCCGCGACTGAAGCAGCCAGCTGCTCGACATGCTTGTGCTAGCCCGCGCTAACCTGCCCCCGACTCCTCCCCGCCACGACACCAGCAGCGAACGTGAGCGAGATGCTGGCGACGAGTCCCCTCCTGGCACCAGCGGTCCCACCGCTCCCAACTTCACCCGCCCTGCTGCCGTCTTCCACACCAACGAGGGCACCCCCAACGCCGTCCTCAGCGACGTGCAGAACAAGGAGATCGAGTCCACTCAGAACAACTACCTGGACATGCTCATGAGGCGGCGCTTCACGAGGGCACCCATCAAGGAGGCGGGCAGGGTGGCGTTCCTGGGCGAGTCTTCCAACCTGATGCTCCTGGTGCACGACCGCCAGGGCTCCGACTCGGACGTGGTCCACTACCCCCTGCCCGACAACGTCAAGGGCTCCCGCGCCAGGCTGACGGAGCTGGACAATGTCGAGATCGATATCCTGCACCAGCGCGGTGCCTTCCTGCTGCCGCCCAGGTCCCTCTGCGACGAGCTGATCGACTCGTACTTCAAATGGGTCCATCCCATCGTGCCCGTCATCAACCGCACCCAGTTCATGAGGCAGTACAACGACCAGAAGAACCCGCCTTCGCTGCTGCTGCTGCAGGCCGTCCTCCTCGCCGGCTCGCGCGTCTGCACCAACCCCAAGCTGATGGACGCCAACGGCTCCGCCGCGCCCGCCGCGCTGACCTTCTACAAGCGGGCCAAGGCCCTGTACGACGCAAACTACGAGGACGACAGGGTCACCCTGGTGCAGGCCCTGCTGCTCATGGGCTGGTACTGGGAGGGCCCCGAGGACGTCACTAAGAATGTCTTCTACTGGACCCGCGTCGCCACCGTCGTCGCCCAGGGCTCGGGCATGCACCGCAGCGTCGAGGGCTCGCAGCTCAGCCGCGCCGACAAGAAGCTGTGGAAGCGCATCTGGTGGACCCTGTTCACGCGCGACCGCTCCGTCGCCGTCGCCCTGGGCCGCCCCGTCCACATCAACCTGGACGACTCGGACGTCGAGATGTTGACCGAGGACGACTTTGCCGAGGACGAGCCCAACCGGCCGAGCGAGTACCCGCCAGACGAGCGTCACGTGCAGTTCTTCCTGCAGTACGTAAAGCTGTGCGAGATCATGGGCCTGGTGCTCTCCCAGCAGTATTCGGTCGCGTCCAAGGGGCGCCAGAAGAACCCCATCGACCTGACGCACAGCGACATGGCGCTGGCCGACTGGCTGCAGAACTGCCCCAAGTCTGTGTACTGGGAGATGCCCCGGCACCACTTCTGGTCTGCGCTGCTTCACTCCAACTACTACACGACCCTCTGCCTGCTGCACAGGGCACACATGCCGCCCAGCGGCTACCGGAACAGGTTCCCCGAAGACGGCGCCTACCCATCGCGTAACATCGCCTTCCAAGCTGCAGCCATGATCACGTCCATCATCGAGAACCTTTCGGCCCACGACGAGCTGCGGTACTGTCCGGCCTTTATCGTTTACAGTCTCTTCTCGGCTCTGATCATGCACGTCTATCAGATGAAGTCGCCGGTGCCGACGATACAGCAGGTCACGCAGGACCGCATAAGGACATGCATGCAGGCTCTCAAGGACGTCTCTCGAGTGTGGCTGGTGGGGAAGATGGTATGGACTCTGTTCCAGTCCATCTTGGGCAACAAGGTCCTAGAAGAGAGGCTGCAGAAAGCGGCTGGCAAGCGACATAAGAAGGCACATCAGACATTCTCGCAGTTGGAACACCACGCAGCCCAGCAACAGCAACACCACCATCAGCAACAACACCACCATCAGCAGCAGCAGCAGCAACACCACCACCACCACCACCATCAGCAGCAGCAGCAGCAACAACAACAACATCACCATCAGTACCAGCCGCAGTCACAGTCGACGGGGCACAATGACTCGAAACGTAAGTACGACGAGATGGCCATCGACTTCAACGTGAACACGCCGCAGCCTCAGGAGTCATATGTGAGGTCGCGGCCACAGACGCCCAGCATGTCAACCACGGCCAAGCCCGAGTTTGGCAGCAACAGCCACGGCCACAGTCACAGCAACAGCAATAGCAACAACACGATGCCGCCGCCCATGACATCGCCAAACCCGAGGCAGGTCGACGCATTCATGGGAGGTACAGGGTCACGGCCGCACACACGACCGGCAACACCGTTCAACCCGTCACTGTCGATGCCGACGACGCCACCAGACCTCTACTTGGTGACGCGCAACTCCCCGAACCTCTCGCAGGCCATCTGGGAGAACTTCCAGCCCGACCAGCTGTTCCCCGAGAGTGCGCACATGTCGGCATTTGCGGCCCAAATGTCGCCGGCGCAGCCGCAGCAGACACTAGACCCCAGCTTGATGACGCACTTCCAACAGCAGATTCCGCAAGACTCCGGGGCAGGGATCGGAGCGAGCATCTCGGACCAGTTTGGTGGACAGCTCGATACGTCAGGCGTCGCCGGCAACATCAACAACAACAGCAAGGCAGGGTTTGCCGGCACGGCAAGTCCCCTGCAGACGCCCATGCAGCCAGGAAGCGCATTTGTGCAGCAGTCAGCTGCGGGAGGGCTGCCGGCAGGTTTCTGGAGCCAGTTTGACGCGTCGCCTGGGCAGCAGCAGCAGCAACCCTCGCAGTCGCTGGACGGCCAGAGTCCAGATAGTTGGGGCTCTTCGTCTGCGCAGGGAAGCGGAGGGCCTGCGGTGCCCTCCACGCTGAACGTGGAAGACTGGTATGTGCTTGCTCCTCGGCCCTCGACTTCCCTCTGGTGCGCTGCCCAAGTCCACTTGCTAACAATAGCGTTTCTTTCCGTCAGGCTGCAATTCTTCGGCATCAATGGGAACGGCGAGGCGATCAACATCGACTTTGGATCCTTGGTGTGAGTTTGTGGTGTACCTTGGCGTTCGGCGGCGTCTAGTGGAACGGAGACGGGCGCACCAGCCCAGGAATGCCAGACTTTTTTCGCCCTTGCGAGCGAGCTCGGATGTTGGTCGTTCTCGGGGCGCTGTATAGTTTCGAAGTTGCTGTTTTCCATCCACGCTTAGGATAGGAGGGGACAACCCTTTGTGTTTTGTTCAATATGCTTTTTTTTTCTATTATTATTCTTGTGGGTTTGATAGTGTCCAGAATAGTTGCAATCGAAAGTGGCGGCTGCATCACACTGGAAACAGCAGAGAAGTTGTGCTTGTGAGTTGTTGGGTGAGGGGAATAGTATTGGCTATCTATTTTATTGTTGTGTTGCTTCTATCTATTATTTCGATGGCTCTTGTCAACGAATAACCCGCACGCCGACATGATCGGCTTGACGTTGCCCCTTATTAAAAACAAACCCTCTTCATCCTATCGTTTACTCCATTCGCCAAATACACATGTCCAATCCCGCCCTGTTTCTGCAACTTGATGTCACCGAAATTCGCGACTCCAGTCCCTCGCGGTTCCATCCGTGTGCACGTGATTTGATGACTCGCAGCATGCTCCCAGGCGGGGTCCCAGCTTTCCATCCAAACAGCGCGAATGTCCGTGCGCTTGCAGCTCTCGTTTGTTTACATTAAGCGATTGTGGGCCAGTCATTGGACGGATCCTCGAACATCGAAACTCGACCAGCCCTCGTCCTGGAAAACCGCGGCCTTCCCACACAACTCCTACCATGCGGAATAACTAACCCAGACAGCTCGTTACGGAACTCTTTCTCTTCTTCTTCGTCTTTGGATTCTGCTCTTCATTCATGACTGCACTATCCTTCTTCCCGATATCTTAGCACCACCGTCCGTCGAGCGCGGCGACACGAAGACGCGCCCCCTCCAGCACCACCAGCCATGGCGATGCGAGGACCGCGTCAGCCCGTCGGCTCGGCCGCCTGGGTCGCCGAGGAGAGGTCGTCTGCCGTCCAGATCGGCCGCTCCGAAGCCGAGGAGTTCACATACTCGGTCAGGAACGAGTTCGAGTGGCTCAACGAGCACATGGCCGGCATCTTTGACGAGAACCAGCAGTCAGTGTCTCCCGCGCGTGCGCCAGAGAGGGGAGTCGTAGCTGACCAGGGGCCGTCGCGCCTCCCACCGACAGGAACTTCGTCGATGTCTTCAAAACACCAGGAAAGCTACGTGGGCGCACACCGCGCACTGCCAGGAAGCAGGCCAACCCTATCGAGTCGCGAGCCGTAAGATCCCAAGCAGAAACGTATCCATCCCACCGTGGGCCGCCGTACTGACTGCGCTTCCCTTCCAGCCTCTGTCTGATATCTTCTCGGCAACGCCCAAGGGAGCGCCTAACCCCTTTGCCACCGCGAGCCCCAGCCATGGCCAGAACTCCAAGCTGGCGGTCGCTGGCGACGTGCAGTTCGCCGCTCCACCCAGCCCGACGCGCGCCAGCCCGCCGAAGGCCGTCCAGCCCAGCCCCAGGCCGCCGAGCAAGCACCAGCTGCCGCCGCAGCTGCCTCTGGTAGACTCTGGCTACCACAGCCAGTCCCAGGATGTTATGGATGTGGATGAGGCCGCGCACGAGGAACTCACCCAGGAGGCGCCTGCGCTGGAGTCTGACGCGGTCCAGATCGTGGACACTGATATGGAAGATGTCGTATCACCAGCGCATGCCGGTGAGCACAGCCCAACGCAGCCGACACACGACGCGTCCTTCCACTCGGCCAAGGAAGAGCAGACCAAGGCCGCGAGGCCGTCTACGCCCGAGCCGGCATCCGCGCACTACCCGGCATTGCCAGCTGCCGACTCGCCCTCACCCATCCCGCCACCCAAGCCAGCTTCGCCCGTGAGGATCTCTCCGGTAAAAGCCATATCTCTACAGAGGCTACCTCAGCAGGCCTCGCCCACAAGGTCTCCCGTGATATCAAGGAAACCTGTCCCCGGCGCGGTGGCTGCTCCCGCCGTCGCCTCGCAACCTACCGACGACCAGCCGCCTTCGGATGCATCGAGCCCCATCCGGCCTGTTGTTAGGAAGAGCAGCATGAGCTTTGCCTCGCTGCCCGCTCGTGAGCCCTTGGCCACGGGCAAGAGCATCGGGGCGCGTATGTCCCGGACCAGCCATCTCGACCACACCAGACAGAGCTACTACAACAGGCCTACTGGAGGGAAGAGCCTGGGCAACGTCAGACAGGAGGATCATGACGATGACAACGACGACATGGACATTGATGGCGAGACCACTGCCCAAAACACGACCGACGTCGGCGCCAAGGTCGCCGCGCACAACAAGACGTACACGCAACGCCTGCAGGATCAGATCAGCATGCTGGGCAAGTCTCATTCCACCGGTTCCCGCACCTCCAAGTCCCTTGCAAACCCGTCTGCGGCCGCATCGCAGTCCTCCCAACCAGTGCACGAGGCCCACACACCGTCGCCCAAGAAGCTGGCTCCTATGGTGGCGACTCCAGGAGCCTTCCCCGACGACGATGAGGAGGAGGAGGACGAGGAGGATGGGTGGGTTGCACCGCCTGCCGCAAAACAGCAGGCTCCTGTGGCCTCGAGCCCCCGACCAGGCATGGCCAAGAGCTATACGGCCGACTGTATGGAGGGTCTTATTGGCAAGGAGTCCATCAGCGGCGCCGAGTTCACACTGCCCAAGCAGCGGCAAGCGGCCGGCCGCGAGGCATCGCCCAAGAGGCCACTTGGTGCAGGCAACATGGGACACGCCAAGTCTTCATCAGTGCCGCTCCTGCCGTCCGATGGCTTTGAGCCTGAGGAACAGGAGGGTGTCGCTGGGCACGGAAAGTCCATCTCTGTCTCAAATCCCCTGAGTGTCGTCCCTGAGGATGACAACCCGGCCACGCCCAAGTCTCCCTCCCGGACGTTCCGGGACAGCCCCCTGAAGCAGGTCAAGAACAAGCTGTCCTCGATCCTCAAGAGCTCCAAGGGCCTGCTTGCTAGCAGCGCCGCAATCAGCGCCGAGGGCAAGTCTTCGCTGCTGTCGCCCTCGAGCACCCGCCTGGGCTACCACGCCGGCCCGTCTGTCGATTCCCTTGCGCCCAGGCTTGGCGCAGTTCCCGAGTCGCTGTATCCTGATCTATCTCAGCACGTGGCCGCCCACGCTGGGCCGGCGAGCCCCCAGAGGCCGACGAGCCCGACCAGGGCGCCCACGCGAAAGACCAGGGCCTCCATGGAGAGGGAGAAGCGTGAGCAGAAGCAGAGGGACAAGGACGCAAAGGAGGCTCAGCGGATGGCCGACCAGATGGACAAGCTCGAGAAGGCCCGCGACCGGGAACGCGAGAAGGCTAGGTACTTCAGCAAGGAGCAGGAGAGGATCGCGATGATGGAGCGCCAGCTGGAAGCCCAGAGGGAACAGGAGAGGGCTGCCGCCGCCGCAGCTGCGCGGGAACGTCAGCTCGAAGCGCAGAGGGAGCAGGAGCGCGCGATCGCCGCGCAGAAGCAGGCCGAGGCCGTCAGGAAGCAGCAGGAGAAGGAGAGGCAAGAGAGGGAGCGGCTGGAGAGGCAGGAGCGGGAGAGGGAGAGGCTGGAGCAGGAGAGGGCTGAGCAAGAGAGGCTCGAGCAGGAGAGACTCGAGCAGGAAGCCCGTGCCCGCCCCCCGTCACCCGTCAAGGAGACGCCGAGGCCCATGAGGAGCAGCCCCCGTAAGGTAAAGGGACAGGCTTCGCCCGGACCTTCGTCGCTCGATGATGATATGGACATGGCCGACGCACCCATCTCCATGCCGCCGCCCTCTGTTCCGCGGTCGGCGGTGCAGCCCAAGTCGACGCTGCGACGACCCGTCAAGCCAACCAAGGAGGCCCCGAACAAGGCACGACAGGCGCCCACCGTCATCCGGGTGAACACAACGTCGCAGCACTCCCAGATGCACCCCTCTAACAGCGTTCTCGCGGCTACCCTGGGCGAGACGCTCGCCCCGCAGGCCCACCAGCTGAAGCCCAAGGCCAGCATGGCTTCTCTGCAGGCGAAGCCGTCGATGCAAAGCTTGAAGAGCTCCGCGTCGTCTACCGGAAGGCCCAAGGCCCTGGAGATGGCGGCCAAGCGGAAGGAGCAGGAGGAGCGTGAGGCGGAGCGGAAACGCGAAGCCAAGCAGGAGCTCGAGCGGAAGCGCGAGAACCAGCGACGCCAGGAGGCCGACAAGCAAAAGGAGGAGGACCAGAAACAGGCGGCCGCCCAGGCCGAGGCCAAGAAGAACGCGCAGAGGCAGGCCATCGAGAAGGCCAAGCAGACGCGGGCGCCGCCACCTGCGCAGAGATCGCAGCAGAACGGCCGACCCGAGTATGGCGCGGGTCCCGCGTCGATCCCTCGCCCGCAGTCGCGCCTCGACACGGCCATGCGGGGTGGCCACGACGAGCTCTCGCGCCCGGGCCTTGCGAGCGCTGTCAAGCCGGCACCGAAGCGTCCGATGCCGCAGCAGGACGACGACGGATCTCGTCAGAACTCGCAGCAGAGGGCCGGGCCGTCGTATCAGCCCAAGGAGCAGAAGCGCATCCGTCTGACGGAAGAGTTTGACGTCGACGAGCTGGAGATGGGCGGCGTGATGACGAGCCAGCCGAACATGAAGGCGCCGCCTGTGCGTCCGTCCGGTGGCTTTAAGAAAGTGAGTTTGCCCTCTGAATCCCATCCGTGTTTTGCAGTTGTTGGCCCGTCGACTAATCAGCTGCTCCCCCCCTTCAGGACCTACCAACCAAGGCGCTGTTCCCCAACGGCTACACCAGCATCACGTCGCAGAGCGCGACCAGGGATCTGTTCAAGACCACGCTCACGACGCAGCACAACAACCAGGTCAAGGCGGCGCACCCGCTCGACATGGCGCAGCTCTCCAAGGGAGCCATCCCCTTTGCGCCGAACCCCAACAACAGCAACAACTCTACCGCGGCGGGGCCGTCGACGCACAAGACGCCGGCTCGTCCCGTCGGGCAGTCTGCAAAGTCGGCAGCCAAGTCCACCGCGGCGGCGCGGTCGTCACCACGCATCCAGCTCAACAACGGCGACGCCATCGAGCTGCCCGACATCCAGACGGACGAGGAGGACAGCGACGACGAGGAGGACAACATGACGGTGGCGCCCTGGGTCAACTCTCCCGACCTGCGGCGCGCCCTGATGCGCCAGGAGGCCATCGACCCGGAGAACGTGTTCGGCCCGCCCGCGCCGCTCAACATGGAGGAGGTCTTCAGCCGCAACAAGGAGCGGTGGCACCAGTTCCGCAAGCGCACCAGCAGCGCCAACTGGAGCGGCGCCGACAAGCTGACCGAGGAGGACATCCGCAAGGACCTTGCCGCGCGCGAGAAGATTCGGCGCGAGGGCGGGTGGTCGTACGAGCTTAGCAAGGAGACTCTGTGAAGGGTCTGGTGTTTACCAGGGGAGCGAGCAGTTTTGGTGCACTTCTTGGAGTATGCGTTTCGTTTTTGTTTTTTTAATTCCCCACATGGGGAGTGGGCACCATGATGAATTGGGCTTTTATGAGGAGTTTGCGGCTGGGTTCTGATTACTTTTATTATTATACGGGGGGTTTGGGGGTTTGGGTTCCTTACTCTAGTGTTGTTCACAAAAGGGGCTCTTTTGCGTGCCCCTTTTTGTCTCTTATTGTCTGTCGGTCCTCCCAGAATTATATCCCAGCATAGCCTCGCCGTAACAGGAGGGCGAACACGAACAGATACAGGACGCGAGATGTCATGTGCTTCTTGGCCACGACGTTTTCAAGTGAGTGCAGCTGTCCATGTGTGTAGCGAACTAGGTAGGTATCTAGTGAATCGACCAGGAGTAGCATGTTCCTGGGATTACAATTCTCGCTAGATGGAACCACCGCCATCACCTGCAGGCTCGCTCGCCTTCAAGTCGAAGAGTCTTGGGTGGCAGACAAGTCGGCCGGCCGGCCAGCGAAACAAAAAAAGCAGATGGAAAACGCGTCTACCGGAAGTGACCCCACGCCATGCCTTTCCGTAAACGCCTCGCCACCCAACGCCTAGCTCCGCCCATGACATTGCTTGTCCCCAAAAGTTGGATCCTGCCATCCAGCTATCATAGTCTAAAAAAAGAGAAGATGAAGCAGAGGGGAAATCAAGGATCGCCTGGATGGTTAAAAGGAAAAGAAATTCCACCTCCAAAAGGTAAAAGGGAGCTCATCTCGGGCCGGCGGCTGGACCACCGGTCACAGCTAAGCAGGACGCGATAAAAAGGTGAGCAATTCGTAGTAGAGAGAGAAGAAAGCAAAGGACAGAAGATGGAAATGTTTCTGCCACAAAATCTTCCGTCGTCTCATCCCACGGCGCTGTCAAGTCGTCCCATCTCGCCTTTAAAAGGAAGGCCCCCACCGACTCGACTGCTGGGCTGAAGGGGTATTCGAAGGGCCAGAGATGGGCGGGACAGACGAGAAAAAAGGCCAAAAAAGGTAAAATGAGGTAGAAGTAGGCAGAGAGTCTGGTATTCAGACATGAAATTCGAAAAGAAAAGAAAAAGAAAAAACATCTTCAGGGCCTGGTCGTAGCCCGGGGTATCTCTTGCACACGTGAGCTTGGCCGCAGTGGGTCAAGAGAAAAAAAAAAAAAAAGAAAAACGGCGTCGAGCCGAGCCCCTGCCAGCCCAGGCCCGAGACCCGCACAAGACGGGCAGATCAGAGCGACGCCTTCATCTTGTCCTTGTGCGCCATGAACTCGCGCACGCGGCGGTGGTGCTCGCTGCTGTAAGCAGTCCACTTCTCGTGGACCTGCTTGTCCTCCTCCAGCCAGGCGTAGTACTCCTGCATACCCTGGTCGCTGGCCACCGCCCTATAGCGTTGTTGTTATTGTCAGTCTTGGCGGTCCACCAGATCTTTGCACTCTCTAGCCATGGGGGAACCACTTACGACCAGCCCCGCTGCTTGAGCTTCTTGGCGTTGCTCTGGCGCGCGATCATGTGGTCGAGGAACTTGGCGTCGACCACGTCCCACTCGCGCAGGTACGCCTCGAACTCGGCCACGTACTTATCCCACGCCGACTTGTTCGGCGTCATGGACGGGATGCCGAACGCCGTCGGCGGCCGCGGGGGCACCGGCGCCTTGGGGAAGTTGACCTTCCCCGAAGGCCTGGCGTGGGCCCGGTCGAGGGGCGGCGTGGCCGCCGCCTGGCTCTCGAACGGCAGCGTCGTCTTGAGGTCGTCAAACGACCCCAGGCCCGTGGGCCGCTGCGCGAGGGGCTCGACGTTCTTGAAGTCGGCGAAGCTGGCGCCGAGATCGTCCGTGTCCTCGGACCCGGCAGCATTGCTACTGTTGAACCGGGTCTGCTCGCCGACCGGGATCTTGGGCGGCACCGGCGGCACGGCTGAGGAGCCACCCATGTTGAGGCCGAGCCCAACGCCCGGCGGAGCTCCGGCAAAGCCGTTGGCGTCACCTGCCCTCCACTCGGGGCGCGACGGCTCGAGCGGCACACCGCGGACGCCGTTGGCCTGAGGCATCGGCGCAGCATCTCCCATGGGCGTGTCAATGTCCATAGCATTGTCGCTGTCCGCCCCGCCGCCGTTGAGAGGCGCCCCTGCCGACTTTTCTTCGCCGCTGGTCGTTTCGTCGTCGTCCATCAGGCCAGCAGATCCTCCTTTGGTCACATGGACCTTGGGCCTCCTCTTGCTCGAGCGGTTGGTACGCGTGGGCGATGTGGTGCTACGAGGTGGCTGTACTGGCACAAAGTGCTCTGAGCCGATCTTCTCCTTCCACTGGTCGGCGTCAAACCCATTCTGATCTTTCTGCGGCTGTTGCTGAGGGTCGGTCGGTCCGATGGGAGTGTCGGTGCCCGAGCTCGTGAAACCTTGTGCAGCCATACGGGCAGCGGCAGCAGCTACAGCGGCAGCAGCCGCCGCCGCCACGCCAGCGGCTACTCCTGGGTCTCGCGAGGGCCGGCTGGTCTTGGGGGGTGACCGCCTGCCGCGGGCTCCAGACTGCGATTGCGACCGCGGAGGGCCCGAGCCGTTCTCATCGCCGCCGGCGCTGCCAGCGTTGAACTGCCAGTTAGCATTCACGTGCCCTTCAGCAACGAACCTAGTGTTGATGTTGTCGGCACTGTTCCTCATGAACCGGCTCTCGTTCGCGTTTGGGGCGAGGGATTCGGCGCTTCGGTGTCCTGGCGCCGGGTAGCTGGTGTGGTCAACCTTGTCAGTCATGTTGGGCCGCTGCCGCTTCTGCTGATGCTGCTGTTGGCGCTGTTGACGCTGCTGCTCTTGCTGCCGCATCTCACCAGCGTTCTCCGGGGCCCTCTTGATGATGTCGCGGAGCAGGTCATATTGCATCTTCTCGAACTTATTCAGAGTCGTATGCTGTCGCCTAAAGGGCGGTTCCGAGGGACTTCCACTCGAAACGCGTCTGCCGCTGGCGGAGTCGACTTCTCCCACGCCGGCGCGCTTCCACTCGTTGCCTGGGCAGTGCCGGCGATCGCCACTTGTGGTCGCCGTGCTGGAGCCCTGGCCGGAACGGGACGGGTCTTCAAAGGCAGATGCTGAGGGTGCGACGGAAGGGTCTGAGACGCCATACACGTTATGTTGTCCACCGCTCGTCCTGTCCGGGGTGCTGTTTGCCTTGTCGCTGCCAAAGTTGGCGGCTGTGAGGTGACATGTCAGTTCATGTTCTATAGAAACCGGCTGCTGCCTGCACTGGGTGGCGGCTCTTATTTTTTTTTTTTTTTCGCGAGGCTTCGGTGGAAGGGGCTAAGTCCGTTTCGCATACCAACGCTGGCTCCTGACGAGCTCGTATCATCGCTGCCCTGGGAAGGCTTGGGGGTATATCGCTCTCCGAACCGGGAGGTGGTCGGGCTCGGTGGCATCCGGGCTGATGTGTTTGCGTAATGGGCCCTGCCCGGGTTTGCTTCACTCCCGCGCCGGGCCTCGGGTGCCTTGGGGGGACTGTCGGCATCGTCCGATACACTAAAGCTGCGCTGCCTGTAGTTTGTGGCCCCGAACGCATCCGAGTCGGTGGCAACCGGCTTCCGAGGAATCTCTCGCGTGCTCCTAGTCCGTCCGAGATTCGGCACGCCGCTAAACGGGTCGAACTTCTCGCCGCGAACACCGCCGTAGGGACTGCTTCTAGGGTCAAGATAGGGGCGTGGCCCGCCGTCGTCGTTGTCAGAAGAAGAGGCAAATGCCTGCGGCGGCTTCTGGTACGCAGACGCCGTGTCCTCAAAGAGGCTGGTGTGGCGCTTGGTGGCGTAGTGCTTGCTCGACACTGGCGCCTCGTCGCCCATGGGCGATCCAGGCACGAAGCCGGATCGCGAGGCGCGAGGCGTCCTAGTGCCGAACGAGGCCTCGGCCTTCTTCTGCTGAGACGCCGTGTAAGCCGTCTGGCGCGGGTCCGGAGGCGGTGGCCTGGTCCGCGTGGAGGAGGCGCCGGCGGATGAGGAGTTGGGCTGAGGGGTAGTGGGCGCAGGCCTGCGAGCGTGGGAGCGCATCGACTCGAAGGCGTCGGCCTTCGACTGGGCGTCATCCTTGTCGGCGGGCCTCGGAGGTGGCGGCGGAGGGGTGTTCATGGGGAACTTTGCATAGCGAGCAGCCGAGGCGCTGGAGCGACTGGACGCGTTGGAGCGAGTGTTGTTATAGCGCTGGGGCGGCGGAGGATAGTCCTTGCCGGCGTCCTGCCACGGGTTGCCCCGCACGCCAGACGAGGTCGGAAAGCGGCCATGGCGAGAGCGGTTGGCGTCGTACTTGGCCTTGGACTCGGGGCTGGAGAGGATCTCGTGGGCCGTCTGGATGGTCTGAAACTTGGAGTTCACCTCGGACTCGCGGCCGGGGTTGCGATCAGGATGATATTTGAGCGCTGGCGGGGCGCGTGTTAGCGAACGACGGCAGGGTAGACTGCGTGTGTGTTTGGGCGAGACATGGCGTACCAAGCTTCCTGAATTGTTTCTTGACCTCGTTGACGTCGGCGGTCGGGGGCAGGTCGAGGTCCGCGTAGTAGTCGCGGGTGTAGTCTGCCTTGACCATGGCTGCCGACTTGCTCTGCGGCAGCGCAGGCTGGCGGAGATGGGAAGCAGCAAGAGCAGCAAGGCTGGGCAGGAAGTAGGTTGATCGGGGCTACAGTTGGGTAGGGAAGACGGCGACGAGCATG
This sequence comes from Magnaporthiopsis incrustans, assembly GCA_003049425.1. NCBI lineage: Eukaryota > Fungi > Ascomycota > Sordariomycetes > Magnaporthales > Magnaporthaceae > Magnaporthiopsis > Magnaporthiopsis incrustans. Next base: position 120,175 of record PYSR01000057.1, read on the forward strand.
CCGCGATGCGAGAGGTGAGAGTGTGGCGGGCAGGTTGTGGGCATGCCTGGCAGAAATTTTGTGGCGGCTCTGACCTGACAACCACATGAGCATCACCAGCAGACGGCAGGAGCAGAGACGGCAGACGGACGCGCCTGCAGAAAAAGGCAAGGGTGGGGTTGAGGCTGCACGCTTGGGTGAGGTGAGCGGAGTCGAGCGTTAGGTTTCTTTTGTGGGGGTCGGGTTTCCTCAGCGAGTCCTCCTCGTTGCTTGTTCAAGGGTGCACAGCACTCCAACGGCAGGCGCTGGGGGCTCCTGCTCCTTCTTCTACGTCAGTTCCAGGTACAGGGCGGTGAGGAGGCCCGAGTGTTTTGTGCTCCCGTCTTCTTGGTATCAGATCCAAGGCGGAAGACGGAGGGACATCAACAGGAGACCCTGCTCTAGGGCCCCGCCATTTGTCCCAGGCAACGCAGCCCATGCTTCCCAGACCCCTGTCCAACGACCATGACGTACATTAGACCCAGCCAGGGACCTCAACTATCCCTTGAAAGAAGAAAAGACGGATACAATTTGGCAGAAACACAATTAGGCCGTCAATAGAGCAGAGAATGCTCGCTGCCCCAAAAACACGGCCAACAACACTCAGCCACTGATGCCGCCCTGCGCAAGGGCATCCATGACCAATCCACGCGCAGGAACAGACTAGGCCCCAGCCTTGCTCGTGCCAACAGCCGCCCAGCGCGGTCCAGGTCTGCAGGAGCGGACCGGGATATAACTCATTCTGATATCCCGTGGTGTTTATGAAAAACGATCCGACTGCATGGTTTCCCCAGCCACAGGCCCCATCCCTCCCTCGTGACAGAACTGCTGCGGTCCTGCCTGCCCGTTGACGACTGCAGCTGATGATGCGGCGCCCGCGCCACAGGGCCACCCTCAACCAGGCACGCGGATATCCTCCACCACCGCCGTAAAGCAAGATAAAACACGTCAGCCCGCATAGCTTTTTGTGTGCATCTGCATTTGCCTTTGGGGCGCCTTGTTGTTTTGAGGCTAGGCGCAGGATGGATGGGGAACTTGGTAGGTTGTTTATCCTGGTTGCCGTCTTCCAGCCCGAGCCATCCCCGAGCAGAAGTCCCTAGGGGCCTGTGACTCAGCGTCATCGCGAGAAGGCTTCGCAGTCAGATGATGGGGATGAGCAACCATTGAATTGGAGAGGCGGGAACCGGGAACGGTACTGATAGACTTCCGGAGTCCGACTATGCGAATTGAAATCTCAATTGTCCGATTGTTTCTTATACGGACCCTTTCGTTGGAAGGAATATGTACTCAATCCTGCAGGCACGGGAATTCCTAAATGGGGTCAACAACGACCGTTTAAACCGAAGGAAGGAAGGATCTTTTCGTAGTATTATGTCTGAAGGGACAGAATCCGGATTACGGGATCTCTAGCATGCCGATGTTCCTATAAACCCCTTTTCCTCCAATCCCCCAACTCTTCTCCTATCCCGAATCTCCATCCTTCACTCTATCCTTTCCTCCCTGCTCCCCTTCCTGCTTTTACCTACTTGCTGTATCTGCGGTGGTCGGGCAGGTGATCGTGCCAATTCTGCTTTGTGGTAGACGAGCATCGCTCGCCCTCTTCGAGGCGTTAAAATGGCGGATTCACGCTTGTCCGATTCACCAGATGGACGCGCGTGTATGTATGTCCGCGTGCGTCAAGAAAACGCCCGACAGCGACGAGTGTATCATGCGAATCACCGTCCCAAATATCGAATAAATACGCCATGGGGCGGCAGCCAACTTTCGGCTAGGTTTTCAGTCGGCCATCCCCAGGGTGCCCGCTTAAATAGAGGCAAGGAAAGGAAGCGCTATATCAAACTAGGCAGCGTAAAAATGACACCGCCCCTGAGAGGCTGCGTCGTCTGGATCAACGGCCCTCCGGGCATTGGCAAGCTCACCGTAGCCAGCGAGCTGAGCAACCTGCTGGGCCCGGACGTCTGCCCGCCGCCCGTGCCCTACAACCGCGACGGCGAGGTCGCGCACCGGCCCGACGAGCCCGCCGCCGCCCGCCGCGCCCGCGTGCTCGGCCGCGTTCTCTGGGCCCGCGACCGCGAGGCCGCCGACCCGAATTCGCACGGGCCCTGGTGCCCGCATTATCTCGACAGCCCGCCATCTCCCGCCGCCGAGGACGTCGTCATCTTCACAGACTGGCAACGCCTCGACACGGCATCCGGACGAGCCGCAGCAGCCGAGTTCCAGTCCGCGGCCCAGCGCAGCGGCCGCCGCTTCCTGGCAGTGCACATGACGTGCGCGCGGGCGGAGCATGTGCGCCGCGCCACGGCATCGTGGGGTAGGCTCGAGGCCGCGGCACGCTGGGAGCGGCACGTGGCCGCCGCGCGCGCCGCGGGCGTGCAGCCGTCGGGCCGCCACCACCGCGGGCCGCTGGTCGTGGACGCCGGGGAGCTGCGGCGACTTCTCGACGGGCTAGAGACCATCGGCAGTGGCGGCAACAACAACGGGCTGCAAATGCTGCTGCCCGGGTGCGCGGCCATGGACCTCGACGTGACGGCCACGGAGCCGCGCGAGGCGGCGTGGCTGCTGCTGCAGCGTGTGCGCTGGGAGGCCGTCTTTGGCGCCGACCGCCTGTCGCCGTCGTCGCCGTGGCGCCGCCTGCTGTTCCCGCCCGGGTCGCGCCGGACGCCGTCATCGCCGCCGCGGCAGAGGCTTTTGCCGGCGCAGCAGCAGCCGCAAGAAGAAGAGGGAGCGTCATCCTCCGCCGTCAGCGTTTTCAGCACCGCCACCGGGGCCAGCAGGCTGGCCCGGTTCCCCAGCCCGAGCCGCATGGGGTCGCGCGAGAGCCTCTGGGTCCGGTCGCGTCGTCGCTGGCGTGGTGCCGTCCCCACGGGCGCGTCCTTCTCGAGGGCCTGGCGGTCCGTAGGGCTCGGCCGCTCACGGGAAAACGTGTTTGCCCCAAGCGCGGTGGGGGAGCGCCCTCCGGAGCGTCCCACGACACGGTCCATGATAATCTTGGGCTGAAAGAGGACAAACAGAGTAGAGAAGGCCACGTGAAGCAAAAGCATGGCGAGGTAAGTCTTAAAGAATGTAGAGAACGAATGCCCTCGTGTGACCGTAGATATTACATGACTCTATCGCTTTTTTTCCCCTAACCGGCCCTTTCTCTGGGTCCATATAAAGAAAGGATGCCTAGGTAGGTAGGTATCTAGCCTGGTGAATGAGAAAAACAACGATGCCAACCGTACATAAAATGGTGCCGCCAGGATGAGGCTCTGTGAGTGAATACCGTATTCCAAATCTGCTCGGAAGAAATCCCGGGGTGATGGCAAATGAGGCAAAAACAGGAAACAGGGTCAGATGGTGCCTGCCCATCGCCTCGGCGGGCAGAAAATAGGGCACCGAAAAAAAGGGGGAAGAGAGCAGAGAGCAGAAAACTGCTGCCGCCGGCCGGGCAGGTTGGAAAAGGGGACTGACCAGTTCTGACCAGCTGTGTAAAAGAGGGTATTTCCGGAGAACCTAACGGCGCACCAAAGAGTACATGGCAGTGAACCGCACTTCTATTCTTCCATCATGTTGTCCACCCACCACGGCGGGCGGTTCCGTTTGTCGTTTAGTTCTTCTCTGCTGGCGCCGTCATTGGGACGTCCTCATCAGCCGCACCAGCGCCGCCTTCTTCTTCCACGGCCAAGACGCCGTCGGACGGCTCGCCCGCGATGGGCTTGCCGCCCTCGTACGTCACCCGCCGCCATCCGCACTCCTCGGAGCTGTCCTTGATCCACTCGACCGTGGGGAAGTAGTGCTCGTTCTTCTTCATGGTCACCACCCACGGGACGCTGTCGAAGGTGACGGCCTTGAGGCGGAAGTCTGCATGGGATCGGCTGGTCAGCTATCGAGCATTAACGGACGAGATTCTGTCAAAATACTCACATGTGTTGTCGGGGATGGCGGTCACGGCTGCAAGGAAGCTCTTGAGGTCGGGCGTCGACACTCCGTTGACGTGGGTTATGAAGTTCGTCGGGGCCAGGCCATACTGGTAAGAGGGCGAGCCGCGAGTCCTGGCCGAAACGTAGACCTCGCTGAAGAGCTTGCTGATCTGCTGCCTCACGGCGTGGTGAGGGCGGTGGAAGATGGCGCCGCAGAAGGACACGGCGTTGTCCGTCTCGACGTCGTCGGCCGCGACGGTGGGCAGGCGCAGCTGCACCTCGCGGCACCCGCGCACGATGACGGCGTCGAGGAAGTCGTTGGAGTACATGACGTCGAGCTCCGAGATGCGCGTGATGAGCTTGCCGTTGAGGGTCAGCAGGATGTCGCCCTCGAGCAGCGACGCGGCGCCGGCGGCCTGATCCTGGTCGCGCTCAAAGGTGCGCTTGGTCACCATGAACAGCTGGTGGTGGGCCGTGTTGGCCACCGAGACCTTCTGGATCCAGTCCTCGGAGACACCCATGATGCGCGCTTGAGACATCTGGATGGACCGGAACTCGACCGAGAGCATGCGCAGCTTGGGCACGACGCCAGCCTGGATCTGCTTGATCACGGGCAGCAGCGTCGGCGTGGCCAGGCCGAGGTGGTACTCCTCGTCCCGGTGCGTCGACGGCGACCGCTCGCCGAGGTACGTCAGCCACAGCGCCTGCACGGTGCCGTCGGGCGCCACCAGCACGCCGCTGCCGCACTGGCCGCTGAGGTTGGTGTCGACCGTGATGGCGTCGACGTTGACGGCGCGGTAGCGCGGCGCGCCCGAGTTGGCAGGGATGGCGACGGCAAAGATCTCGGTCACGGTGGTGGCGGCGTGCACGACGCGGCCGATGCGGTTGTAGCCGATAAAGTAGGTGGACGCGCCCTGCGTGATCTCGTCCGAGCTCAGGCGGGCGCTCTGCACGGGGGCGTCGACCAGGCTCGGGTCGTACTGGATGACGGCGTAGTTCTGCAGCGGGTGCAGGAACACGACCTTGCCCTCGACCACGATGGACTCGCCGATGGTGATGGAGATGTCGCACAGGTCGTAGGGCACGATGGCGCGCGAGATGACGACCAGGCCCTTGGCGGCGTCGACGACGAGCCCCATGCCCCACTTGCGGTTCTTGGGGAAGCCGTCGAGCTTCATGGGCATGGTGCAGGTGACGTGCACGAAGCTGCGCACCAGCTCGGCCACGGCCGGATGCGACGTGTGCTCGAGCTGGATGAAGCTGGCCTTGCGCGGCACCGGCGGCACCGCGGGCAGCGGGTCGGCGATGTCGGAAAAGTCCCACAGGCCCGTGGCGTCGTTGCGCACCGCCAGCTTCATCTTGGACGCCCAGTGGCGGTCGACGTAGATGATGGACGTGTTGAGCGTGTGCAGGTCGCGCAGGTGCTTGTACGTCACCACGATGCGCGCCTTGTCCGGGATGGCCTTGACCACGTCGATGAAGGTCTCGAGGTCCGGCACCTTCTTCTGGTCCACCGTCTGCACGATCCAGCCGTTGTCGCTGCTGTCGAACCGGAACGAGCCCGTGGCCTCGCACACGTACACGCCCTTGCACGCCACCCCGTACAGCCGCGCCTGCTGGTACGACAGGCTGTGGAAGCTGCCGCCCGCCACCGACACGAACCGGTCCGGCGTGATCTTGTGCAGGTCGCCCACCGAGATCTCCACCTCGACGTCCTCGCCGCCGCGCTGCAGCAGCAGCCGCACCGGCTGGCCCACGCTCGAGTCGAGCAGGTCGTCCAGCCGTATGAACTGCGTGATGAGCTCGCCGTTGACCTTGATCAGCACGTCGCCCTCCTCGATCTTCTTGTGCGACGGCCCGTCCGGCAGCACGATCTCGGCCACGAGCATGTTGGTCTCCTTGGGGAACGCCTCGCGCATCTTCGCCTCCCACTCGGGCGCCAGCCCCAGCCGGCGGCACTCGTCGAACGGCTTGAGCAGGAACTGGCACTGGATGTCGCCGCGCGTTATCGGCTTGCCCTCCTGCAGGCACTTGAGCGCCCGCAGCGGCCGGTCCAGCGGCAGGAAGTAGTCGGTCGCCGCGCCGTCGGCCCTGCCTCCCGCCTGCAGCGCCACGGCGTAGCCGTCGATGTTGACCACGGGACTGCCCGAACTGCCACCGCTGGCCGCCGCGCTGGCCTGGTAGTAGCACGTGTTGAAGTCGCTGTAGCCTTCGCCGTACTCGGGTGCGTTGCGGTCGAGACGGCTGATGACGCCCGACAGGATGCTGAGCTTCTCTCCGGCATCGTTGCCGACAACACGGATCTCAACGCCCACTGCATGATTCGGTTAGACGTCAGCGCTTCACACAGGTACGTAGGTAGGTACCTACCCGCCGCCGGCGGGGTCAGGGGCGGGCATGGCGGTGGCTGTCCATACCTTTGGCCAGGTCTGGACGCAGTGGCAGCGCCGCCACGGGCATGTACTTGATGGCTTTGGGGTCAAATTTGAGTATTCCAAAGTCGTGCACGGGGTCGCGGTAGACGGGGTAGGCATCGACCTCCTCGTGGTTGTCAAAAATGACGTAGCCCCAGAACGGCCCGGAGCCGACGACGTGGCGGTTGGTCAGGATGTAACCCCTCTCGGCGTCGACAACAAAGCCTGTGGCCTCGCTCGTCAAGGCGGCGTCGGTATCGAAGGAGCACGTCATGCAGAAGCGGATCGAGACGACGTTGCGGACGACGGTCTGGATCGTCTCCTGCCACTCGGCCGTGTCGGGCCCGACGGCGGGCAGCAGGGACAGCGGCAGCTCGTCTTCGGCGCCGTCCTCGAAGTCATCCTCCTCGGGCGTGTTGTCGCCGGCCGACTGCTTGCCGTTGACGGAGCGCTGGTGCTTCGGCGGCCGGTCGTCGAGGGCGCCGCTCGGTTTCCTTTTGGTGCGCTGTGAGAGGGCGGTGCCGTTCATGGTGGGCGAGCTGGAGGAGAGCAAGGAGTGGTGGGACGGTGCGGCCGAGGCTGCGCCAGATGAGAAGCGCACCAAGCTGTTTCTATGGCGTAGGGCTAGCGCTACGGCGGGCAGTCGAGAAGCGAACGGACTGGAAACGCACGGCCGGCCGAGGGAAGGAGCACGGGGCGAGGCAGGAGAGGAATGGAGGCGGGCAACAAAGCTGATATTTGCAAAACTGATGCTCAGCCTCGAGAAAGAGGCTCTCTGCATAGACGGGCGGCGGCCAGGACGAGCAACATGCGAACCAAAGCGCTCGGAAAGAAACAGGAAGGAACGTCTCTCCGGGAAAGTTGGAGCCCTGGAGAATCAAATGCGACGCGTGCAGCCTTGCCAAGCAGAAACCGTCGGCCTTTTCTCCGGAGGGCAAGCACTTGTCGCGACGGCTGGCCGCAGCTTGGAGCCGCCAAAGGCATTAGCCTCTCGAAAGTCAGAGCGGAGTCACGTGCTAGATGGGCGGTCTCTCCGATACTCACCCCCGGCCCCGGTGCACGTCACATTTGCTAGCAATCCCAGGAGGAGCAAAGCAGCACATCCGATTTCGAGCATAGTGAAGTCATCGTGCCGATCTGCAGAGCGGAAATTTCTAATTCCTAATCCTTGCCCTTAATGGTACAGTATTGCGCTTGTGACGCCGGCACCGGCTGCAGGGTGGGCTCACGTGATGGAAATACAGGTGGTTCATCTGAGCTTCCTGAAGAGGAGGTGGAAAAAATTATAGGAAAAAAAAGAGAAAAAAGATTGTGAAATAGGGACAGGAGAAACAAATGAGGGGGCAAAAAGTGAAATAATAGGCAAGGAGACCCGAAAGCGCACATAAAAAGCAACAGGCGGTCCGATTAGTGTGGCTTAACTGCATTTGATTTGGGTCCGTGGCTGGCGCGCACAACAGTCATCTCCTGAAGATGCAAAATATTTCTGCCGCACAAACAAACCACGCCGTGTGATTGATTCCCTATGCAAACGCCTGGCCAAACTGCCCGCCCACGACCCCGACACTCGGCCGCGACCGACACTCCTCCCCCATATTCAAACGTCTAAAGCCAAAGGATCCCATCCGACAAACACACAATTCTCGGCGAACCACCTGAGCGGTCCTGTTGATCCTGTGGCTGAACAATCGCCCGACGCAGAGTGAAGCAAGAAAAAAACGCAAAACGCTAGAACGACACGTCGGAGAAAGGAAGACGACGATGATTACTAGGGCGACAGTGGAAAAGGTATGAGTGCGTGCTGACCCTGCGCAAACAGAGAAACGTGGCAAACACGGTCTAGAAACGAAAAAAAAAAAAAAAAGTGTGGGAGCAGGAGGAGGAGAGCGCAGCGGACTTCACACCAGCTCGAAGCCGTCGTCGTCGTCGTCGATGTTACCGCCACCGCCGACGCCGCTCGCCGACTTGCGCAGGTCGCTCCTGGCCTTGCGGCCCTTGAGCAGGTCTCCGTTGGCGTCGAGGATCTCGTACTCCTTCTCGACCAGCTTCTCCGTCGTCCGGTTGTTGGCCTTGACGAACGTGTCGAGCGTCACCGGCCTTGACGGCGTGTCCGACGCGTCGAAGCTGTAGAGCACGCCGTCCATCGAGCGGAAGCCCCACGACGCCAGGCCGCCGCCCTCCTTGCGAGCCGCCGGCACCAGCAGGTCCATGATGGACCGCGACGTCTCCGGGTCCTCGATGTCGCCCCTCGCTCCGATCCTGCCGCTAGGGCGGCCGTTGGCAGCCCGGAAAAGGGTGGGCTGTGGCCGGATGGTCTTCATCGTGTTGGCGTGCTTCTTCCGGTGCGAATCATGGACGCTAGTGCGGCGGAGAGGACACCCGTCGTCAGTCTGCGATCGCAGAGGGCAGGACACACGCATCGCCGCGAGGGAACAACAGGGAATGACTCACAAGTCGCTGTTCTTCTTGCTCGGCCTGCTCTTGGAGAGCAGCACCTCGGGCGTCTCGGAATTCAGGATCTCTCCAGTGAAGGTGTTCCACTTGAGTCCAGCGGCAGGCCTCTGGCCATGCGCCCACTTCTCGCGCGAGTCCTTGCCGCGCTTCCACCCCTTGTGCGCGCTGCGGAGGTCACGCTCGTACTGGGCGGGAGTCTCCATCGTGGCAGCCATCGTGGTTATGCTCAGCCGGCGCAAGCGCCCGGTGTGTCTATGGTGTTGTTCCTTAAGTGATTGCGGTGGTGACCTGCTGAAGTCGAGATGGACTAGCGCGTCAGGCGACGAGGGTGGTGTCGAGGTATATGTACAAGCCGTCTTCTTTGTCCGAGGGTTGTGCGCCTTTGACGTAATAGGCGGTCGGGGTATTTTGGCCAGCGAAGGCAAGATGCAATCTAATGAGGGAATGCAGGTTCAAGAAACAGGATATCAAGGATTAAAGTTGCTTGGGAAGAAGTGGTAGGTAGGTTGGATCCAGGTTATGGATGTGGCAGAGCGAGAGACGGAAGAGCCTCGGGGACGGGGGCTATATGGGTGGGACGAGAGCACCAGGTGTTTGGGTCACCTGGCTGACTGATGGTTTGGAGGCACTGCTCAGAATGAGTTGGAATGAGCGACCGACGAGTCACCCGAAAGTAGCAACGCAGAAGAGCAATGCGAAATGCAAAAAGATTGCGTTGTGTAATCAGGCTAGAGCCCCTTTGTTCTCTTATTGCGCAGCAAGAGACGAGATGGGAAAGCGCCAAATGGGTTGGCCGTGTGACTCAAAGACCGGGAGCGCTGTGAGGCGGATTGCTGGGGCCCCTGGCGCGCAGGCGCGAGCTCTGGCGGAGATAAGGAGTGCGATAAACCACGGTTAGGCTAGTTCGGCACCAGGGTGCGTTGGTTTATGACGGAATTAAAAAAAAAAATGAGAGTATATGGTCTAAGTGAAAATGCCAAAATGAAAAAGAATACACAAGCGGCCAGATAGGTACTGGCTCACTCGACGGCTGCTATTTATATACGGGTGGTTTGGGCTGGATTGGGAGAAGCGTGGGAGGGAGATGGAGGAGGGAGGAAGACCAGGAACGATCACAAAGAGGCAGACGGAGGTCGTTATCAATACAACATGGATGGGATCACGGCAGAGCTGGGAAGGCCTCCCGAGCTGTTTACGCAACTCCACTGGGCACCGGACCTCGGGGCGTGTCGGCACAGCCAGTCAGTCAGGCAGTCCCTTCCCTCCGACAGTGTGAGCATGAGATGCCGATGGAGCCCCGTCTGCCTAGGTACCTGCGGCACCCTATCTTATCATAGGACTGACAAGTCCCTCCTCGTCCACTTACTCGAAAACACGACGGCGATAAGGCTTGTGGGGTGTGCGTGATGAGGTGATAGGCTTGGAAACAAGGCGCGGTGGTGTGTCTGGTGATAGCCGCCTCTTCGCATGGCTGTGTTGGTGTGAGTGGGACATGGGGTGTGTGATGTGCGTGCGGATCGAGCGGACGGGAGCGTGTGTGACCACAAGCTGGGCGTGCTTTTTCTGGGGGAGCCAAACTTGAAGCGGCAGGTCTGGGGATGGAAAAGTGACGCATGTGGGCTGGAGGACCAGGCAGACAAGGAGGAGGCCTGGCAGCTCTTGCCGGTTGTGCCTGGAGATTGCAGCATCGGGACATTCAGGGACCACCTGGTCGCAGAAGCAGGGTGGTAGCTGAGCCAGGTGACCAGCAGGCCGGAGCTGAGTAGGAGGCCGTGCCTGCGCAGCTTTCCTTTGTCCTGCCCGCCTGCTGGCGCTTGTTCGGATTGGGCGGAAGGCAATGACGCTGATGAATTCGGAGTTGCCGAATAAGATTGCGCGAGCGGAAGGCGTGTTGAGAAAGCATAGGTAGCGTGGTCGCCGTCCATCCGGGTTCCGGATTTGAATGCATGTCCCAAACAGATGCCAGGCACGCGGGCCCGTGCCCCTGTTGGCGCCGTCCCATTTGTCACCTGGACCCATGACATGTGTGTACGAATGCGGCGCAGCATGGATGAGGGGGAAGCGATTCTGTCGTATGTAGAAGGCTGCCTGTTTTGTGCAGCTGCCCGGTCCTGGGTTCGGTTGTTTGTATTCACAAAAGCTGCCCGGACGAAGCCAGTTCTTCCCTTTCCGGCCGCATCACGCGGACAGGCCAGCCAACTCAAGGCGCGCGCACAGTGCATATCTGTATCGCGTCTCCGGGCCGTTGCTAATTTTATGCATGCCACCTTCGCCTTCCAACAACACCCAGATGCCGAAGCACAAGGCATGAGGGAGCTCCATGTTCCATGGTTGTGCCCAGAATCTGATACGCATATTCGCAAGCACAAAAGATCCAACTGCCAGTCGGAACCGCCTTCCCTCGCACCCTGTACACCTTCTGTCAGACAGGCTGCGTGCAATCGGGATATGAAAGGGCACATAATACAGCTCCTCCCTCGGGACTCGGGTGTTGGTGCATCTCCGGTGTTGCGTTCTCTCGCAGCACAGGCATTGGTCCCAAACCACCGCATGCGAGTTTCAAATCATCGCCAAAGGTCGCTGACTTAGCACCCAAAACGCCTGCGGTAGCCGAGTTCCATCAATAAATGGGCGCCGCTTCCTGGCTCCCATTCACAGTAATGCTTATGATGACGCCTCTCGCTGCGCCTTTGAAGGGTCCGAAGAACTCGCTATCTCAATTTAGCATTGAGAGCCAGCCGTGCCGCCGATTGTTTAGATCGCTATTAATAGTCTAGTCCGATTAATGCCATAACAAGGTTACGGACGTTATTCCGTATCTCAGGGCAGCTAGAAAATAAGGATCTCGCGCGGTTGGCTAAGTGAGCCCATGTTAGGCGAATTCCTAGCTGATGCCTCAGAAATTCCTCCACTAATCCGGTCTTTTCCGGGCCCTGGAAATGCACCCAAAATGTGAGGGATTGTGGCGGAGACACTCGTAGCCGCCCATGATGCAGGTGATGTGAAGTACGCGTCGAGGGCAGGATCGAAACCCGGCGGCATCATCTCTGACGATGTCAGGTATTTCTGGCTTTTGGGAAAGAACCGCGCGTGTTAGCCGCCGAATGATCAAACCGCAAGGCCTTTCCCAATCGCGGCTGCTGAAAGCGGCGCGTGGGTGGCCACATGTCAGTCAGCGGAGCCTTCTGGAATCGGGCAGCACTTGACCATGTGCGCCGTTCCTGGCGTGCGGTTAGCTCCGGGAGCAGACGTCGTCGTGACAGTATCGACATTACAATTAATGCGACAGATCATCGGGTGAATAACGCACCTAAACCGTGAGGACGCCTTTGCGCCCTGCGGTTTGGGACTGGACAGAGTGACGTCATAAACGTATTATCTTATCGGTGCACGATGGAGTAAAGCACGTGACCACGCCTCTGTCTGTGTGGAGCACATCGCGACGACGCGAGGTCGACATTCAAGCTCGGAAATGGGTCGAAGCGTATCTAGCTCGCAACACGAACTATGTACCCAGGCTCTCGAGCAAAACCACGGCTGGCAGTCCAACCTAGGCTTTATTAAAAGGAGTCGCATTGCGCAAGGAACCAAAATCCATCTCCGGCGCCTCGAACAGCGAAAAATATGCCCTCAGACCTGGCTGCCTACCTGGCCGAGAACTACCTCACAGCGGACCCCAAACCCGCAAAGAAGCGCAAGAGAAAGCACGGCGAAGGCAACAAAAAGGATGGCCTCCTCATCAAAGACGACGACGAAGAGTCGGCATGGGGCACCACCCGCCGCGCCGCAGACGACCAGAAGCCCCACCTAGGCGCCGCCGTGGCCGGCACGTCCGCCGAGTTCAAAAAAGCCGCCAAGTCCAGCTGGAAGACGCTGGGCGGTGGCGGCGGCGGCAGCAGCAAACCATCAGCGGCAGCGCCAGACGATGCCGCCGCCGCAGCAGCAGCAGACGCCGTCCTAGCCGAGGCGGCCGCCGAAACCGCGGCGCGGCGCGCACAAGACGACGAGGCGCCCGTCATCGAGGGCGGTGGCGGTGGGCAGGCGTCGACGACAACAACAACAACGGCACAAAAGATGAGCGACGGCACGCACGCAGGCCTGCAGACCGCCGCTGCCGTGTCGGCGCAGCTGGCGGCGCGGCGCGCCGAGGAGAAGGCGCAGTACGAGGCGGAGCGGGCGGAGCGGCGCGCGGCACGACGCGCGGCCCGTGGCGGCAACGGAAACGACAGCAGCGGCGAGGAGGAGACGGTGTTTCGCGACGCGACGGGGCGGCGCATCGACATTGCGCTGCAGCGCGAGCAGAAGCGGCGGGCCGACGAGGACAAGGCGCGCGCGGCCAAGGAGGCGCTCAAGGGCGAGGTGCAGATCGAGCAGGCGCGCAGGAGGCGCGAGGCGCTCGAGGACGCGGCGCTCATGCCGCTGGCGCGCGGCAAGGACGACGAGCAGATGAACAGCGAGCTCAAGGCGCAGCAGCGCTGGAACGACCCCATGATGCAGTTCATGACCGACAAGGACAGAGGCGGCGCCGGCGCTGCCGGCGCTGGCGCGTCGGGGGGGAGGTCGGGGGCGAGCAGGGTCAAGGGCAGGCCCGTATACCAGGGCCCGGCGGCGCCGAACAGGTACGGCATACGGCCCGGGTACCGCTGGGATGGCGTAGACCGCGGCAACGGGTTCGAGGCGGAGCGGTTCAAGGCACTCAACCGTCGCGAACGCAACAAGGATCTGGAGTACTCATGGCAGATGGACGCGGACTAGAATCGATTGTATTCGTGCGAGCGTCTCCGAGGGGCGCCATCGTAACCTATATACCCCTGTCTTGAGAAAACAACAAGCATCTATTCGCACACGCTCACACACGCGCTTCTGCTTGGTGCACGTCTGGAGCATGTCACGTGTGTGAACGATCTGTTATCCATGCCAACACCTTGAATAATAATTCGGCCCAGCTACGCCTTCGTCCTCTCGCCTCTTTGGAGGCAGTTTACGAGGCCTCCTTCTTCGGCTTCGGCAACAACAGCTTGTCGGCCTTTCTGAAGATCGAGTTCCTGGTCACCAACGAGATGAACTTGTTCTTCTGGAGCTTGTTCTCACCGTCGCCGACGCGGTCGCTAAAGTACCGCTTCAGGAGGTCGCCGATGCTGATGCCGTTGGGGTTAGCCTCGAGCGCGGCCAGCAGCTCCTCGCGAGTGATGATTTGCCCAGAAGCATCGGGCGCAGGAGGAGCCGCCTTCTTCGGTGACACACTAGCGGATGCTTTTGGATGGGCAGCAAATTGTCAGCAAAAGCTTTGCGCCAAGGACGGCAGCAGCAGTAGCACTTGGGGGCCATGCTAGGCGCAAACTTACAAGAAGCAGCGGGTCCCTGCGTCGGGACTGGGCTTCCGGCCCTGGAGCCTCCGGGAGTGCCCGTCCCGCCGAGCTTGGAGCGCTTCTTCTTGAGCCCGCCGTCGGACATCTCGCCCTCACCGTCGCTGGTGGCGCCGCCTGGAGGCTTGACCTTGGTGCGCTGGGGAAGCGGTGTGCCCGAGCGGCTGGGTTGCACCGAAGAGGCCACCGTCTTCTTGGCCTTCTTCCGCGACGACTCGTTTCCACTCGACTCGGAGAGGTTGGGAGACCCGGGCCGCTTGAGCGACTTGGTCCCCTTTGCCGCGTCAGCCTTGGATTTGCCCGACGCGGAGCCGCTTCCCTTAGCCGCGGCCTTCTTGTCCTTGGAGTCCTTGGCATCCTTTGACTCGTTCTCCTTTTCGCCATCCTTCCCGTTGGCCTCGTCCTTCTTTTCCTCGTCGGCTTTCTCCTCCTCCTCGTCCTGTCAGGCATGTTAGCTTCGGAATCCGAGTGGCTTGGGTGTGTGCAGTAGGCAAGTCTGCAGAGGCGAGCCCGCCAAGGGTCCCAACGTACACTCGAAGAGGCGTATGGGTTGCTATCCGAGTCGCTCTGGTACTCCAGGTGCTTCTCGTGACGCGTGAGAGCCTTGCGGACTTTCTTGCCGTGCATCTTTCGTACGGCGTCCTCCAGCATCTTGGCAGTCTCCTCCTCGTCAACCTCCTTCTCGTCGGCCTCACCAAACAGGTTCGCGCCCAGGTGGTCCCGACGCTGGCGCTCTCGTGCATCCTTGGCGTCCTCGTCGTTATCACGCTCCATTGTGGGGGCCTCGTCGTCATCCTGGAACTCATCGCCCGACATGTCGACGTCGTCATGGTCGATCTTCTCGGACCGCGGGGCGGCCCGGTAGGTGCTGCTCTCCTGCTTCACCATGGAGCCGCCGCTCATCCAACGCCGGGTGGCGGCCAGCTCTGCCTTTGCCTCCTTGGACTCGCCTTTGTCGGCCCAGATGGGCATCTTTAGTTTCTGCTTCATTTGGGCCTCGGCCTCCTCAATGGTGAACCCTTTGAAGGCGGGCTTGGCGATGAAGCGATAGTACTTCTCCAGTGGTATCATCTTGAATCCTTGCCCGCTGATAACCAGGCCCACATTAGCGCGAGACAGCGGAGCCACGTACTGGCCGACCCAGACGTTCTTGCCGTCGGCGTCCTCAATGTGCCAAGGGAGGGACTCGACGTATCTGAGCTCCCCGGCCGTGGGGTCGGCCGACTTTTTGGTGTGAAAGTGCGCGTTGAACGGCTTCTCCTTCTTCTGCGTCTTCTTTTGTGCCGGCTCGGCGCTGGTGTTGGCCTTGACGCCCGGTGCGATCTTGGCCAGGTCCTCCTGGCGCTGCGCTTCCTTCTCGGCCTTCAGCTTCTCGAGCCGCTCGGCCTCCTTCTCGTCGATCGTCGGCTTCGCCGGCTCCTCCTCAACCACGGGCTCCTCCTTGACCTCGCGGCCTGGAGCCGGCTGGCGCGCGTCGCGGCGGTGGAGGGTGACGGGGCGGGTGAAGTCGTTGGGGTCCGTGGGGTCCACGTTATGATCGACGTTTCCGCCCTTGGCCTTTGAGAAGCGCATGACGTGGAAGCGAGCGCCGTCCTTCAGGGCGCGCTTGCTGATGACGAGTGGGTAGTCCATGTATTCGCCTTGCGGCGGTGGGTTTGTCCAGCCGCCGTTCTTTTTGCGCTGGGCTTCGAACTCCTTGAGGCGCTTCTCGTTCTGCTCCTTCAGCGCGATGAGCGGGTCCTTGGGCGTGGCCTTGACGTAGGCTGTGCTGGACGGACGCTGGGTCGAGGCGGGGCGGTTCATGGTCTTGGAGGGATCGTGTTTCCGGCGGCCGACGAGAGGGTTCGACGCGGCCGCCGTGCGCCTGCGCAGGCTGGCGGGAATGCGCATTGCTGCCGCATTTTGGGCGGCGTTGGGAGCAGCCGGGTTCGGGGGATTGGGGTTCGGCGCGTTCGCATTCGGCCCGTTGGCCGGGTTTGGCCCAGGCGCGCTCATGGTGGCGGACGGCGGGGCGAGGTGGTCCAGAGGCTCGCGACGCGGCTGCGGTGGACGCTGTCGGGTTAGGTTGGGGTTGCCATGCAGTGAATCAATGACGGGACAACGCGTGCCGATGCTGATGTCTAACGCGATACACGACGATATCTATGGCGGTCTTGGAGAGCACAAGATGTAGCGAGCGGGAGGTGCCTGCAGGGAGAGCAGTCTATCGTTGGATGGCTCCGGACGCGATGCCGGGCGGATGGCGACAGAGGTACATGAAGCGCAGGCAGAGGCACGCAGCCACAACCAGGACGTTGGCTGGAATTCTAGGGCGATGACAGCGCGGCAGCTCAGAGCGATGGATTGGACCCGCTCTGACTGCTTGCGGGAGGCACGCTGTCCGTGTGCACAGGACTGCGTGCACAATGTGACCGTGCAGAGCCAGGCGGTCGATTTTTGCGCCCATCCCGCTGCACGTTTTGGCAGGCAACCCCACTCCGGCTCAAACTCGCGCAACCAATGACGAGCGATCTGGGGTTTCTGAGCCGGGTCCCAAATCAGGCGCCTCGGTCGAGCGAACCGATTTCCACCACCTCCACCCTACATCGCTTCCTCTTCCTTATCATCCTTCCTATGCGCACGCCGGTTCCTGTTCCAATTGCGCCAGATCCAATATTTCGACGAACAAATCTTTCATCACAGAACCCAGCGGCTTGCCGCTAGCCATTTCTGTTGCGCAAACCAGTTTGAGTTCGGCGCCTACCAGGGCAAATATATGAATTAGACCAGAGGAAGAACCCAGAGCTTGAGCTCGAGCTCAGTACTAGGACGCGCAGTACATTGATTGTGCCGATACGCGCCCCGGCATATCCTACCCACCCAACCCCTCCCTCTGTGTTACCTGGGACCTTCACAAAGAATACCCACCACCAGTGCAGTGCGGTTGGGGTGCCTGCTTGTCCTTTCACCCTTGTGTGCCCTTCTGTGTCCGACCGACTCTCGCCCCGCCTCTCTTAGCCGCCTGGATAGGTCGCGGGATGCTCCCTAGCCCGTCTCCTTCCTGAACAACATCTCTCCAAGCTGCTTGCTCAAATGCCTCCCGCTGGTCGTTTCTCCTTATTTATTATACACCTCACTTAGAGCCCATACTTTGGCGCTCAGCATCTGGCTCGCTCAGGTTTACTAGGTCGCGTGTTGGCAGCCCTCCAGAGTGACGATGGAGCCCCTCCAGGAGCAAGCAACTGGGCTGGAGAACACGTTGAGGGGCATGATTCTCTCCAACTCGGGGAGTGGTGACGGTCTAGGGCCGTCGCCACACATTGTACCGTCTGGTCCACGGTCTGGAATTCGCCCGCCCCAAAATGCTCATCGTTTCGACGGACGCTCCGTCCCACCTGGTCTCGACGGGCAGCCCTCTTCACCGAATGCAGGTGAAGGAATTGGGGCCCAGAAGTCGCCAAGGCCTGCCAGGAGACGCCTTAACCAGGCGCTACGCAGACAGATGTCGGCGCAGCTGTCTATCCCCATCGACCCGCGCCCTCAGATGCCATCTCCAAGCCAGCAAAACATGGGCATGTCGTACCACTACCAGCAGCACCAAAACCTCGGCTTCTCACGCAATGGCCATCAGCAGCAGCTCTCCAACGGCCGCTCATTCGATCAGCGCCAAAGTCCGCAGTCTGTTGGCCAGCCTTACGGACTCGGCGCGCCTTACGGAGGCGCGTCGCCTCCAAACTACACGCAGACGCGTAGCCCGTATTCCCCACCGTACGACAGGTTCGCAGCCGCGGGCGAATATGGCCAATGGAGGGTCCAGCGAGGTGGCCACAATGGCGAGCAGCATCCGGTGAGCTACCAGATGCCCGTCTTCGGTGCCGATAGGCCAGGCCAGGAGCATGGCTATCAAGCCCGAAACAGGGCTGGAAACTCAAGCTTTGGGCGCCAATACCAGTCAAAGCCAGAAGATGTAGCCGGCCAGGCTGAGCTGCTGAACGGCCTCTGTGACACCATCATCAAGGACGCCGAGATCTCGTACGACGAGATTGCCAAGAATGAGAGCTTCCGCGCCATGATTGAGCACATCTGCCGCGTCGCCATCTCCAAATTCGAGGTAGAGAATAACGGAAATGTGCAATTCCCGCCCCCAAGCGTTCAGCTGAGGTGCTTCGGGAGTCTCTCTTCCGGGTTCGCAACCAAGGCCTCCGATATGGATCTTGGGCTCCTCTCGCCGCTGTCGTATCCGCAGCCCGACGATGCCAACTCTCCGATCCCGCGATTGATCGAGAAGGCGTTTCTTGAAGTTGGGCTTGGTGCCCGGCTGCTTACTCGGACACGAGTGCCGATCATCAAGCTGTGCGAGAAGCCGCCCGAGAAGCTTAGGCTGGCGCTCTTGGAAGAGAGAGCGCGCTGGGAGAGAGGCGAGGACGGGGAGCACGACGCCTTGGAGGACGACGAGGCGAACGAAGCGGGCCGCGACGACGATGGCGTCGTTGTCAACAGCCCAACGGAACCTGGTCCCAGTGGCGGTCGGTCAAGCAGTGACCAAAAGGCCAAGGCCGCCATCGAGTTTGGCACAGAGGCATACACTCGGGCGCTGGCACAGCTGAAGCAGGCGGGCAACTCGAGCCTCACGGCATACTATGGGGTTGCCAAGAGGCTGCTGAGGCGGCTGGGCGGAGGCGACATCACCAACTCCAGCATGAGAAATATGGTAAAGCAGGAACTCCAGATTGTTACCGATGTGGCTGATGCCTTTGTGCGGGGACTGGCGGACGTAGAGCTGGTACGCAGACTGCAGGCAACAGTCTCGGTCTCTCTACGCGACGATCCAACCTATCCAACCACGCGCACTCTAGCAGGAATGCACACACAGGTGGAGGGTGAGGCGCTCGCTATGGCGTGGGAGAAGCGCCAAATCCGGGAAAAGGACGCACTGCTGGAGAAGGAGGCCGAATCGAAGCTCATGTTCTGGGCCGAACTCCAGAACAGGCCCACCTTCGGACTGGATCCGCTCGGCTTCGCCAAAGAGCTCAGGCAGGCAGTAGATGTTCTGCTGAAAAAAATCCCGTCGATACAAATGCACGTCTTGAAGCAGGCCCAGTACGAGTCGCCATCCGAGTATCATAACAGGACTTCGGGGCTGCTGGTTCGGCTAGGGGGTTACGACACACCCGCTCCTGGCAATGATGCTTTGCCGATAGCCATCTGCCAATATGTCTTGGGAATCTGGGACAAGGACATCCGGGAACAGGTTGTAGCCTTTGTCGAGAAGGAGGGTGTTGACACGCTGAAGGCCGCCGCGCGCCGCCACAAGAGCCTTCAGCTTGCCCTCGAGTTCCAGCGGGCGCTCAAGAAGGGGATCTATGAAGACGATGGCGAGGTGGTGGCCGAGTACATGGCCATTCTGCGGAGACCAATGCGGCGGTCCGATCCGCCGCACCGCCACTACGACTTTGTGGTGCCCATCACGAAGGAGGACCTCCCCGTTGTGCGCAAGATCAAGTCGCTCGCGCATCCATCAATGACGTCGCCGAACCAGCCCCGCGACCCATACCGCGACCGGCTCGAGTTCCCTCCGTCTGGGGCAGGGGTGCAGTGCGACATCAACTTCTCTGCCCACCTGGCTCTCCAAAACACGCTTCTGCTTCGGTGCTACTCTCACACCGACCCTCGCGTCCGCCCCTTGGTGCTCTTTGTCAAGCATTGGGCCAAGGTGCGGGGGATCAACACGGCATACAGGGGCACGCTGAGCAGCTACGGCTACGTGCTCATGGTGCTGCACTACTTAGTCAACATTGCGCAGCCGTTTGTCTGCCCGAATCTCCAGCAGCTGGCCAAGCCGGCAAACCCCAACCTGACGCCCGCCGAGAGGGAGGCCACCGAGAACTGCAGGGGGCGGGACGTGAGGTTTTGGCGGGATGAAGAAGAGATCAAACGCCTGGCGGCGGAAAAGCGACTGAACCAGAACCAGGACTCGGTTGGGCACCTGCTCCGGGGCTTCTTTGAGTACTATGCGCAGAACAACCCGGTTGGCCAGTACGCGCACCGCGGCTTCGACTGGGGACGCGAAGTCATCAGCCTCCGCACCCCGGGCGGGCTGCGGACGAAGCAGGAGAAAGGCTGGACGGGGGCCAAGACGACCATCGAGCGTCAGCCTAAGACACCCTCGACCGTTCCGGCCGTGTTGGCCACTGGCGAGCCGTCTCCTCCTCTCACCAAGACGCCGCAGTCGCAGTCGCAGTCGCAGCCGCAGTCGGGCGGCACGCTCGCCTCACCCCCACCCACCGGCGGGCCGCGGCCATTCTCAGAGGTGAAGGAGGTGCGGCACCGTTACCTCTTCGCCATTGAGGACCCCTTTGAGCTGGAGCACAACGTGGCACGCACCGTGACGCATAACGGCATTGTAAACATTCGCGACGAGTTCCGGCGCGCCTGGAGGATCATAAAGAGCGCCGGCAAGGCCTCGCCTACGGGCACGTCACCGACGGAGGAGCTCCTCCAGAACGCCGTCGAAGCAGACCACGACAGAGAGAGGAGCGCGTTGGTTGACCTTCTCGAAGAGATTCACGGCCGAGAGCTGGTCTTTTGATCGGCCAGCCCGGGCTGCGGCCGCCTAACCGAGAGGCGAGCAGTAGCTCAGGACGTGGTCTGTTCTGACAGATATGACATTGGCTTTTTGGTGATTGCTAGTCCCTAGGGCTGTCTCGACGTAGCCATAGCAACGATGATTTGCGTTGCATCACGCCCGCTGTATTTCTAGTTTCATACCACTGAGCCGTTCGTCCAAGCAAAGTTACGGGAGACGCACCCGGCCAGGTGCTCCAATCACCCTTTTAGGACTGTAGAATAACAACCGTATTCCTGTGACTACTCCCAGGTTTTTCCGTCATCAACGCATCCTCTCGCCGCTCCATTGTGTGGACGAAAGCTAGGCGGGGAGACAAAGGAATGACGAAAAAGGAAAGACGATCGGTAGAAAGCAGATAAAGGAATGCTCCCTTCCGGGCATTGATCGTGGGTGGCTCGCCTTTCTTCTCAGGCATGGTGATATGTGTTGTCCGCTGGTGTTCACTGCTCCAATAAGCTGTGTGGTGCGAGAAGGGTCTAGATGGATAACAACCTAGCACCTGGGAGCGCCCTTGCCCAGGTTGGTAGGTTGTTACTTGACCTGCCTTGACTCCGCGAAGTCAGCCTTAGCCCTGCGGAGCCCCCAACGTGCCGTTGACTTGCCTGTCTTGCCAGGACCCCAACACTATCTACAAGGTCCGGTCAACCAACCGCTCCGGCAGCCGTTATCGCCGCTCGAATCCCATCACCTTCTGCAATACTAGCAGGCAGGTGGCTTCCCTCCCTCGACATATGCAGGGAAGAGCTGCAAGCTGGATAGGAGGCGCTGTCTCTGGGTGAGAGATATCTGAGCCGAGGCTGACGGTCAAGTGAGGACGACTTGAGTTTGCTCTCACACCCAACACCACCCAGTGCGCGCTTCCTATTCAGCTCCTGCTCAATACTGTCTGTTCCTATTGAGGGAGGAGCACAATAGCAACGCACAATAGCATTCTGCACAACCCAGCCTCCCTGGTCTCCACCTCCTCCGTCACGCCGCTGGCATCTGTTCCTGACTTTGCTCGACTCTGCTTCCTCATGCCCTATTTTTTTCTCGGCCTTGGTTTCTCGCGATCCTCGCTTTTGCAGAGCGTCCCGCCGTACTCGAAAACTTTTCAGCCCTGCGCTTTTCTCGAGATATCTTCGTTCTAGCGACGCAACCGCGCACATTATCAAGACCTGCTCTCGACTGTTTCTCAGCTGGTCTGGGATTCTTTTTCTGACATTTCCCACTGCTACCGTCGTATTCACGACTTTTCGGCCATATTTGGTCGCTTCACCATGGTCGAGCCAGAGGAGGCCGTCGAAATGAAGCAATCCTCAGCGGCTGCTGGCCAGCAGCTGAGCTCCGCCTTAGAGGTCGACCCTGGCCACAAAGATATTGCCGGTGCTCCTAACCCACCCGACAACCAGCAATCGGGAGTACCCAGGAAGATCTGGCCCATCCTGGATCTCCCTCCCGTCCCCCGCGAGCAGCCCGAGGCCCAGCAGCCGGTGGCGCATGCTCCGGGCCAGCTGTGGGAGGAGTCCCACCTTACCGACCGGATCAAGTACACTCACCATTACCGTCGCCAGCAAGAGCTCGGCGAGGACAAGGGACCGCAGCAGATGGAGGTCTCGGTCGACGTGTTTTGGAGCTCGAGTGGCTTCCGGTCCTACTACGAGCCCACCAGCATCGACAACGTGGCTCTGGAGATGGAGATGCCGGAGTCCGTGCCGGGCGGCCACACAGATCCCATTGCTTGCTATTATAGCCCCAGTCTGGGCGGCCGCCAGATCTATATCGACCCGTTTGGCCTCCACTACTACTACCACCATGAGGTTGCGACTGCGCACATTCCCGACGTCGCCGATCTTCAGACTGCGGCCGTGGAGGTTGCTTCTCAAGAGAATGCTACCCGAGCCCGGGTTGACCATCCCGACAGCGCTCAAGCCAGCGCCGATGGAATTGTCGCGGCAGAGAGCGCCACTCAAGAGCAGCGTGCTGGACCTGATGTCCACATCACGGATGTGGAGACTACCACTCCAAAGGACGACATTGCAGCTCATCCCTCCGACTCTCCAGTGCGCAGCCTTGCCGCGGACGACATTGTCCAGGAGGACGACATCAAACCGCAGAACGTTTCTGCGCGCGAGACGGACGACGACGAGATCCTTGGCGTCGCTGGCAACATAGAGTCTTCTCCGCAGCAGCCAGCTCCCAACTTGCACAGCGACGACACCGAGGGCACTCTCATTCCTTCGCCAACTCTCAAAGTTGCCACAGATATTGGCATCGCCGAGGCCAAGGAGAATGTCAGCCAGGATGTCTCAGCCGACAAGCATGAGAGTCCAGCTCCCGGAGCTGCGGATGCAGCGCAGCAGACCTCGTCTCCTGTCAGGAACGTCATGAGCATCGACACCATCACCACGCCGACTCCCGAGGAGGCTCAAGGCACCGACTCGGTGCAGATTTCCGAGACGACGGCACAGACTGTCCAAGCCCAGGAGCCGACCGGCCAAATGAACAAGGACATCAGCGGCCCTCAGGTTGATCTGGAGCCGGGCGACCTGGTCGAACTTGAGCCCGGTTTGGAGCTGTTTCTCCCTAACTATCCTACGGCCCTCGCCGAGTCTAGCACTTCTCAGCCTCGGAGCTCCCTGTCGCTGTCTCAGCTGCTGAATGGCCCGCTCGATCTTATTACCACTGGCGAGCCTGCTGGAAACGTAGCCGATATCAGCATCGACATGTTCGACACCACAGCTCCCATCGACCATGACATCTTCAGCGATCCGACGACAGGCTCGGCTCTTGACTCGGGCAACACGAGCTTCTCGGACAGCAAGACTACCGTTGCTTCTGATCCTGTCGACGCTGACGGCTACATCCTACTGATCGACTCTTCCGACAAAGTCGACGATGCCGACGTGGTCGCGAAGCCCACCCATCAGCCCGAGGCCAGGGACAAGGGCAAGCGCAAGGCCGTCGCCGAGGATCTTGAGGACCTCATCGAGATGCCGCCGCCACCGACCAAGAAGGCGCGACGCAGCGAGAGCCCTCTGGAGCTCGTCGAGATCAGCCAGGAGTCGTGGAACATGTCCAATTCCAAGAAGCGGGCTGCCGACTCGCAGCCCGTCGATTCACCCTCGACATTCAAGAAGGCCAGGGTGACGACGACGACATCCACTGGCGGTCGCGCCACGCCGCCCCCGTCGTCGCCCGCCATCCGGGACGATCGAGACATTGACGAGGACGACGACGACCTCCCCACCATCGAAGCTATCCACAAGAACGTGAACTCGTCTCCCAAAAGCACATTTGCCGGGATCAGCGCCAAGACCCAGAAGCAAGAGCAGCAGCAGCAGCAGCAGCAGCAGCAGCAGCAGCAGCGTCCTGCCTCGCCCCGCCAGCCTTCCTCTACCGTCGGCTCAGGTGCCCGCCGCGCTTCGGCCAGAGACAAGCCGTACAGCGACGAGGCGAAGAGAGAGCTCGCCATCAAGACGGCCCGCAAGGCATTCCAGCTAGACCTCGAGGCCATCGAGCTGGACGAGCCCTTCTTCGACGGCCCGGTCGTTCGCGTTCGCGGCATCCCTGCCGACCCGGCCGTCTCGGAGCAGATGAAGCAGAGTCAGCAGCAGAAGCCACATGGCCCAGCGGCCTCGACGACGACGACAACCCAGCGCCCCACGAGGCAGCAGCCGCAGCGGCATCAGCATTACGGCGCCGGAACCACGGCCGAGAACCCCATCTCGCTTGAGCGGTCTCCTTCTCCCGAGCGCGCGGCGCCCACGGCCACGACGGCCACCATCGACCTGAGCCTCCCGCCCAGGCCCAGCTCGGCCCCTGCGCTCCCGATGCCAACCACGGGCGGCGGCTCCAAGAAGCCGCCTACGAACTTGACGTCTGCGATTGCCGCCAATTCCGGCTTGTACTCCGGCTCGTCCACTCATCGCCAGAATGACAACAGCGCTTTCGCAACAGAGCAGCAGCAGCAGCAGCAGCCCGAGGACGAGCAGCCGTCGCGCCGCACGACGCGGGCCCAGGACCGGGCCACCAGGAAGCCGCGGCCGCCTCCGCTCGACGGCCCGGCCTTTTACGGGCTGGCGGACGGACCGTACGCCCAGATGCTGATGCGGTACCAGGACACGGAGCAGTTCGCGGGCGTCGTGCCGGGCATGATGGCGACCAGCCCCCTCGGCGACCAGCAGCCGGACCGGCTCCTGATCGACAAGTTCCGCCAGGACGCCGGCATCTTCGAGACTGACGCCGGAGGAGGAGGAGGTGGAGGTGGTGTTGTTGGCAGCAGCGCCAGCGCCAGCGCCAGAAGCGCCACCTCCGCGGGCTCGGGCCCAGCCGGAGGAGGAGGAGCCTTCAAGCCCAAGCCGACGATCAAGCAGCAGCGCGACCTCATCTACCCCAAGAACGCGAGCCTGCACCGTCTGTACGGCCGTGAGGACGACGACAACTGGGGCGGCGACCACGGCGACGGCGACGAGGAGAGCCCCGCCGTCACGGACGCGCACAAGCAGCGCCGCCGCTGGGTCGACGACCGGCCGGCGCAGGGCGCGGTGCTGCAGGGCTTCCCGCTGGTCGAGGACGTCGAGTTCCTGCGGGCGCAGAACCGGGACGACGAGGGCAACTGCTACTGGAACGCCGTGGCCATGCACGCGTACGGACGGCGCGACTGGGGCCCGCGCGTCAAGCTCGAGCACCTCCGCTTCGTCGAGGCCGTGCTGGCCAACGAGCGGCACCCGCGCCACGCCGACTACGCGCGCGTCAACGAGCGCTTCGTCATCACGAGCGCCGAGGGCGTGGCCGATCCGTTCGTCGCCAACATGTGGCAGCTGCTGCACCTGCCGGGAAGCTGGACGCCGTCGTGGATGACGCAGGTGACGGCCGATCTCTACGGCCTGTTTGTGGTGCTGTACACGCTGCAGGACGAGTTTGGCGGTAACAGTGGCGGCGGCCGCAACACCCCCGTCGTGGCCGAGACGACCACCCGCGGCTCCTACAACAGCCGCCACGTGTTCCTGCTCTTCGTCGACGGCAACCACTACCAGCCCATGATCCCCAACCGGCACGACCCGGCCGAGTTCCGCTGCCCGCGCCCGTCGCGCGCCCTGACCTGCGGCTACAAGTTTGGCGACTCGAGGCGCTGGGGCGACGGCACCGCCCACGCCTGGCGCAGTGATGCCTCCTTCTGCGCCCTCGGCAAGCGCGTGCCGCCGCCTCTGCACGTCGACCACAACATGGGCTGGACGAAGCGGGAGATTGACCGGCTTCTTGATGCCGTCTTGCTGGGTGGCACTGGCAGCTGGACCGCGTAGAGCAGAGGACGGGGAGCGTGTTTGAACTTTTTTCCTTGCTGTTGGGGCATTCATGGTATTGTTGTAAGGGTTTCACGGGTTTCACTTCACCGCAGGGGACAGCCCGCGGCAAAGTGCCCGGCAGGAAAAGAAAAGAAGAGAGGGAAAAAAAATGCGGAAAAAAAGAAGAGTCTCAACGATATGGAAGGAAGACGTTCAAAAGGTTTAGAATCGAATCAAGGGAATCGCACATATCACATAGAATAGGTTAGCTCCAGAGACAGCTGCAGGCCGCACTCTTCAGCCTTTCCAAGCCACATGCTTTTGTCGCCACGACGTCGGCGGCTTTTCAACGGATATAGCACTGGCGGTCATGAAGCAGTCTCACAGATGGTACTAGGTAGATAGGTACCTGCTGACCTCACAGATAGGTAGATACTGGAGCATGGCAACATGCGACGCACACGCGCCCATGACTGAATGAATCAATGACTTGTTCGAAAAGTTATCTTGCGCGCTGCCCATCGACCGTGAGGAAGCGGATGCACCGTCCGAGGACGCGATCCGAGCAGCACGCCTTCTGCTGATCGAGAGGCCCCAGGAAGGGGGCCGGTTGTTCTTCCAACGCTCCGTTAGGCGCTTCTTCTGGGTTGAATGAAGCCCCTGCTGCCCAAAAGGCAGCATCGTCGGTGAGTCCCTTGCGAGTATCAAAGATGGCACAGCCCAGCCCAACACTAAGGTGTCCGGGAACCCAATAAAAAAACAAAATGGTATCCGGATGTTTGGTCAGGCAGTCTAGGCTCCAACTGTCCTCCCTCTTTGTAAACCACCCACATTACCCCTAGACGCCAAGCTTCGAAAGCAAGTAGAACGCATACCTTCGCCGAAAGTCGTACATCGTCAC
Source organism: Magnaporthiopsis incrustans (assembly GCA_003049425.1). NCBI lineage: Eukaryota > Fungi > Ascomycota > Sordariomycetes > Magnaporthales > Magnaporthaceae > Magnaporthiopsis > Magnaporthiopsis incrustans. Next base: position 147,101 of record PYSR01000057.1, read on the forward strand.
ATAAAAAGCCAAGTCACCAGAGAGCCGTCGATTCACATACCAATGCGGTGGTTGGGAAGGGGTGAGGAAAACCCAAGGTCAAACAAACCCTTCAGTCGAGAATGTGCTGGAACAGAGGCGAGATGGACTCTCCGTGGTGGTTTCGCCTGATGGCCTCGGCCAGCAGCTGAGACAGGTCCAGAACCACCAGCTTGCTTGCGGCCCTCGCCTTCTCGGGCCGGATCGGATAGCTGTCGGTGACGACTATGCGGTGGATGCAGTCGCACGCCTCAAGCTGCTCGAGGCAGTCGGCACCAAAGACTCCGTGCGTCGCGATGCAGTACACGTTCTTGGCCCCGCCCCTCTTGACCACCGTTTCGGCCGCCGCGATCCAGCTGCCCGGCTTGTCCATCATGTCGTCGACGATGAGGACGGTGCGGTTCCGCACGTTGCCGACAAGGGTGATCATGTGCTCGATCTTTGGGTCCTTGAGCTTGTCCTCTTCCTCGTCCGAGCTCCCCGCGTCCCCCGAGCCGCCCAGCGCGTGGTTATCGGGCTGGAAAAACGAAGAGGCGTGCGACATCATCATGGGATCGTCCTCGGGCAGGCTGGTGTCTGCTGCCGACGTCGCCGGCGATGGGAAGTCATCCGGCACGATATGACCCTGCACCAGTCGTGCGTGCGTGACCTCATCTGAGGGGTCATCGTTGAACTGATCGGCCTCGCCGTCCGCGACATTATTGCCAGCAGCCTCGCCACCTGGCGGTATTGCAGAGCTCACACTGGTGTCCACCGGAGGCTGCGGCGCTGTCCGCGACGACCGCCGGTCCGTGTTTGCATTGGCTGTCCTCAGGGGCGTCCTCTTAGGTGATCCGCTTGAATCAGCCACCACGCGACGAGACCTGGAGGAGTCGTGCCTGTTCTCGTTCTGGTCTTTTGTAGCTTCACGCTCCGAGGCCAGACCCCTCAGGGTGCGGCCACGAGCCTCGAGCATGGCAGCCATTATATCCGGATCGTCCATGTTGCTCAGGATCATGCTGGCCGTCATGCTGTGGCCTCGCTTCTTATCCGTGGTCACCATGCCGAAGTTCAACTTGAGAGCGTCGGCAAGGGACGTGACGCGCTTGGTGCCTCCGGCGTTCTTGGATACGACCACGGCCTCCTTCCAGTTGGGCACGTTGAGCCGGATCCAGCGTGCGATGAGCGGCTCGGCGTGGAGGTTGTCCACTGGGCACTGGAAGAAGCCCTGCATCTGCGAGGCGTGCAGATCGACCGTGATGACATGCTTGACCCCGGCCACGTGCAGCAGGTTGGCAAGCATCCTCGCCGTGATGGCGCCACGGTGCGACTTCTTCTTGGACTGGCGGTTGTACGGGAAGTAGGGCAGGACGGCTAGGAGCGACGAGAGGGGCCAATGGTTAGCTCGACGAGTTCGACTGTTCTCTGCTCGCGCCGGTCGGGCGTACCAGTGATCTTGCTCGCCGACCCGCCCTTGCAGGCCGAGATCATGATCAGCAGCTCCATGATGGTGTCGTTGATCTTGGGACTGCCGGACTGGACGACGAAGACGTCCTTGTCTCGGGTGCTCGTCAAGATGCGGACGCTGGTTTCGCCCTGTGGTGGTTGGGCAGCCCGTCCAGGTCAGCTCGACGGTCCTCACGCGCAGCACACCAGCCAGGAGCCGTCAACCATTCGAGGATTCATTGGCCACCGACATTTGAGAATTGGGTGAGCTCGGCCGAGGCCGGAGCCATGCCCAGGTTCTCACATATTCGCTTGCTCAGGTCCGGACACGACGTGCCCGAGAAGATGAGAGTGTTGCGCATGGTGGAGGAAGTGGAAAATCCCAGTCGAAATTTTCGGGGAGGGGTTTGCGAGAGAGAGCTTTTTATGGATGCTCGGACCAGCGAACAGGGCCCTCTTTTCGAAGGGGAGAAAAGGCTGCCAAGGATTTCTGCGCGAAGAATTGCAGGGCCCAGTATTCAGGTGGTCTGCCAACATGTGACCCCACCAGACAGGTGTGGCGTTCGCCAATGACCGTGCGTAGGCCCTAGCGCTTTCCCCAAGTCCGTAGTCCCCGCAGAGAACGCGCCAGGCAGGCACGCCACTTGACCAGGTGCTATCCCTGCGCGAATTCCCCAAAGAGACGAAAGTCGGCACGCGTGGTCAGGCTTCCTTGCGCAAAGCCAAAAGGCCAGCACTCACGATGGGCATCCGCTACCTGACGCTGACAACAAGTCCATACGGAGAGCCTCGCGTGCTGGATTCGGACACCCGAGTCGTGATCGATGGGCCGGCCTTTGCCTACCACATCGTCGGCCTCTGCTCCCCAAAGCATGGCCCCACCAGTCCATTTGGCCAGCCGTCCTATGAGTTGCTCGGCAGCACCGCCGTCGCCTGGCTTGACGAGCTAGAGAGGCAAGGTCCCGAGGTGGCTGCTATCTATTTCGACGGCCACCTCCCGCGCCGCAAAGTCGCAGAGAGGCTGGGACGGTATTGCAAGGTCTCCCGCCAGCTGAACGACTTCTTTCTGGCGACGCCACATGGAGTCGCAGAAGCGAAATCCCGGACGAGCCCCGTCGACCAGAACAAACTCTTCTCCAGTTCCTCAAACCGTTCACCATGGGCTGCCGGCACACTGCCTCCACCCCCGCTCGCAGTACAGGCCATCTGCGACGCGCTTCGCCAGTCGGACCGCTATGGCGACCTGACCCAGCTCGTGCCCGAGGAGGCCGACTGCTACTGCGCAGACTCGGTCCGCATCCACGGCGGTGGTGTCGTCCTGACTTCGGATTCTGACCTGCTCGTCTTCGACCTGGGGAAGGAAGGGAGCGTGGTGTTCTTGAAGGACATTGAGCTGGGCGGTGCTGCCGCAAAGTCTGACGGCCTGCACGTCCAACGCTCCTACTCGCCTGCTAAAATGGCCAAGAGGTTAGGTCTTCCTGCCAAGTACGGTGTTTCGGCCTTGGCCTTCGAGCTGTACCTGGATTCCAACCTCCCCGAGCGCAAGTTGCTGGAAAACGCAAGGCAGGCCACGGCCATCAAGGAGTCTCCCGGTGCCTACTTGACCTTTATGGAGCAGTACACACTCTTCCCTCTCGAGTCCAGCTCCAGCACGGCCGTCACACCAGCAGAGCTTTGCAACATGGACTCGAGACTTTCAGAGCTCGCGGTACAATGCCTAAAGCTCAGCTCTCCAGAGAGCGACAGCGGCAACCCGGCCGATGGCTCCGAGCCTGAGCAGGACGGTAGTCCACTGCGGATTTTTCTACCAAACCTGGTTGAAGCTTGGACCCGCACAAGTGCATGGGAGATGGGCAGCTCGATCAGGGAATTGGCCTACCGCATCTTGAGACTTGGGTTGCCAAAGCAGCCAGCAGAAGTGCGGGAATACAGGCGACTGACCACGGCCGCGTCTCGTGGTGGCACGTGTGTCCCGCTGCCTGTCGTCGACGCTGCTGAAGGGGTTGCCAAGTCCTGCACGGAGTTGATGGCGCAGATCAGCAAGATACGCGACCCTCTCAGCCAGAATCAAAAGGACGAGGACTCTTCCTCCGACTTGGTTTGGGCGGTGCTGTCGATGCGCCAGAATATACAACAGTCACGAGACTCGGGCGAAGAATCGCTAGTGCTTCACTTGCTGAGCCACGGTACAGACCGAGACGGCGCAATTAGAGATTGCGGGACGTGGGACGTGCTCCACCTGCTCGCGCAGCTGCAGGCGACCCTGTACTCGCTGAGGATGTTGAAGCAAGCGCTGGACTTTGCCGCGAGCAGGGCGGCGCGGAAAGATGTCGACGGTCATGGCAAACCCCCATTCCCCGCCGCGCTCGAGGAGCTGTCTACCCTCCTGTCCTACCATCTGCCTCCGATCACGGCCTATTGCTCCGTCCACGATATCAGGGACCTCCCGCGGAGGCTGAAGGAGGCAGGCGGGCTAGAGCTTCTGAGAGACCTCGCCGGCCTGGAGGAACCCATCGAATTCGGGGCCGCCGCGGCTCGGCTGGCTAAGAAGAAGAGGAAGCGGTCGGCACAGACGGAGCAAAAGGGCGCGGGCTCGAAGCCGGGACCGCGGCCCGCTGCCAAATCGAGGAACATGTTCTCGCTGTTGGGTGCGCTGGGGACGGAATAGGATGGGTTCTTGACAGTGCTGTCCAGCGGCTGATAGGAGAGCTGGGCAAAGGGCTCTGTCAACACCTAGCTGGAGGGCTTGAGCGGTGCCCTTGAGTTGGGTATCGGCGGGTCACGGTGCTGCGTTGTCGGGCGGCTGGTAGGAGGCTGTCAAACGGGCTGGTGGGCGCTGCCGGCAGGGCCCAAACGATGCCTTCGGGACGGAACGAATGGGTTCTTGCGCGCTGCCAGTAGGCTTGAGTGTGATTTTAAAAGCAGCATGTAGGTCAATGTGATACCCTGGATGTAAAATGTAATGTCAGGATGGGGAATCGTTTTTTTGGCCAACATGCTGTGGATCGAGTGTTGGTGACGTCATGGCGACTACAAGAGTCATAGGCACCCCGCGATGTCGCGTCATGCACAGCCGCGGTAGTGTAGTGGTAAGCACATCAGGTTTTGATTGGTTTCTTTCTTCTCCTGAGAACCCAGGTTCGAACCCTGGCCATGGCTTGACCATATGTTTTTGATTGCTGGCGTCATAGTTTGTTGGCCATTGGCATTTTATTTTTTTTCCCCTTTCGTCCCTTTCAGGCATGCCCGTACGGTCCTTTGCTAATGGACATGCAAAATCACACGACTTCTCACTGCGCGACCCGCCGTGTTCTCTCCAGCTTTGGGTGGACTAATGCAGTAGAACTAATGTCCCAGGGGTCGGTCAGCAAGGGCATCTGCGAACAGTCACGGGGTTACAGGGGTTAAGGGCGAGCATACAATACACCTACACCAAGGAGGTGGTGAATAATTGCCGTGACGGGATTAAATCGCTAGCGTCTAGCGGAAACGACCCAGTCACGTCGAGGAGATCAGCAGTCGCATTCGCCAGCACGTATAAATATTGTACCAACCTGGGAAACCGCTGCTTACCTTAACTCCTAACTCCTAAATCGCAAAAAAAGAAGCCGCGCCCAAAAAGTCTGTGTTCCGGGGTGAACTGGGTTAGTATTCCATAAACTGCTGTCTTAGTTCGGTCACGATCAAATCGAGCTCTTTCCGCGGCCGTGCCGCCTCTCGCCCGGATTCTTCGGCCTTTTGCATAAGACGCTGATAAGTGTGCCTCAGATCGTCGTAGGTCTGCTGCAGGTTCCTATAATCATCCCCAGGATGGTCAAAGCTAAGCAGGAGTTGCTCAAACTCCTGCACAAGGTCCTCGTAAGCGCGCCAGAGCTGCCCGTAGCCCAGCTCGAGGCCGTCGTGGTCGCGCCGGAGATCCGCGTATTCGCGCTCGAGCTGTTCAGCCCGCTGCTGCGCGGCTGCTGCCTGCGCCTGATAATGCGCCATGAACCTCTTGTTGTGGAGTGCCGTGGCTCGCCATTCCCGGAGCTTTCGTTGCTGCTCGAGCGCCTTCGCGTCGGGCTTGGCGGACTCGGGCTCGACCTCCCTGTGCTGCTGCTGCAGCAGGTCGTCTGAGGAGCTGCGCTCCTGGTCGGGGCGGCTGCCGGCCTGCGGGTGGTGGGCTAGGAGTCCTTGCAGCTGCCCTATGGTATCGGCGTCAACGAAGGTGCCGTAGTGCTTCAGCCGGATCGGGACGCAGAAGTCGTCGAGAGGGTCGTCGCCAAAGGCTGGACGGAAAGGCGATCTGGCGAGCAGCTTGGTGCGGGCCATCGCGCAGGGCGCCGGCGAGGTCGAATGACCGTCTCGCCTCCCGCTGGCCCAAGAGCCGGAGTCGCTGAAGGTAAAAGTCGAGCCCCGAAAAAAAGCGTGGTCGGGATGACGGACATCATCTTCCGATGGAGTGAGCCCCAACGAGACCCAGACACCGCAGAACAGCCGCCGCAGGAGTTCGACTGCTGTAACAGGACGCCTGACCGGGCTACCAGTAGACCTGATCGGGCTTTTCGTCAGCTTCATTATGTCAGGTATACTTACGGGTTGGCGTGTCTGGTCTCACGAAGGGCGCGGGTTCTGATAGGAGGGGCAGTGACTGGGAAATTGTTGGCGGCGCTGGGCGACAGATTGCAAGTCTGAGGCCGGCGGCGGCTGGCGTTCTAATATAGGGAGGATCAATAAGTCACTGTGCATTGATCTTGTCCTACAATACAACAAAGGGTCGTATTGTGGCAGTTCTTTGTGGCCGACCTCAACCCTTTGTATTCTCCATCTATATTTGATGTGCCGCGCCTTGCCAGCTTGATCCACTGCGCAACTTGGAAATCCTCCCAAAAACTCGACGTTTCTAGCAACTTACTGAGCGGATTTGGGCAGCCATCAGTTGGGCCTCCATTGTACCCATGCCGCGTGCCTACTCGTCCAAGGTAGCGGCTGCAGGGCGTTTTGCGACTTGTGCTTGATTAGCAGTGTAAATCTCACCTCATGACAAGGTTCAGAGCCATCAGAAGAATACTAACTTCTCCGCCCTTGACCTGGAAGGGTCATGTTTCCCCGTCTGAGGCTTCCAGGTCTCTGGCTGTTGACTGCGTAGCCGCTACCAATTCCGATGGCAGCAAGATGAGAGCCAGCTACCCCGGATCTCGGCACAGGAGACAATCCAATCCCAGACGTGTTGTTCAAAGTCGCATGACGCGCCGGGGTCCCGCTCAATACTAGAAAATGTGAGTGCATAGCCAGGGGGAAAAAAAGGTAGGGGACTACAGACCTCGGTTACGCGTGTGCCAGGACGGGATGCTGGGGCCTGAAGGAATGCGCGGGAGCGATCTCCTCTCCATGTGTCCAGCGTTCTGGGAGCCTGGCTCTGACGGCCTCGGAAAGGCAGGCCGCGTGGGGTTTGCCAACGGGGAGGCACCGGCAACACCCACCCTACCCAGACCCAAGTCCATGGCCTCGGCGGTAGCGTCCTGAGGCTGGTCGGGCATTACCTTTTCCTTGAGCTTGTCGTAGAGCTCTTGCAGTTGAGAGAGCCTTTTGTTTTTCTCCTTGATCCTCTCTAGCAGCTCGTCGTTCATCTTCCGCATGTCGTCCCGCTCCATCGTCACGGCTTTCGTGGGGGTTGGCTTTAGCATGCCATGCAGCCGCTGGGTAAGTGCGTAGGTGGTCCGGCCTACCTTCAAGCTTCTTCGAGAGCATCTCGATGTCTCGTCTTGCGGTTCCTTCGACTGCTTCCAGCTCGTGTTCGAGGTTGCCGTACTTGGCCTCCAAGAACTCTATAAAGTAAGATTTCATGGATCTAGGACACAGTTTAGTGGTGGACACTGCGCGCGAGCAGCCGACGCCAGGAGCAGGGCTTGACTATGCCGGACATTTGATGGCTCATCTGGAACTCCCAGAACCTGGCCGCTGCTGCGGCGCATTCGATCACGTCACCAGGGCTCAACCCTCTGAGAACGGTGCACTTGTGATCCTCGCTCGGCCGGAGATCGGCGGCGTGACCATAGCCCTCCATGGGCAAGACGGTCGGACAAGCCGGGCACTTCAGCCCGTTTTCGTGTGCCCAGTAGGCGGTTTTATGGGCACAGGCCATACAAAAGATATGGCTGTGGGCCAGAGCGAAGCATTTGGTCAGCTCGCTGGTGGGGACTGATACAGGAGGCGGGCTGCTGTCCTCGACCTACCTGCACTCGGTGATGAAGGCCTCGCTGGTGAGCTTGTTCAAGCATTTGTTGCAAACGAGTGTCGAATCCATGGCCGACTGCGGCTGAGCGGCGTCGCTGGGCTACCTGTTCGAAGACGGCAGTTGCCGAGTTCTTGCCCATGATCATGTCACCGAGTTGGTTGCAACGAGGCTGGGCACGCCTGGATTCTGTTCCATTCCAGTTTGGATTCAAATCCGTCAATCAGCCCGGTCGGGCTGCTACCTGGTGCGGGGCTCATTTCCCCGCCAGCTAATGATGCTGTCGCCCATTGTCCCTTGAGCGTGCGAGGAAGCTGCGCTCGCAGTTGAGGAAGGAGCAAACATGAAGCCAGGCGAATGAGGACCGCTGTGTGCCGTGTACCGACGCACAAGCCACAATACTGTCCGTGCTCAGCCCAGATTCCGGGGACGTGTGGGGCTGGCACTCCACCGCATCCAGGCACAACCCCGCCACCAGCGGCCTCAAGCTCCTAGCAGGCATCGGAGGAGCTGCAGCTGGAAGCGCGATTCCCGACACGCTCTGCCGCAAGGCCTCCCCCTCATTCGCGACCTCCCGACTCGGCCTGATTTCCGCCTCTCGATATACCCGCCGTGCCCAAGCGTCCAGGCCCTGCTCATTCAGTTTATTTTATTTTTATTTTTATCTCAACATGACGGAAGTCGTGGCCGACCAAACTCCACCCGCCCTCCATCGACCGTCGGAAAAAGAAAAGAAGTACGACAGGCAACTGCGCCTGTGGGCGGCCAGCGGCCAGGCGGCACTGGAGTCGGCGAACCTGCTCCTGGTGAACTCGGGCAGCGGCGCTGTTGGCGTCGAGACGCTCAAGAACCTGGTGCTGCCGGGTAAGTCCACCCCGGGCAAGCCCCGTTTGGCTGGTCCACAAACTAATGGCAGGTCTCTCTCTGGACGACACTAGGCATCGGTCGCTTTACCATCTTCGACGAGGCTACGGTCTGCGAGGCCGATCTGGGGGTTAACTTCTTCCTGGACGAGGATTCGATAGGAAAATCAAGGGCACGGTGCTGCGCGGAGCTGCTAGTGGAGCTGAACCCGGAAGTCCAAGGTGAATGGCAGCCAAATCACGAGGTATGGGACACCAGGCGGAAAGAAGGGAACGTTTTCCCGGCAAGCGGGCCGGCTAGGCGCTGCCTCGTCTCTCGCGTGGATGTCGCCGTCTGACGCGCGTTCTCTCCACCACAGGCTGGCCATCTTGGTCTTGAGCAGCTGCTTGGGCAAGCCTCGCCGACTTATTCCCTGATCATCTACTCGCACCCCATATCGGAAAGCGACAGGGGTCTCCTGGAGTCCTACGGCCGCCAGCACGGCACGCCGCTGGTAGCCGTGCACTCGGCCGGACTCTACTCGTATTTTCGGGTGGAGCTGCCTGGCGCTTTCCCCATCGTCGACACCCACCCGGACGAGACGGCGACGACTGATCTGCGCCTGCTGGGGCCCTGGCCAGAGCTAGTGGACTTCGCCAAGGGCATGACTGCAGATATTGACGGTCTGGACAACCACCAGCATGGTCACCTGCCGTACGTGGTGATATTGCTGTACTATCTCGAGCAGTGGAAGACGAGCCACGACGGGCGCTACCCCTCGACGTATGCCGAGAAGACGGCTTTCAGGAAGATTGTGTCCGAGGCGCAGAGGAGAGACAACGGAGAGGGTGGAGAGGAGAACTTTGACGAGGCAGTGGCTGCGGTCCTGAAGACCATCTCGCCACCCTCGCTTCCGTCGGGACTAAAGGAAGTCTTCAAGTACCTGGATACCCACGAGGTAGGTTCTCGGCCACCCCGCCCCCAGCCCAGGCCGGTCTGGGGCATCCTATTGGTGCGTGGGCTAACGGGGCTGCGCTCAGGATGCGGCCAAGGGCAGCTTCTGGGTCATCGCGGCGGCGATCAGGGCGTTCTGGGAGAAGCACCAGTGCCTGCCGGTACCAGGGAAGGTACCCGACATGAAGGCGCAGTCGAGCGTCTACATCCAGCTTCAGAACATCTATAAGGCGAAAGCCCGTCTGGATGCTGCCGAGGTGCTGGAGACGGTGCGATCGTCGCCGGGCGGTGGTGGGATAGAGGCTGCCGAGGTGGAGCTGTTCTGCAAGAACGCTGCGTTTGTCAAGCTCATCAACGCAACCGAGACGGGGCCCAGCGCTGATCGGCTGGCCTCGGTCGTAGGTAAGTCACATGGGACCCATCCATGCCCCCTTGCTGCGTCCGCCATGGTCGGGTCGCCGCGGCTCGCCACCGGGACTTGGAGGGGATCGTATATTAAAACGTTGCCACAGAAGCCGAGCTGGCGAATGACAAGAACGCAGAGGCCATGATGATGCCCCTGTCGCTGGTCCCTATCTACGTGGCCCTGTCCGCCACCGCGCACGACCCCGCCGCCACGGCCGAGCAGATCATGGGGGCGATGAGGGACACGCTGCCCAGTGCCGCTTGGAACGATCGGCTAGCGAAAGCGGCCGAGGAGGTGGCCAGGGCCGCCGGCGGCGAGCTCCACAACATCTCGGCTCTGACAGGCGGCATGGTGGCCCAGGAGGTGATCAAGATCATCACAAAGCAGTACATACCGGTGGACAACACGTGCATATTCGACGGCATCGGCAGCCGGTGCCAGACGCTGCGCCTATGATGTGGCGTGGCATCCGGATGCTTGGAAGAATAGGATGAACAGGATAGCAGCCGCAAAGAGGGAGTCGGCTGACGTATGCACGCCACAAGCTTCCTGGATAAACCGGCCGGCGAAGCCGCCAGCGAGAGTCGTCGGCAGGGCTTGGCCGGGGCTTCGTGGGTGGATAGCGATTGCTGCAATCTGGCTGAGGGGAACGACGGCACTAGCCTCGCAGATCCGGCTTTGCTACACTGCACCAGGCCACCGCGTTTTCTTTTTTCTGCAGGGAGCCAGAGAGCCAAGGGAGGAGGGTGAGTTGGAGTAGCCGGCCGGTGTGTGTGCGTGGGGAGGTACAAGAATAGGATGGGATAAAAAAAAGAGGGGTGGACTTTTTGGATATACGGTACCGCTTCGATGAGCCACCCCTCCTCCCTCTGGAGCGATGTGCGGCGCGGTCATCCAGCACCTAGAGGGCGAGCCAGTGATAGGGAGGAGGGTATGCCGGGGAAGAGGGGCGTGTGCAGATGGGGATTTAGTGGTGACATGGACGGGTGGGTGTGTGGTGACGATTACCCCATGGGGCCGGGCAGAGCTGGGGAAGCGTGAATGGCACGGCTACCCCTGACGGGCGACCGAGTCCGTGCACGGAGGATAGATCGGACCGCAAGTCCCGGGGAGCTGGCAGGCGATGACACCTTGCAAATCAGGCTCGGTAGGTAGGCAGTTCTGCTGGCGCCTTGGGGAGGGGTTGGTGGTTGGGTTCCCTCTTGTTCGTCCCATGGGCGAGACTTGGGGAATGGCAGGACCGAGCGGGCTTGTCGCTTCCACTTTGCCTCTTTTATTCTCCGAACCAGCACGTAGCCTGCCAGTCTGTGCCGTGTCTGCATTTATCCCTCACTCATTCCGTGGTTTTATGCTTTTGTCTATGTACTGGGCAGGGAGATGGGAAGTGAGAGGGAGGAAGCCCCAGCCGCATTAAACCCGGGCCGGATGGGAGGGGTTAGTGTGAGGAGAGAGCGGATGCTGGTTCCGCTGGAGCGTGTCCGTCGTCACCTCTCCATCTCTCTTTCTGGTTTTCAGAGGCTGCCCGAGCCGGGCAGTTCACATGTCCATCCATCCGGTTTTACAGAAAGAATAGAAATGAAAAAAAAAGACGGCAGATGGCGAAGCAAAGCAAGCGAATTCACGGGTATTGGGTATTGTGTCAGGCCATGCAGCTTCCCGTCATTTCTTCGCCTCCTGCCAGGCGCTGAAGCCGTTTTTCATTTCGTTTTCTTCGCGTCCTCCTCTTGGCTGACGGGCACGAGCATGATGATCATGTCGCTACCCGAACGACGGCACATATCGTGTATTGGTTTTTGCCTGCCGCCCGCAAAGCGGCACGGCGCCCCTTTTTTGTAGTCAAGGGAGGTAGGCAGGCGGCAACGTGACGGCAAAGGCCTTTTTGTGTCGTTGCCGGCAAGTGTGCAGCGAAAGCGCAGCTCAGCTCAGCTCAGCTCTGGCAGCAGCAACGCCTCCAGGCACAGCATGCAAGCGGAGTTTTTGTGTGCATGCGGTGGATCCGCGGTGGCGTGCATGATAAAAAGGGAAGAGAGGAAAAAATGGACTGGGTTTGGTCAGGCGTTTTCGCTGCGTCATCTGAGCTGCCGTGTCGATGACGGCTGCGGTTCTTTTTTTCCCCCTGCTTCGACGACGATGGATGCTGCTCTGGCTACTGCGCCATGACGGATGGCTTCTCACTGCAGCGGCTCCCTCTCGGCCAGGCCTCCTCCGAAGGAAAAAAAAAGGCTTGAGCTGGCCGTCTTGGGCGGGATGGGACACGGGTGAGGGCAAAAATACTGAGACGACGGAGCTACTGTCTCTTCCCGCGGCCTTTGGCCTCCCCTTTGTGAAACATTGGCAATATGAACCATCCTGCAGCTGCCCGTTGAGCAAATCCTGGAACTTGGAAGTCGGCGATGTTTTGTTATCGTGGCACATATCTGTAGCGGCCGGGTCCGCGCAGCCGCGAAGAGGAAAAGCCATTCGGCCTTGGCCGGGGCCCGGCCTGCCTAGTCCCAGGGCACGTATTGCGTGGCTCTGTGTGGTGTGGGCGGACGCGGGTGCGTGCCTTGCCAGGTGTGGCTGAGCGCCTCGGACGGCAAGTCGAGACAAAGCGGAGAGTGGAGGGGCGATTCTTCCCTCCCCAAGGGTTGACCCGGTTGGCCAGCCGCTACCCGTCCCACTCGCGGGCCTTTTACCATGTCTGGCATCGGACGGACGAGGGGCAGGTAAGCGGCGGTGGCTGTATGTTGTGGACTTTTCGACTTTTGTCCCACATAGCATAGGCAGCTAGCCGTCTTCCTTGGCCTGTGGGACAGCTGCCGGGGCCGGCAAGTGTGTGTGTGTGTGTGTGTGTGTGTGTGTGTGTGTGTGTGTGTGTGTGG
>PYSR01000057.1:159857-192128 GCA_003049425.1 Magnaporthiopsis incrustans
TGTGTGTGTGTGGCGAGACAAGGCCGCCCGTCTCTCACTTTTCCTACAATCCCCACCAAAGGTGTCGTAAGGGACTAACTATATCAGCCTTCGACGGCAAGCGGCAAGCTGCCGGGCGGTCAGGAGGGAGGGCAATCAGGTATAACGGGAAGCCAGCCAGGTCCAGGGCGCCCGCCATTGGAGGGCTCCGAGATTGAGGGACAGCCACAAAACGGCCAGCAGGCCAGATGGTGGTAGGAGACGAGCGGATAGAGGGCGGTGCGGGCATGCGTGCGTGCGCGTCTTCTCCCTCTCTCGCAGGACTGGCGGTGAGTTGCTATTGCCGTCGGTGGTGGCGATGGCGCTCCAGCTGCCGATGGGGTGGCTCGACGGGACGCTAAGGGAGATGAAGGGTGAAGGTGGTCATGCTGCTATTGGTATGCATATTCACTGGTGCTGGTATTGGTCTGGCATTGGTCCCGGTATTGCTACTGGTATCGGTACCCTGATTCTTACCGCTGTTTCTGGCACTGCTATTGGTACTGTTATTGGTACTGCTATTGGTATTCATACTGCTATCATATCTAGGCAGCCTCCTGCGGTCCGTCAGCCCAGAGCATGCGTTGTCAATATTACCTTCATCCGTCCCGCCGAAGTGTTGTCCTTTCTTTCCTGCACGGTCATAAACGTGGGGCGGCTGGAGGTGTCGAGCCAATATCTCCTGTGCAGCATAGCGAGTGATGGGCATCAATGCCGGCCCGTGATGTCGGTAAGCCGAGGCCGGCCGGGGAGACGCCGAGGTGGCCTAGCGCCAGCGTCTCGCGGGCAGTCAACCTGTTTTTGCACGCATAATCGAGGGCTTGTTCGGAGCGGAGGAAAAGTCCAGCCAGGGAGCGGTTGTGTTCTGGCATGTCTCGAAGGCCAAGCTACGTGCGAGTAGACGGCAGTGCGGCATATTTGCACAAAACAGGGCGCAGTGTTATCCGCCTGTCCGCCTGCCCGCCCGCTGCTGCCAATTTTTCCCACATTGCACACATTGTGCGCGTGCGCGCGTGTAAGCGGGAGGGCAGCCGGACCGAAGCACAGGCTCGGGTATGGGGAAGCCGGCCAATAGGGTCCATGGTGGCCAGAGGACGGATGCGTGAAATTAATAAAACATGGGGACCCTAACCGGATCGAAAAAAAAAAGGATTCCAACCTCGAGCTTTTTCTGCCGTATTTTTCCTGCCCCGCCAAGCACTCGCCTCTTTCATTTTCCCTCCCGACCTGGCCAGCCAAGTCAACTAACGCGCCCTTCCCCATGTGACCTGATGGGCAATGCAGGCGAGGTGGCACGCAACCCAATGGGGGTGGTCTGGCGAGGGATGTCAAACACGTGTTCCGCACCGTGACGATAAGGCACGTATGGATGCCACAGCCGAACACCCAGCGTTCAATATTAGATGCGTGATTTGTGGCTGGGCGAGCCGGGAAGCGAAGAAAAGATAAAAAGCAAAATCCATACCACCAAGCCCCAGACACCCATCGCTTGCTTGCCCGGCTATGGTAGGTGATTTCCCACGCATGGGCCCTGCTGACGTCCCGCATCGAAGATCAGTTCCTTGGCCGGCTTTTTTTCCTTCTTGCAGTTTCCCTCGTCAGGTGCTCCTTTTTTTCATTTTGATTTCGGCAACATGACGAAGCAGCTCACGTCCCGGGCCTTCTGCAGCGGGCACACAACCAGAGGTCCTGGCCGAGTTGGTCGATACCCACATTTTCTTCGGGGCTCTGAGCCGGCCCGTGGGGTTCATCCTCACGCCAAGGTCAGGGGATAGAGGACGGGTAAACAGGCATCCTAGCACCCTAAGCCCTCTCCGGCGACTTTTGCGATGTCTCACACTAGGGAAGCTGTTTCGAGAAATCGAGGCTCGGCTTCTGTAGGCCATAACTTGCATCCGGCGACTGGTGTGGGTGAGACGCCTGGTACGTAAATCTGGGTACCTAGACACCAAGACATGTGTTCCTGCGCGGCAGGTACTTGGGGCCCTGAGCGCCCAGACCTACTCAAACTGAGCTGGACGAGAAAGAGTGGAAGCGATTCTGTGCAGATATTGCGGCATGGCAATCGTCCATTTAGAGACGTCAAGGGTCCGGCCCATCCACGGTAGAGATCGTCGAGGTGAGTTCCAAAATAAGCACCTTCTCCGGTGGGTGGTACAGTGCCTAGTGGTCTAGGATATTCTGGACGACTCGAGGGGCTCCATCCGGCATGATGATGGTGGTGGTGGTGGTGGTGGTGGCAGGGCAAAAAGAAGAATAACCTAAAAAAAGCCAAGACAGAAGGGAGCGAGACCAGCAGTGCGAGTAGCACCGGCTATTCCAGCTCAGCTCGAGGTTTCGGGAAACCCATCCCAGCTCGCCTGGGGTGCCCAGGCCGGCTGGGGAGACTAGGGCGAAAGGGTGCCCCCGTGGCCGAAGCGCGCGCGATCCAGGCTCGCTTGGCCGTATAGCCGGATCACCTGCAGGCTCTGATCGCCCTTTTGTCACTGAGCAGCACAGCATGCCCAAACGGTTGCTATGCGGGGAAGTGGAGACGCCTATTTGGCCGGTAATGAGGACAGGATGTGAGGGCCGACGACGATGGCACGTGTGGGACATTCCGCTTTTGGAGGGGTTGGCCTGGCCTGGCGGGAGGCCATCTAGGCGCGGTTCTTTTGACGGTGGGGACCAAGATAGGGCGAAGACGGCATTGGATGTCATGGCAGACGCTCCCCAGGCGTTCATGCAGAACCGCGTTACATGGAGCGGAGTGCTTTTACCCCAGGGTCGAGACTCGCGCGTGCATGGGACTCGAGACGAGCAGGCAGACTAGTTGCGTCTTCCACCTGCCTTGCACACTCTCTGATGCGCAGCGAAAAGGGCCGGCTACATGGCCACTTTGCCGTTTATAGCCCTCGCCACCACCCTCCCCAGTTGCAGTCCGACGACGGGCGTGTGGGGTAAGCGATTCGGTAGCCGACGCCGTGTAATAAAGGCTTGAGTGCCAGACAGCCTGATAGCAAGGAATAGTGGCCGGGACGACGTGCTGGCCGTCACACTGCAGCTGGCCAGCGACTTGATTGCAAAACTGGGCCCCTCTACCGGCCTCGCGTCCTTGCGGCGCACTTGCGAGGGCTAAGAATACCTACATAACCGAAGGCTTTGCGGGGGCAAAAGGCTGAGTAGGCGCGAAGGAAGCACACGCACCCCGCCAGAAAGATGCTATTGCCAGACCACCCTCGTGAGGCTGAAGACAAACGTTCGGTGTCCGAGAATTGGAGATTTCGAATTGGAGAAGAAAAAAAAAAGGGCCGAGGGTCGAGGAACCAGGGATTTCCGCGGCCAGGTCAGCAGAGACCGCCCGGAGAGCGGAGCGGAGAAAGGAGGGGCATGGATAGACGGGAAGGACTGAAGACTGGAGGGGCAGCGTGGGCAGCCAGCGGACCAACCGTCGGCGGGGAGTACCTGACTTCGCAAGGCCAGGCCGGATCCAGTTTAGATTAAGAACCACCTCCCGCGGCTGCTAGGGGCTCCAGACCGCCGGCCTATCAGAGCAGGATGGGGGAGGCTGGCAAGCCAGGGACTGGTCTCCGCGGGCCGTCTGCTGGTTATTACGTGCTGAGTGACCGTCCGTCTGTCTGGCTGCTAGCCTCGTAGATCTCGTATCCTGGAGGCAACGTGGAGAAGAGCAACAGCGGGAAACAGCTCGTATCCTGGAAGGCAACGTGGAGAATAGCAACAGCGGGAAACGACGAGCAAGTCTGGGTCTCGTCGGTAGCATCGATCTGCCTAGATAGGTAAGTAGTTGATTAGGTATCCCGAGTCTCACAGGTTTTTTGGTTCCATTCCGGCCTGGAACCTGAAAAAAAAAAGGTAGCACAGGTGGCGGGCAGAAGGAAAGGCAGGGTCCCACTCAGACCGACCAAGATGACGGCCACGCCCCGAGTGCCATGATTGGAGCTTGGCAGACATTGACGGGAAGAAGAGCGCGCAGCTTGACCTTTGTGGGGAGTAGCATGGACGGCAGCAGAAGGATGGACGGCTGCTCGATTGGATCCGAGGGGCAAGCAGGGCACCTGGGGCAGCTGCAAATGTGAGAGGTGGCGGGCGTCGCAGTCCGTTTTCGGCATCGTGGTGGGCCGGCACTCTGCAGGCTTCATATTAGCACAGGTCAATTATAGAAGGCGTTTAATCAATATATCCGCTGCCCGTCACTCGCCACCAGACTTTTTTGCGCGCAAAGGTCAAGAGCTGGGGAGGCCTGAAGAGTTTTCTTCTCTCGTACGTAAACACGCCTGAGTATCTGGACCGGCCGAATACCCCGGACTCCCAGCCGACGTAACATGGGGTTAAAGCCTAGGGCCCGGAACCTCACTCTGGTGATTCTTGGTCGAGAGGGTTACATGGTGTCGTCAAACGAGAAGAAGCAGCAGCCAATGCGGCAGCAGGGTTGATCGCGTTGCCCTCCACCAGCTGGAGCATCAGGTTGTGCTCAGAGCCGCAGACACCCATGGACGAAGGCGGGGACCCCTGATGGGGTGGTGAGAAGGGCACTTTGCTGCTGCGCGGGCGACAAGGCAAGCACGTCCGCGCAGACGTGAAAAAAAGAAAAGAAGAGCTCTGGGGTTTGTGGGGAAGATCGACAACGACTACTGTCCAAGGGTCAAGCGAAGGGAACCCCGTGGCCCAGAGCGGTCAAACTGGCGAGGCCTGAGATTGTGGGGAAGGTTGCTTGCGCGATTTGGCATCTGCAGCCCGGCAGGTATGGCCTGCCTGCTTTGTGGAGGTATGGCCTGCCTGCTTTGTGGAAGAGTTGTCCGAGAAGGGTTGTGACAGCAGACGAAAGTGGCATGACGAACGTCGTCGATGCAGAGGGAAAAGTTGGGAGGCTGCCGTGTTGGGTCGAGTCGAGTCTGGCTTGCCGTCCCATTGGAGCAAAAGCGGGGAACCCCCCTGCTAGCCGCTTGCGCGCGACCAAACGTGCGGGGCGGTCAGGCGAAAACGCGTCAGTGATTGGCCACGGCTGATTTGAGAGACCCACCCGTGGCTCTTTTATGGATCGCGCTCTTTTCTTCTTTTTCCACTCTCGAACTTGCGCTCCACCGTCGCCAACGCGAGCAGACGTGCCTGATCATCGGTCCCTGCCCTGTCCCTGTTCCCCCGCCTTTCCATCTCCATCTGCCTTCCTCATCCCACCTGGCCCGGCTCGATCGCTGCTGGCAGTCCTCTGCCGAAGATGGATCACTGGACCAAAACATGCGCTGGTGGTCGGCTTTGCATCCGTCCCACGCCCTCCTCCCATTTCCCTACCCCTGCCCCTGCCCCTGGCGTCTTCGCTCTCTGTCCGCTAGAACCACCCCCGGGCCGATTGGGTCTCTCCCTCTGGCCATGGACAAGGACGACGGGAGCCGACGACGACACTGACGGGCCTGCCTGCCTCGACCTGGGGTGGGTCACCAGACACGCCCCTCCCTCCCTCGGCTAAGAACCTGCATGGCTCCAGTCTCTTCTCCCTCTGCGCCTGCGGTACTTTGTGTCCCCAGGGGGTGACTCTCGAGTACGTGCCGGCCGTCGTCGAGGTACCTTGGCCAGCACAAGTCCAGTGCGCTTGGTGGCGTTTCCCACCCCCTGTGGCCGCAGCTGCTGGTACCTTGCTTCTCCCCACGCTGAAACCAAGCCACAGAAGGGAGTCGGCAAGGGAAAAATTAGGCCAGGCGCACTCGATAGTATTTTCCTCACCGGCCTTATTTCCTTCCGCCCTGGGGAAGTGGGCTGTGCAACACCATTCTGCACCGCTCCCACACGGCCACTCCACGACGACCAAAGAACCAAAATTTTCTCAGCATCCCAACATCTTCGACCCAGAGGTCGCACCGTCCGGGGAGGCCGTGGCCACCACGCTGGCAGAACCAAGGAGGGGAGGGCAGGTGCACACATAGGCCCCTTGGGCAGCTCAGGTACCACACTCGCCACTTCCTGCCCCACGAGGTACCTCTGCAGCCAGAGGACCGTGGTGGAACGCATATCCAACCTCGCTGCTGGAACTGGTTGTGCTGCTCCTTTGCACCCCCGTTTTGTGATTACATCTCGTTCACACAACCGACAGGCATCTTGAGCCTTCATCCGCAACCTTCTGCTTCGTCCTCGTCCTTTTGAGTTCCGGCTTCACGGGTGATTCATGGGTGGCAATCTGCACTGCCCAGGATCTCTGGAAGTTTGGACATTCTCGAATATACCCCAAATCGTCCCTGGCAGGGAGTCAGCCGAGGTACATGCTCCAAACCCCAGGCACTATGCCCTAGGGGCGTGGCCTTTCTTAGTGCCGTGCCCTACCGGCTCGCCGTTCCCCGCAAAGATTCGCGTGGCCGTGCAAACTGCACACCCCGCTGGGCTGCGAGCAAGGCACTCCCTGCCCACTGAAAGGTACCTCCACCTCGCGTGAAGGTTCCTAACTCCCCCTCCTCCTCATTCCTGATGGTTATCACCATCATTCCTTCCCGTCTCGTAAGCTGGCGGGCTGAGAGGCCGCTGACTGCCAGGCTGCCTCCTCTGTCCGACTCCCCAGCCCACTCGGCCCGCCGAGTGTCTCGCAGCCTCCATGTCCAAGGCGGACGGCCGGCTCGGAGGACCGGACGGACGCGGCATGAACAGCCAGGCGCCTCTCAGCGCCTCGTCACACCCCAGTTCCATATACCTCAACCTCAACGGCCTTGGCCACCCGGGGTCCTCCATCTTGGCCTTGCTGCCAGTCCTTACTATATCGGGGCTTCTACCACTGCTCCGAATTTTCGCCCCATACCTTGCTTGGGTCTTATACCTCCTTCATATCCGTCCGTCCCCACAGAGGAAGCAACCCATCCACACCACCCTTGGCGCGCCAGTCCGGTGCACACCGTTCCCCCCACTCGTTTTTTTGTAGTCGACTCCAAATATCCAAATGCACGCAATGTAGATATATAAATCTTCATCTGCTCCCCGTCGTCGGCCTCGGCCAAACCCTTCTCCCCACATCGGATCCCCAGACTTCACTTTCAGGAATCCCTTCTTGAAAGTCACTGTTCAGACTGGCCAGCATATAAGAGTTCCTACACATTCACTCCTGCCGCCACTTCTTTTCAGCCTTACAAGCCCTTGGCCCATCATCCACCTTGGTCCCACGGTAGCAGACTATATGCGTTTATAACACTTGTTCCCTAAGCTCTCTCTCTCTCTCTCCATCATGGCTCCAGCAATCCCTGTCCCGACCCAAGGGGGCATGTTCCACACCTTCCAAGGGGTGACCCCACGGAAGCCGTCGACGGACTCTCAGGGGAGTCCCAAGACGGGCGGAACCAACACTGCCAAGCGCATCACCACTCCCCACGCTTGTGCCGAGTGCAAGAGACGTAAGATGTGAGTATTTCCGCCCGGCTGGTAGTCAGCCACTCCGGCTGGATATCTTGCTGATGGTGCCTTTTCCCTCGTGCGCAGTCGCTGTGATGGCCAGCAGCCGTGTGGCCAGTGCCTGTCGAGCAGGGCACCAAAGAGGTGCTTCTACGACAAGCACCGCCAGCGCGTCATCCCCTCGCGCAAGACCCTGGAGGCCCTATCCCAGTCCCTGGAGGAGTGCCGCTCCATCCTCAAGAGGTTATACCCAGGCCACGAGGTGCAGGCGCTCCTCCCTCTCTCTCGCATGGAGCTCCTCAGCCTTCTCGACCGCCCCGTGCTTGACACCTCGGTCAGTGCGCTGCCGTCACCACCACTCAACACCTCGCCGCTCAACGACGAGCTCCAGTCGCCGCTCTGCCTCAAGTCGGGCCACAGCCTTTCTGGCCTGGAGCAGATTCCGGCCAGGGACATCGAGTGGGACGAAGAGCGCAGGGGAAGAGACGCCATCCCGGTCGAGGCTGACGACGTAAACGCCCTGTCCCTCTCCGTGGATCGCCAGGCGTCGTACCTTGGCGCCTCGTCCATCAAGGCGGCTCTGATGGTGATGCTCAAGGTGCAGCCCGCACTCCGAAACACGCTCTCGGCACCGCTCAGCAGCTCCGAGATGCCACACAACTACCCGCCGGTCAAGCAACAAAAGACGGGCACCCAGAAGGACCCCCAGAGGGTCCCGTGGTCGTGGAAGGGCCAGACCCTGATCGACGCCTTCTTCAAGCGCATCCACGTCTTCATCCCCATGCTCGACGAGACCACCTTCCGTGCCGACTACCTCGAGGGGCAGCGGTTCGACGCGCCCTGGCTGGCGCTGCTCAACATGGTCTTCGCCATGGGGAGCATCGCCGCCATGAAGTCGGACGACTACAACCACGTCAACTACTACAACCGCGCCATGGAGCACCTCCCCATGGACGCTTTTGGCAGCAGCCACATCGAGACCGTCCAGGCCCTCGCGCTCCTCGGCGGCTACTACCTCCACTACATCAACCGCCCCAACATGGCCAACGCCATGCTCGGAGCCGCCATCAGGATGGCGAGCGCGCTGGGTCTCCACCGCGAAAGCCTGACGCAGGGCGCCGGCGACCTCGTGACGGTCGAGACGCGCCGGCGCACCTGGTGGGCCCTCTTCTGTCTCGACACGTGGGCCACCACCACCATGGGCCGGCCGTCTTTCGGCCGCTGGGGCCCCGCCATCAACATCAGGATGCCCGAGTTTGGCATCAACGCCGGACGCGACTCGTCACACCACGCAGGGATCCTGCCCATGATCGAGAACATCAAGTTCTGCAAGATCGCGACGCAGATCCAAGACATGCTGGCCATCTCCCCCCTGCTTCGCGTCGACGACCGTTGCCACCTGGACGCCACCCTCGTCAACTGGTACACCAACATGCCCTGGCTGCTGCGCACGACAGACCCCTGCGCCGAGCCGCTGTACATTGCCCGCTGCATCATGAAGTGGCGCTACCAGAACCTCCGCATGCTC
This sequence comes from Magnaporthiopsis incrustans, assembly GCA_003049425.1. Taxonomy (NCBI): domain Eukaryota; kingdom Fungi; phylum Ascomycota; class Sordariomycetes; order Magnaporthales; family Magnaporthaceae; genus Magnaporthiopsis; species Magnaporthiopsis incrustans. The sequence goes on from PYSR01000057.1 coordinate 168,766, forward strand.
CTGCACAGGCCAGTCCTGCTGAGCCTGGCCTCGAGCGGCTCCACGCACGCCACCGAGCACGACATCGCCGCCATCGAGACGTGCCGAGAGCTCGCCAAGCAGGCCATCGAGGACATTGCGCGCGAGTGGACGCGCAACCAGATGTCGGGCTGGAACGCCGTGTGGTTCCTGTACCAGGCGGCCATGATCCCGCTCGTGTCCATCTTCTGGCAGTGGAACAGCCCGCGCCTGTCCGAGTGGCACAAGCAGATCGAGACCATCCTCGACCTGCTCGAGGCCATGGAGGACTGGTCGCTGGCGGCCCGCCGGAGCCGCGAGGTCGTCTGGCGCATGTACGAGGCCTCCAGGTCGCCGGCGCTCGCCGGCCACCGCCGCCCAGAGAGCCCCGCCGGGTCCATCCACGTGGCGACGGGCATGAGCCCGGAGCAGACGCACACGCTCCTCATTGGGAGCGACACCTCGGAGCTCCACATGTCCCCCATCGGGCTGGAGCCCGAGGGCATGAGCGTCATGGGCATGCTGGAGCAGGGCCTGTGGGACCTGGACGGCATGCACTGGGGCGGCCACCAGGACGAGTTTGAATTCTCGCCCTACGGCGCCATCCACGAGAGCATGATCCACATGGACTACGGCCTGATGGGAAACCACCCGACCTCGGCCGGCCTGGAGAGCGGATTTCCCTACGTTCACTAAAAAGAGGTCGACCGGTTGGTCCACTCTCATGTTTCACTCTAAAGGGGCACGGGAAATCGGTACAGGAAAACAAAACGCGGACGGTTGACGACAAAAAAAAAAAAAAAAAAAAACAGCAGAAAAAACAGGGGCCTACCCCATGATGACGGTTTACACGATTTCTTTGTCCTCCACTCGCATCTCTCACGGTTCTCCTTGTTCTACTTCTTTTCTTCTTCTTCCCCTTGCTCGTTTCCGGCTTCTTCTCTCTTCTTTTTTTCCCACCGTGGAGGTCACCTTCCTTGTCAGGGGTGTCTGTTGATCCTCACAACGACAACACCCACCCAGACGTAAAGGTGGTGTGGGGTTGGGCGGCAGAAGACAACAGCCGCCGGTACTTGGGGGTGTGTGGGGAAAACCCACCCCACCCCTCTTGGAGAACAGGGTCCTCCTGGACGGCGAAGCCGTGGTGGACGGGAAAATATCAGCGCTACTGCGAGGGCGCTACGCATCGGAGATATCCTCAAACAATTCCTTTCGGTGTCTTTTCCTATTTCTCTTCCTCATTGTCTGCTTGTCGGTGGGGGAGCCTGGTGTCAGGGGCTTTTGCGGTGTCTTTAGGTTCGGCAAATGGGCTGATTGTTCCTTGTACTTTCGAGCTTCCTTTCCTGTGTGACGCATTGGCCTTTTTTTGTTTTGCAAGTATACCCGAAATGAGCCATGTTGGGCAGATGAGAATTGATGACCGAGACGCGTCATGCTACACACCCACCCATTCAATGATACCAGCTTTCTATTCTATTGTGCTTCTATTTTTTTTCCCTCATAGAAAAACAGAGAGAGAAAAAAAACCACGTGGATCATCTGGACTTTGCAGACTGGCATCACGACCGTTTTGCCGGGCCGACCATTCCCGCGGGTACGCCGAGGCCACCGACTGCAACACCCCACGAAGCTGCTTTCCCCGGATACGTCACCCACCACGGCGGCTAATACGCCACAGGAGGGCTATGCGAGTCGTGGAGGGGCGTGTGTGTGGCAAGATCACAGGCCCAACAGGGGCAGAGGACACGCTTCCAGCCATGACATGGCCCAGGACCTTTTGTTCTTCCGCATCTCCGGCCGTGGAGGGTCGGCAGAACGACAACACACTCTCCGGAATCCGTGACCTAACCAGGAATGGTTGTTCTGTCCGAGATATTGCCGTTTCGGCCCCCAGTTTCTTGGGAAATTCGCCTCTGGAGTCTCGCTTGCGTGCACGAGAAGCGAGCGAGCGAGCGAGCACTTTCGTCATCAGAGCTCACCAGCCCCTTTTTTCGGAGCCGTCTGGTAGCGACGGGGATGGGCGGTATGAGATCCCGCAGGCGCGTTTGGAGTTTGTCCGTTGGAGAAAGATGCAACGCCCAGAAACCCACACGGAAATAATAAGTAAGAAAAAGTTCGAGTTGCTACCCTTCTTAGGTAAGTGCAGGCCGGCTCGTCGACTACCACCAAGATGCCATACAGGGGGCCATATGCGAGCCCGTTGGAAGGGGGAAGACCAGGCGGTTTTTCCGAAGCGGAAGACAAAGGCTAGTTCGCACCGTTAATTTTCCTGTTCGGTTCTTCCGTGACGTGCCCTGTTTTTTTCCTATGCAATGCACCTGCTGCTGCCGCTGCTGCTGCTGCTGCTGCTCTGTTGCTTGCAGGTTGCGATGGTGGGCGGTGTGTGATTGGGCATCGAGTGCAGGGAAAGACACATGCACACACGCTCAAAGTGTGGGGCTTTACCCCAGACTCCTTGCTCCAGTCGCTCCCATGCTCAATGCTCGCTCTGCTGGATCGGGTCTAGCGAAGAGGGTGAGGCATCTCGATGCGGACAGCATGGGCCCCAGGGTTCGCCGTGTGTTTTTTTTCCATCCGGTGGCCCCAGTCGAGGTTTCCCATGACTGCCGCTTGGAGAAAAGACCGGGACGCCGGCCCTGAATGGCCCAAGGGAACAAGTCACATTGCCCCTCAGCGTCGCTCTCGGCTGTGGTTGGCGTGTGCTCGGGCCTGGCTTTTGTTTCTCCTCGCCTGCAACTGCCCTCTTATTCGCTAACGACAGCTGCAGCTCTCGCTGCGAGGCGGCTGCCGTGTTGGACTGAACCAGACTTGAGGCAATCTAACGAGGGAAGCACAGTCCCGAGTCTATTACATATCAAGCGGAGGTCTGTTCGAATGTGCCGTGCCGTGTCTTGACGCGTCCGTGTGTGGCCGGTCTTTGCAAAGGCCCCGATGTCGTTGTCAGATGCGGAGAAGCTGCAGAGGAAAAAAAAAAAAAAAAAAAAAACGAAGAAAAAGCGAGGCAGAGAGGGGTACTCGCACCAAAGTACCGGTTGGGGAGAGGTACCCAGTCGAGGTACAAGGTGGGGAATCCAAGGAAAAGCCCCACCCGTCCCTCTCCAGGGGACCCTCCCGTGGGTGGTTCCCCCAGCACAGCGCCCCGTCTGATTGGACGGATGAATCCGAGCAATTGAGCCAAAATTGACGTTTGACGCAATCTGGGTTTTCGGCCCGTAGCGAGGGCTCGAGTCTCCACAGGTACCTTGTCGACTGGACCAATGTCTCCACCGGGAAACCCATGCCCACCAAAAGCCAAAAGCCAGCTCACAAGCATCCACCACCACCACTACCTGCTCTTCCAGACTCCTCCTCCCCCAAAAAAAGACGCGCTGCGGGGTAAGTGCTGTATGGTGCTGTCTGTCTGTCTCTCTGTCCGCCTGTCCTGCACGCACGCTCTATTGCCCACGATGCACTGCAGACTGTGGAAACCGGAGCGCAGAAAGGGACATCACGCGAGTTGCCACCACCACCCAACAGCCCAGCCGTCCTGCACCCCGCGCAGCAGCGTCCCCTCGATGGTTTGGTTGAACCGCAAGACGCCAAAGCACGGATCGCGGGGAAGGCTCTCTAGTCAGGCCCTGGTTAGCTGCGGGGATGAATTCAGGCTATTGTCGTTCGAGCTAGCCCGCGGATTATCAGAGACGCCGGACAGGTCGGTCGGTACTACCGTCTTTGGCGGCTGTGCTACCCAAGGGAAAAGGGTGCCTGTCACACACACCAGGTCGTCTGCGTGTCTCAGTTGGATCGGAACACACAAGAACAAGCAACGCGCTAAGAAAGAGGAATACGGGAAGGATGGCAACATAGTGCGGGGAACGCAAACAAGAGTGCGCGAGCCCGTGGGAGAGCTACCCTGCCCTCGCCCGATGTCACGTCTCGCCTCTATATACAGATCAGGACATACCAAACTCTGCTGCTGACTGCTAGCAGCCTGCCACCAGAGAGAAGGAAGCCAGGGCAGAGTATATGCTTCCGTGGAGAGAAAGAGAAAGAGAGAGGGTGAAGCAAGCATCTCCCTGTTCACCACGGTCGTTTTCCCACGGGAGCCGGAACGGCTTTGCGGCCGTGGACTCCACCTGCGTTGCTCTGGCGGCTACCGCTAGAGGCCCCATTTCCCGACCCGGCCGAGAGGTAAAGACTCTGGCGGCGGCCTTGTGCCCTCGCTCATACGTTGCCCGCGCTATCCGTACCTCCTCTCCCCTTACAGTAGCAGTAGCGAGACTGACAGACGGCTGCCCCAGCCTTGGCTCTCTCCACACAGCAGACTTGCATCACATGTCACATCCGGCAGATGCATTCGCTGCAGTTTATGGAGAGAGAGAGAAAAACAGCGGTTTGTGTCGATCACGTAAACACAGGAGGGCAAGCGAACGGACTGTGGGGCACGCACGAACTCCCCGGCTGGATGTCGTCTCCATCCCATCCACTGAAGACTGAGGACCAAGGCAAAGTCCGGGCTTTCAACTCCTTGCCTTTGCCGCCGTACTTGCCGTTCCCAGGAGCAGCGTCCGCGTGTCCCCCGGGTCTATTCCTGAGCCGGGCGGGAAGGATTGGCGGCTCGTACTCGCTCGCACTTGCTCCAGCTCCTGGCCTCGCCTTGATTGCCGGAATGGCTCGCTGCGTCACCAGCAGACTCTCTTCCCCGTACGCCCGTGCCTGTTTTTACCTCGTGCTACCCTACCACGACGACCACTACCACCGGCTGCCCGCCGCCACATCGCCACCGCCGGGGTTCCAAAAGCCCATCAATCACGGCTTCAAGAAGCGCGCGTCGAGGGATTCGCTTCCTGGTAGTGACGGGCTGTGGCATGGAGACAGGCGGCTGATGACTTGTTCAGGGGCTCGCTCCTTGTGTGTATGCCGCTACCCGCTCGTTTCAAACTACAATGCCATGCCGTGGGACGCGGCAGGCAAATGTCGACATGTCCCGTCAAGGCCAGGGCAAGCTGCCCTTTCAACTGTTTTTTTTTCTCCTGTCCCGTACTGCCACTATCCGCTTCGCATGGCATCAAATTCCTCGCCTCGACCCCTCGCCGCCTCCCTCTATTGGACGGCCAGGCCGCGCCGGCTACCGACCTATTCTCGGCCTTCCTTTGTTGCAATCTCGATACTGTTGTGGGCCTCGCGGTCCGCACTGGGCAAGGACAGGGTAAGAAGGGAAAGCAAAGGCTCTCCTTTGATCCGTCAGCCAGCCGCAGTCGTCAAATGGCTCTGCGATGCCGAACTCTTTTTCGCCTTTCTCAAAGCCACACCCCTCTCTCATATCTACTCATCGCTCACGCCCGAGACATCGACGAACAGGGTGGTAGCTGAACTGGGGACTCGCATCGTCGAGGAACGTGGCGCCGCAATGCCGGCTTGGTTGGGGCTGTTCCCTATTCTGTGACACTCTGGTTGGGTTTTTTTTTGTTATTGCTAGCTTTCTTCTTCCCCCTCTCGGCTTGTCCTGCCCCATCTCCATCCCCATCCAGCCACATTTTTCTCCTCTCTGTGTGTGCCTGGATTTCCCCTTTTTCTTCTTTCTTCTTCCCACCCCTCCCTCTTCCCCGCCTATTTCCCCTACCCCACACCGCTGGCACATGTACATACAGAGGTTGCGGTGCAGCGTCTCGTACCAGCCGCTGCACACTGCACGGTTCCACAGCGCGGCCAGCGTCTCAAGGATCATGCGTGCGTGGGTTGGCCCTTTTTTTTTTTTCCCTCTCAGTCTCCTTCGTGGCCCGCTCAGGCCCAATACTTGGGTTCTGATATAGGCGTGCGTTTTGTTCTGGTCGATTTTTGCGCAAAGTACCCTGGTTGTAGCTCTGGGTTCGGCGCTTGTACCTTTTTTGTTCCTTGCTTTTTTCTTAGCAAGAGAATCAGGGCCCCCTTGTCTGCCGTCCGCTACGTCTTACGCCGCCCCTCGTGCCTGGCCTGGCCTAGAACTGGGGCGGAAAAGAAAAAAAAGAAAGCTGCAACACCCCTGCCCGCAAGAGCCGATTGGGAATCTCGCTTAGCTGCCCCCTGTGCATCACCAACTTTCTTTTTCGGCCACGAGGAAGAAACGTAATGACTGCCGAATTGGAGTTTTTTTTTTTTGTTGTCGTCATAGACAAGCAAAAAACTGCAATCTTGTTTCTTGTTTTTCGTGTGCTTCCAAGACGTTCCAACCGCCGCTCTCCCTCCCGCAAGCACCACCGGTCCAGTCGATCCGGGACCGAGCCAGGTCACATTATAGACAGGGAAGCTGGCTACTCGGCCCCCCGCACAGAACCCGAAAAGAAAAAAAGTCGGCAATTCCTACCGGCTGCACAGTGGCCAAGTGCATCGGCCGCAATGCTGCTCTGTTCTTGTTTCCGCGCGTCCAATTTCATGCGCATGCCGCGGCATGGTTACGCCCGCAAGCTGGGGGACGCTTGTCTGCCAGGATGTATTGGTGGAGGGTCGCGTATCTGTGCTCGAAAACGTCCGTCTGATGTCGTTGTCGTTCTGGCCCAGGCCAGGGGCAAGAAGGGTAAACCACACATGGGCGTACACGTAGGTTATAGTACCGCCTTTCTGCCCTCCTTGAACCGGCCTTTCTTCGTCGCTGGTCGAAAAAAAAAAAGACGCAGGAGTAGCCGGTTGGTGCTTCATGTGGCTCGTATCGGCCTTGCGCTTTTCATTTCTGCGCCAGCGGGACTCGAAATGCGAAATGGTGATGTCACCAGCAGCAGGAAATCGCAGTTGGCGAGTGGGACACCAGACGAACGGCATTTGCTCGCTTGGAAATCGAATCCAAGGCAGGGCGGGCGAACTGCTCGTGGGGGAGTTCGTGGAATCTCGCATCCTCACGGTCGGCTATCGCTGGCCGTTGTGGAATTCCAGTGGTTCCAAGGTGAATGTCCCCGTCGTTCTTGTCGACAGAGTTTCCTTGTTTTCGTGCATGCACACGTCCCTGGCACCGACCCCGCTGGTCGGAGCGTTTCGGCCGCCGGTTGCTTAATCAGCCGGAGCCGAGACCGGACACGGAGGTGCCTCGGCGTGTGGCACGTCGGCGATGGCAGTCGCGTGTCCGCCGCGAGGGACGACGTATAGCAACATTATGTGTTATGCAAGAACCCAGATAGCATTTCCGTGGAGCACAACGTAAATCGTAAAAAGAAGCGTGTTATCCCATTGAACCTAGCCGCCCATCAGATAAGATCTCGGTAAAGACAGACAAAGACGAAGGGCCGCATGGCAATGCCGTCCTTGTGACAGAGTACCAGAGCAGTGTTTTGCGAAGGAGTGTCCGTAACAGTTTGGTACACGCAGATAAAAGCCTCCCTGATAGCTCTAAAAAAAAACATCGTCCTCCTTTTCGATTATCGCAAACGACCAAGGAAGTAAAGGATAGGAGATTAGCCCATGCTGGACCAGAGTCTCAATGTTGAAAGGAGACGGGATAGACAAAAGCAACAGCCCGGCCAATGAGTAAATCGAAAGTATCACTGCTCCGAGATCGTCGCAACAGGCGGTCTGGGCATCGCTGGCCTTCACGACTGCGGAAAGTGCTGATTGATCTCCTCAAGGTACGTCGCCACATCCGCGGTGGCAGGATCGTTGCCGCCGCCGTTGCCGGGCGTCTGCTGGAACAGGCTCTGCTCGACATAAGCGAAGCCGCTGTCGTCGTCGCCGCCGATCCAGACGTTGGGGTTATCGTCGCGGCTGGTAGAGAACTGGAACCGCTCGAGCTGCGGCGAGACGGGCGCGGCTTGGGCCCCGGCGCTGCTGCGCGGGCACCAGTAGTAGCCCGAAGGGTACTGCTGATCAGCCTCGTGGCTCCCGTGCAGCTGGTAGTTCGAGTCGTCATCGACGCCAGGGACGGGCGACGTGTTGCCGACGTAGCTGCCGTCCGCGTTGCTGCCCAGCTCACCGCCGCCGCCGCCGCCGCTGCCTCCCCAGGAGCTGACCGCGTCGCTGCTGTGGTCGACGCGGGTGCTGCTGACGGATGGCGGGCCACCTTTGCTGGACGGGCCGCCGTTGCTGGACGAGCCGGCCCCCGCGCCGCTCCTCTGGTACAGGGAGCAGACGCAGGAAGATGACTGGTGGGCCCCAGCTTGCTGTGGGCGGCTCCGAGACGAGGCGCCGCCGCCGCTGGTTCCGGTTCAGGTTTGTTAGTCCCGGTACACACGACTGTCTTCGCATCCTCCCTCTTGTTTTCCGAAACGAGCTTGACTTACCGCTGAGAAGAAGAGCCCCAGGTGGCTCCGCCGCACGAGGAGCACTGGGTGGAAGCGGCCGAGTTCTTGCGTGTGAAGTCCATGACTGGCGTGGCTCAACCTGGGTTGTGATGTGGTGTCTTTGGGCTGATATCCGTCAGGGTAAGAGGCGCCAATGTTGTGTAGTTGTCCAGGGTGCTAGCTCCGAAGCTGTCTGCAGGCGGATGGTGAGAACATCCACCTCGACGTCGACATCTTGTGTCTGACAGACACCTCTTTATATCCCGTCCTCCCGGGTGAGCCAGCACAGTAGATAAAAGGTTCAAGCCGAGTGCCACCAAGAAAGCAACCGTACCCCAAGGCCTTGAGCCCCAACCGGTGGGCCCGGAGATGGGTTCTCACCATGGGCGGCTACGCTGCCGCATCGAGAGAGCATGCGAAAGAGCACAGCCGCGCCGCGGTTGCACTTGAAACCACCGAAAATAAAAGAGAAGAGAGGCTGGTTTGGGACGCGCGTGTCAGGTGCGGTGGCTGACATGAAGGCGTGCCAAGGCCGAGGGGCCAGAGAGGTGCACCCCATCTCATGCAAGAGATGTCCAGCCTCGTGTCCGAGAATGGCACGGACGCGTTCGAATCGGGCGGTCTCCCGAGGTGTCAAAGTCCCCCAAGATCCCCCAAGGAGCGGCTCCCCCAGCGGCCCGATAACACGCCATACGCGGCTCCGGATACGTCTGTTGGGGGCTGGGCTAGGGTGCCACGAGCCGTAGACGCGATATGATGATGTTGCAACTTCCTGGCAAACCCAAAAAGACCGGATGACGGGAAGGAGCAAGAGGAGGGGGCGAAACTGGTCATGGTGGCAAGACGGCGATGACAGCAGTCTAGGAAGGTGCCGGTGAGACGTCGGCAGCATGTAACGTGACGGGCTTCGCCGCCTGCAAGCCTGGTGCCCGCGAGCAGATGATCCGCACTGCGGATGGGAATCATGATATTGGATCTTGGACGGCGGCTAAGTTAGCCAATCAATCAGATACTGCATTTTGGGGAGCACATGGGCGTGGACAAAGAAAGACACACCGGGATTAAGATGGACAGGCTGGTAGGGCCGGGAATAGATGGAGCAAGGCGGGGTTCTCACTCCCAGAATAGAGAAACACCCCCTTTTCTTGAGAGAGGCAACCGACGTGCTCGGCCGTTGCGTTTCGTTCCATTGCATTTCAGCCTTGGGCACAAAGATTCCGGATACGAAAGATGCAGAAGCGACGGCGAAAGCGGGCGATCAGCAGGGCGGGAGCCGGGCGCTTGGAGAAGCACATGGCTGCATGGTAGTCCAGATGGAGGATGGGCTGCTGCATGCCCAAGGCTTCTAGCGTACTCTATGGAAGTTCCCCCGGAATAGATCGGCGGGCTGGTCCATCTGCGCAGTCTCGAGGTTGGGTGCTGCACGCCTCGATCTCGAAGAGTGCAGGACTTTGGACCGTCACTGCCTAGGCAGGCTGCAGGGGTGAAAAGGGGTATTGATGTGATGTAGACAATGGAGGGGTTTAGGGGTGACAGCGTGGGTTCTGTTCTGCAAGCTGAGTAAGAAAACCCAGCGAGCAGTCAGAAACTTTTTTTGGAGGATGCTGCAGAGATGAATTTCAAAGCCAGTGTTGTCAGACGATGCGCAACGATCGCCGCGGGCGCTTCCACAGCATGTCGTCTAACGACAAAAAGTGGCCTGGTGGGCAAGGAAAAGGGGTTCGATTCTAGTCAGGGAGATGCTGATGCCAACAGCACAGGCATCAGGAGGCCGCGCGAGTGCAGCTCGTGTCTGGTGCTTCTCCAAATTTAGCATAGACGCCGTGGCACCTGCAGAACCGTCAAGTAAGCGGCAGAGAGCGCGGCTGTCTGGTTTAGCGACTTCCGGCCCCCAACGACTGCGCTTGTCTGATCGAGATCTCTGCGGCAGCCAACGCCCGACCCTCCGGAGGTGGTGAAGCTGGGGTACCCGCAGGTGGCGTCTAGGCCGTGGAGGTGGCGACGGGAGGATGGGGCTGGTCGCCGCGAATGCGCATCAGCCCCGGGAGAAGCCACGAGGCGTTTGTCGGCTGGCAGGCCCTAGGTAGGTTCAAACGTCCTGGTTTGCGACGCGGCCATTGGCTTGGTCGGCAAGCAGAGGCGAGGGAAGGAGATGTGCTACCCAGAGCTTGCCTGGCCATCTGGCGGGAAGTGTCTCGCCGGAGCCGCACCGCAACACTCGCGCAGCGACAGCCTTACCGCTCGGGGTTTGGGGTGACCACCCACTTGGGGGCCTCACCATCTCTCGCTTTTGGTCGAGGCGCGATTACCACCTTCCTTCTCAGTCCTACGTGACACAACAGACTGTCGCGCTTAGAAAGGTGCCAGGTCGAGATAGGCAGCGATCCTTTTGACCGATGTCAGCAATGTAGAGGCGGGAGGGAGTGGTCAGCTTTGGGGTCACTCGCGCTTATCCCACGCGGTGCCTAGAGGAGAAGAGCGCGGGTCTGACAGAGAGCCCATCGGGCTCGGCAAGGAGCCGGACAGGGCGCGGGGGCCCAGTCGATGGGAGGCGAAAGGAGATATCGGGAGCGAGACGTGGGTCACGGCAGGCAACTCTGGGGGCGGGCAATATCTGCTCTGGCCCCGGGTGGCAGGTTGGACCATGCCGCGGTGAGGCGACGACCGTTGGTCGGCGATTAGTTTGTGCGGAGGATGCTGACCTTGTGCTCGCCGGGCGGCCCCCAAAATTTGGGGAGTGACAAGGCCGAATCGGCCGATTGGCCTTTTATCTAATCGGTAGCAAGGAGCCGAGGAGGAGCACTACCAGGGCGCGATGGCGGGAGCTTGTTTGATCTCGAATGCGTACGAGATTACGCACGCAGATCTGGCCATGGCTGCGGGCGTATGCTCGGATGCTTGCTGGCCCGGGCGTCTTCGGGGAAGAGACCTGGTCTAGAGAGTCCGGGCTTGGCGAGCACCGGAAGCGGTGGGAGAGATTGTAACGGCCGAAAGGAGTCGTTGGCGATGGACCTGGAAAAGGGCAGAATTGATCGTGAGCGTTGGCGCCAGACGGTGGGTCTTTGGCGTTGAAATATTGCGGCCGAAAAGATTTGGCTCCAGTCCATGACGAGATTTTCAAGCCACAACCGGCGCTAACACCAAGCGTCGGAATCCCGCACCTGCGTGGAAGCTCCGAAAGCTACGAAGCCGCCTCGGTTCCTTCGGCCGAGTCTTCTCGCTCGCTAGCAAAGTCAGGGCCAGAAACGCAGCTAGGCTGTTTGGGGCCGCGCCAAAGTGTCAGCTAACGGCCGAGAGGAGCCAAAGCTCGTTTTCGCATACGCTACCAGCCCTAGCGAATGCGAGGTCCTTTGCTCGTGCACTTCGTAAGCCACATTAGCCTCGCCGCGTGCCCTCCCTCCGCCGTGGATATTGCTACTCATCCCAGCCCAGCGGAGGAAGGAGGCTAAGCCGTCCTGGTATCATACTCAGTCAGGAGACGCCAACCTCATCTCGTGCCATGCATATGCTTCGCTCCGCCCGGTGCGCCCGAGAGGCTATTTGTCCGTCTCCATCACACCGAAGCATATCAACCCGTACCGACCCCGTAGAGTCTCGCACTCGCACTCGTTTTCTCTTCTGCGTCAGAGCTGGCATTCAGGCCTGTCTAGTCGCCCCTGAGCCTGTTCTTTCCGTGACCGGTGCAAACATGGACCATCTAGACGTTTGGATCATCACCCACGCCGCTCAGCAAACAAACGCCGGCCTCGGTATATATCGCGCCATTCGCTCCGTGACATTTCGGTGATGGCGTTGTTGGCTCGACACGACCACAACAGAAACCCGTCATAATCACAGCCTTTCTGCGGCTCAAAAGCCGCCGTGTAACCACCCTCGACGCAGCTTCCCGTCCCGTGCCACGGCGGCAGACGTTCCCCGGCGCCACCGACATGGCAGCGCCTACAGAGACGCCCGTTTCCAGTTCTACGGAACCCGTCAACCGTGCCGATGCCGCCTTGATCGATTCGGACTTGCCGCCGGCACGGTTTTGGCTTCTCAGCGTCGGGTATGCATGAAGCTGGCGAGTTTACCCCTGAGACACAGTTTGCACTGACAGGCAGGAATACTCACCGTGTAGAATCTCCCTGGGTCTGCTGATGGCAATGCTGGACACCTCCATCATCGCCACCAGTCTGCTCACCATCGGCCAGGAGTTCAAGTCGCTGGATCGGGTCAACTGGGTGGTTCTGTCATACACGCTCGCCTACCTCGGCTGCGCCGTCCTGTTCGCCCGTGTAGCCGACGTGGCCGGTCGTCGCGACGCCTTCCTGGCCGCCTTTGTCGTCTTCCTCGCCTTCTCCATCGGCTGCGGCAGCGCCCAGAGCCTGGAGCAGCTTCTCGTCTGCCGAGCGCTGCAGGGCGTGGGCGGCTCTGGCCTCTACTCGCTCTCTATGGTCATCTGGCCCGAGCTGGCCCCGAACCACCTGAAGCAGTACATTGCCGCGCTCGCGGGTCTTGTCGTTGCCGTAGCCGGCGTGCTGGGCCCTATTCTGGGCGGTATACTCACGCAGTACGCGTCTTGGAGATGGGTTTTCTGGATCAAGTACGCCAGAATCCATGTCCGCATCTTGGCATTCACAGACTGACCTTGAGCCACCCGATCCACAGCGGACCGATCGGCATCATCTCCCTAGCCGTCTTCTACCTCAGCTGGCCGAAAGAGCATCACCTCCCGAGCATCGAGAAGCGGTCCTGGAAGGATGTCGATTATGTGGGCTCGGTCCTCCTCGTCGCCGCGGCGGTTCTCGTGACGTTTGCGTTCCAAAACGTGACCAGGAACTCACACGGCTGGCAGGACGAGGGCTTCATCGCGCCCCTGGCCGTGGGCGGGACCTGCTGGGTGCTCCTGTTCGCGTGGGAGTGGCTCTTGGAGTCGCGGGGCGGCGGGGACCGCATCATGGCGGCGTTCCCGCTCTTGCTCGTGCGCAACCACGCCTACTCGGCGACGCTGCTCAACACGGCGCTCATGGGCTTCGCCTTCTTCGTGACCCTCTTCGCCATGCCGCTGCGCCTGCAGGTCGTCAACGGGCGCGAGAGCCTCATGGCCGGGGTGCTGCTGCTGCCCATGCTGGCCGGCGTCGCCATTGGCAGTTTTGCGGGCGGCGCCATCAGCCGCGACAGGAACCTCATCTGCGAGACGCTCGTGGCGGGGAGCTGTCTCATGGTGCTGGGCACTGCGCTCGAGACCACCATCTCGGACTCGCAGGAGCTGGACCCAAAAGCCCTCGGGTTCCTGGTTTTCATCGGGCTCGGCTTTGGCATCTCGGCCAGCTGCTCTACCATGATAGGAATTGTCGAGGCGCCAGTCCGCGAACACGGTACGAGGCCCGCCCACTCTGTCTCGCTCTCAACTCGAAGCTGACCCCGCAGGAATATCCCCCCACAGCACCAGCTCAGGGAATCACGGCGCAGATGCGCGTCTTTGGCGGCAGCCTCGGCGTCGCAGCGTCCTCGGTCATCCTAGCCGGCGAGACGCAGCGGCAGCTGGGCGACGAACTCACCGCGGGGCAGCTGGCCGCCGTCGAGACGCGCGGGCCGGCCGGCATCGCTGCTGCCGGCGACACTAGCGGACAAGACATGCAGCGCATCATGGGGCTCGTCCGACGGGCGTATGCGGACGCCTTCCGGCGCGACATGGTGCTCGCGGCCGCGGTGAGCGCGTTGGCGGTGGTTGCGGCGTTGTGCACATACCGGCGTGGGCGGGTGTCGCTTCTCGAGGCAAGAAGACGGCACGCCCAGGACGAGCTCGAGAGGAGACGCATGCGGGCGGCGCCGTCTCCTGGTGGGGAGAGCGGCGAGTCTACCGTTGAGGCCAAGCGGGCGCCGGTGTGAGGCGATGTTGTCGGTTTCTTCCTTCGTTTTCACTACTCAGATGAGCGCCGGCGTCTAGGAGAATTGATCTTTTGTAATCCCGGCGGGGCACACGACGCATGCGGGGTTGCGCATGACGGGAGAGCCAAAGGATATGACGGAATTAGAAGACACCCCAACGATAGCTAGAGATTGACACATGGAGCCGTGTCGATGCGATAATGGGACATCTCCGTCTAAGCGCATGAGATAAACCGCCGATTCTCGGCCTGGACTGACACCCAAAAAGTCTCACATGCTACTCCCGGCAGCGAAAACAGCCGCCGCAACCCTCCGCACCCTCCTCTCACAGAGACCCCCACGCTTCCCGCATACCATACGAACCTCGGTACTCGCCGCCGCAGCAGCAGCACCCTCCAGGATGTCGAGCAGCGCCATGGCCAAGCGCCTTGAGGGCAAGACCATCGTCATCACGGGGGCGTCGTCGGGCATCGGGCGCAGCTGCGCCTTCGAATTTGCGCGCACCAGCCCCAAGGACCTGAAGCTGGTGCTGACGGCGCGGCGCATCGACACGCTCAAAGAGGTGGCCGCCCAGATCACGGCCGAGGTCGGGCCGGGCGTCAAGGTGCTGCCGTTCCGGCTCGACGTCAGCAACCCGGCCGAGGTGCGGGGGTTCGTCGAGGCGCTGCCCGACGAGTTTCGAGAGATTGACGTGCTGGTCAACAATGCGTAACGACTCCTGCCCCTCCCTCACAGGTCCTCTCGAGTGTATGTGTAGTAACAGCATCACAGCGGCCTAGTCAAGGGCATGGCGCAGGCCCCCGCCATCGCCGAGGACGACATCAACATCATGTTCGCGACCAACGTCACGGGCCTCATCAACCTGACGCAGGCGGTGCTGCCCGTGTTCAAGAAGCGGCCCGAGGGCGGCCGGGGCGACATCATCAACATCGGCAGCATCGCCGGCCGCGAGCCCTACGCCGGCGGGTCCATCTACTGCGCCACCAAGGCCGCCGTGCGCAGCTTCAGCGACAGCCTGCGCAAGGAGCTGATCGCCACGCGCATCCGCGTCATGGAGGTCGACCCGGGCCAGGTCGAGACGGTGGGTTGTCTTGGCTTGTCCTGCTGGTTTGCGGGTGGAAACAAGAAGCAAAAAAACAGGTTGGGCTGACACACTGACACAAACACAGGAGTTCTCGGTCGTCCGCTTCTACGGAGACAAGGCCAAGGCCGATGCGGTTTACGCGTAAGTCACGACCCCTTGCCCGCCGTTTCACCAGGCGCATCACGGCTGCTCCGTCCGTTTCGGAAGGCGGACCAGATTTTCGATTTTCTTGACTGATTGCCAATTCTCGCCCGAACCACCTAGTGGATGCGACCCGCTCACGCCCAACGACGTCGCCGAGGTGGTGGTTTTCGTTGCGGGCCGGCGGGAGAACGTGGTCGTTGCCGACACTCTGATCTACCCTAGCCACCAGGTATGGATGGATCCCTGCGAGAGAAAGAAGGCAGCTGTTGCGATCTGACTTGGGATGATTCTTTTGCTGACCACCCGTCCTTGGACACTGCAAAAACAGGCTGGCGCTGGCGTGATGCACCGCAGGCCGACATGACTTTGAAGTCCGGTGGCGATTTGTTTCGTTGGCCGCAGTGGAAAGACCTGTCAGCTCCGACGGACTGCGGGCTGGGGAATGTGGGCGGCCTGTGTAGAATTTTCAGCTCCGGCATCAGCCAAGGCGCACTCAATATGCAGACAAGCAAAAAGGCCTTGTGTTGACACCCGACTCGATCAAGCAAAAGATGGCGTCCCGAGTAAAACAAATCCCCCTCACATTGATCAGCGCCAACAGCCGCGCCCGGATGGCTGAGCACATCAGAGACAATAGAGGGGGTGTTTATGCGGCTGTGCCGGCATGCGGGAAACCCGCTGGTTGGTGGAGGATATCGCCCGGTCAGTGCGAATGATGGCGGTCGGGACGGGCGCACGGCCTGACGCGCGCTCAAAACTGCGAAAGCCCACGTCCCTCTCCAGCCCACGCCTACTGTGCTCCCGATGGCCGCTGTCTCAGATGCAACAGCGCCAACGGCGCCACCGCCCGTGGAATAAAGAGGTACCCTTATGCGCAAGCGTCTCCTGGCATGGGCGGACCTTGTATCGGCCTATCTGGGCCAACCCGCCAAACCATGTGGCGATCGCCCACCCCGGGCTTATGCAGCCGGATAGGGGATGCCAAAAAAAGAAGTGTGGGTGGATCAACTTGTGCACAAAATTCAGCCCCGGGCAATCCTTGCAGACGCAAGCAGGCAATTGAAGCTAATGTCGGTCCAGCCCCAGCGAGGCCAACCAGGTCCTCTGTTTACTTTTTTTCTCCTCTCCTTCGCTCCTCCTTCCCCTTCGTCTCACTCCCCATCGCTCGTTGCCTGGGCTTATCTCGCTTTGTCCACAGCCCTGTCGGCGCGCTACTGCGTCCACTTCTCACCCTCGTTCGACTCACATTCTCGCCGTCTTTGTGTTTCCTTCGCAGTGTCTTTCGCTCGCTCCCTCGTAATCAATCAACACCACCGTCTCGTCTCGTATTCCTGCTCTTCCTACCCCTCTTTTTTATCTGGTTTTATGCTTCGTGGCGCCATGCAAGCTTGACCAAACCGGAAGCACGGGCCCACTTCGTCCCATTTCCCGCCAGGCAGGCCATTATTGTGACGTCCATCCCTTATCTCGCACCAACAAGCCTGTGCTCGCTTGTTCGGGAAGGCTGCATCGCGCCATCACACCGTAGCTGTGAGCGAGCCAAACCTTGGCCTTCGTCTCCTCCGCTTCTCCTAACGCAAGCGATTGCCGTCTTTGTTCCGAGTCTCCCATGTCGATCATTACCTGTCCAACCGACGCCAACAGCGCCTAATTATTCTTTCCTACTCTCACTGTCTGTCCTCCCCGTTCATTGGAAAAGAGTCTTGTTGTCGATTAATCGAGTCCCTCGAGGACCCCAACCGTCCCGATGGGCAAAAAATGTACGAGCCAAACCAAGCCCCAACAGTCTCGGCGCGACGTGTGGCCCATCGGCAATCCAATCCTCGTTCCTCTGCGCCTGCGGTGTGCTGACGCTGTTCCGTTGTTTGCTCACAGGGCGATACGGAGTAATTCTCGACGCGGGTTCCTCGGGCACGCGGTTACATATCTACAGGTGGAAGGACCCAGCAAAGGCACGGAAACACGCCTCGCCGGACGAGCTGCAGCGCCTGCCGCAGCTCGAGACCAAGGACAAATGGACCAAGAAGACGCGGCCCGGCGTGTCGACCTTTGGCAGCAATCCCACCGACGTCGGCCCCGCGCACCTTGAAGACCTCGTCGCCCATGCCGTCAAGCACGTCCCCGAACGCAAGCAGGCCGACACGCCCATCTTCCTGATGGCCACCGCCGGCATGCGACTCCTGCCCGAGGTGCAGCAAAAGGCTCTGCTCGGCGAGATCTGCTCATACCTCCGATCGAACACGCAGTTTTCCCTCCCCGACTGCGACCTTCACATCCAGGTCATCAAGGGCGAGACCGAGGGACTGTACGGCTGGGTCGCCTCGAATTACCTCCTGGGCGGATTCGACCGGCCCGAGAACCACCAGCACGGAAAGGGCCACCACACGTACGGATTCCTCGACATGGGCGGCGCCTCGGCCCAGATCGCCTTCGCCCCCAACTCCACCGAAGCCGAGAAGCACGCCGAGGACCTGAAGCTGCTTCGGCTGCGCACCCTGGACGGCGAGCCGGCCGAGCACAAGGTTTTCACCACCACATGGCTCGGCTTCGGTGTGAATCAAGCCAGGGAGAGATACGTGAAGAATCTGGTCGAGAGCGCAAGTGCAGGAAGCTCCGAGATCCCGGACCCGTGCATGCCCAAGGGGCTGAGGACGACGATGCACGGCGAGGTCGTCCACGGTTCGGCCAGCCGCAACCGCACCCTGATCGGCACCGGCCTGTTCAACGAGTGCGAGGTCAAGACGAGGCCGCTGCTGAACAAGAACGCGCCCTGCGTCAACCACCCGTGTCTCCTCAACGGCCAACACGTGCCCGCCATCGACTTTGACGTGAACCACTTCGTCGGCGTTTCCGAATACTGGCACACGACCCATGGCGTCTTCGGCAAGGGCGACAAGGCCTACGACTTCACGACGTATCAGCAGAGGGTTCGCGACTTTTGCACCCAGGACTGGGACGATATCGAGGCGAAGCTGGACACGCGCGGCAAGCACAGGGCAAAGAACGCGCAGGAGGCGTGCTTCAAGGCCTCGTGGCTGCTCAACGTGCTGCACGAAGGCATCGGCATCCCGCGGCTCGGTCTGGACAAGACCCCCAACGCACACAACGTGTCCAAGGGCGCGCTAGAGAACGCCAAGGACAAGGGCTTTTTGGATCCGTTCAAGGCGGTCGACACGATCGACGGCGTCGAGGTCAGCTGGACCCTGGGAAAGATGGTGCTCTACGCCGCCGGACAGGTCCCGCCCGCCGAGACGTCTGCAGAAGCCCTGCCCGTGGGCTTCGGAAGCAATGTGCCGGGTGTCCCCCACGATTTCAACCACGCCGGCTCCGCCTGGAGCCACACCTCGCAGCAGGACGGCGACGACGAGGACTGGGGGGACGCTGCCGACGACATTCTCGAAAAGGCGCGGTCCAAGTCGACCTCGGGCTTCCTCATCTTCATCTTGATCCTCGTGCTGCTGGGCTTCTTCCTCAGGAAGAAGGACCGGAGGTTACGACTCTCCTCCAGGATCACCGGCTTCACTCGGCGGTCGCGGAGGCCGGGGAGCCCTCGCAAGGCCGGCCGCGGGCTGTCGGGTCTGCGCAACAAGCTCTTCGGACGGCCGGGGTCCACCAACTACGAGCGCCTGCTCGAGGACGGCGAGGCGGAGCAGTTCGCGCTCGGCGACGCCGACTCGGACGGGAGCGAAGGGTCGGACAGCAGCGAGGCGTCTTCATCGTCCGGGATCCGCCGGCAGGTGGTGTCGGTCTCGGGCAACGGCCGCTCGTCCGGGCTCGCGACGCCCAAGCTCGTCGTGGACGAATTCAGGGCCGGATCGGCTCTTGATCGGAGCGGCCTTGTGGTTAGGACCGAGAGCCGCGAGCGGCTGGTTCCCAGTCTTCAGATGTCCAACGCCGGCCGCCGGAGTCGTGCAGGCAGCCCTACGAGGCTAAAGAGTCCCCTGATGTCGCCACTGCAGGAGACGTGACGCACCCGACGAGCTTGTCATTTTTGCGCACCGGTGTTTGGTGTTTTATTTCTTGGATTCATCATTATCTTCTTCTACTTATCCCCTGTCCAACAAGCGGCAAAGCCTGCCGCGAGGCTTGCTTTCTTCTCTTCTATTCACTTCTTGGTGGCGGTCCTCGCACAAAACAAGCAGCAAGATACCCGCCGACTCTTCCGGTCTTGGGTCCTGTCGTATCGACTACTGTTGTTTTTACTACGGCTCTTTTAGTTGATAGGTTTCTTACCTTGTATCCCGTTTATTTGTACATCTCTGCTTGGTTGGGATGGGGGTTTTTTTTTTTTTTTCATTTTCTTGACACTTGGGGAAAAGCAGGCGTCAACGGCATGGCAGCGATTGCACTACTGCACGACGAATGTTCAAAAAGGCTTGTTGAGCTTGTTGTATACACGTTGTTTTCCGTATGGGTTTCGACGTCTCGGTAGTTATCAACAGAAGCACCGGAGAATTATTCAGAGCGAGATGCCTGATAGTCGTCTCTTTTATGGTATCATTTTTCTTGACCAGCCACAACTGATACATTGAACCATGGTAATTGACTCCTGTCCCCAAACGCCCGAGCCAAGACGGCGCAGAAAACAATACGCCGGAGTGAGAAAACGCCAGAAGACACGGCAAGATATCGATCAGTTCTCGGCGCGCTCCAGAAACCCCGGATCTGCACGCACCCTGCCCTCGAATTTGCGCCACCACTCCTCAAACGCCTTGAGCGGCACGACTTCGACCTGGCCGGCCGTGGTGCCGCTGAAGCTGGTCAGGAAGTTGAATGCGTTCTGGATGATGCGCTGGGCCAGGACTAGTGTCGAGGGCCTAGCTACGACCAGTGCGTTGCTGTTGCTGCCGCTGCCGCTGTTGCTGTCTGTTGCTGCTGCTCCCTTGGCGGCTTTCACCTCGGCGATGCGCTCGGCCACCGAGGCTGCGGGCTCGATGCTTATGCCTATCAGCACTGGCTGTTGTTGTGGTTGTTGTTGTTGTTGGTTCGTATCTGAAGAAGCAGACGAGGAAGAGCGCAGGTTGAAGATGGCGCTCTCCTTGCCGGGGCCGATGCCGCCCAGGAACCGCGGGACGGGCGGCGACCCCGGCACGTTGGGTGGCGTGAGCAGGTAGATTGCGGCGGCGGTTCCGTCGGGCAGGACCACCCCGGGCAGGAGGAAGATGACGACGTGGGAGAAGGGCTGGTCGGCTGGGAGGCTGTAGATGAGGGACGTCGGGGATGGCGTCTCGGTTGGCGAGGTTATGCAGGGGAGGTTTGCCGGCACGAGGCCGAAGAGGGGTTGTGCCATTTTTTGTTTTCGTCTCTGAGAGCACTGAGGTGATTGTGCTGATGGGCTGATAGATGTTTGTTGTCTTCTTCGGCTTGAGGTGCGATGACGTTATTTTGGGTTAATGTAAAGAACGCCGATCTCATGGTGAGCTTGTTCGCAGTGTGAGCCGCCGTTGGTGCCTGGAATGCAACTACGCGCAACAGGAATGGCGGAGAGGCTTCCGGTGTGTTCGGGCGGCTTCTAGGCCAGGCTCCACAGTGGATGGCTGTAATTTGGGCTGGTTCCAACTGACACCTGCCCCTGCGTCGTGGGTGCTAGTGAAACTCGTAGGGCTGTGAGGCTCAGGAACAAATGCCACCAAACTCGAGTGCAGTGGCGGGGCTCAAGATAGTGCTGTCTGCTGACGAAAAGAGCCTGGCGGGGTCTGCAGCCTTAGTTGTGGCCTCTCTGCGGCGCCATATTCGCTCGTTTCGGGGCCGTTATGGCATACAAAGTGTGACGCATCACTCGCTGGGATTGAACGTAGTAGTGTATTGCAAAAACTAAAGCCTCGTTTGTGTTTGTCGACCAAAGGCAAGCACAGGGTCTCATCACATCGTTCGTACATTTGGAAAGCTAAGCCCCGAGGATACCCTCCCTGTGAATACCCAGGACGCAGCAAAGCAGAAGAACACAATGGAGCGCCGCTGGGAGAACATAGATCTCGTGAAGCGGGTCGACACGTGAGTTCAAACGCCCCAAATACGACGAGACGGGCAGCTAACAACGCGGCCAGCTTCCCCGACCCCGTCCTGGACCCGGACGGATACAAAGCCGCCATGCAAGGCTTCTACACCGTGGTCTGGCGCGGCAGCAACGGCTCCGACGAGACGCCCCTGGGCTACATGAGGCGTGACATCTACGACCGCCTCCTCCAGGTGCCCGAGGCGCTCAGGGGCGAGGTGCGCCTGGACGCTACCAAAAACACCGTCTCGGTCTTCCAGTGGCAGGATGAGCAGCTGGACGAGCCCGAGCGCACGCGCCGCGTCGCCGCCGTGGCCCAGCACCTGCGAGAGGCCGCCGCGTTCCCGATCCTGGTCAAGGGCTGGCGCGACGAGCTGTGGCCCGTTTTTGGTCCCAGAAGCAGCAGCAGCAGCAGCAACGACGGCGAGCTGGTCTTCAGCATGGAGCGCGCCGCCCTCGGCCTGATCGGCTCCATGCGGTACGGGGTGCACGTCAACGCCTACGTCGTGGCGCCCGAGGCGCCCCACGGCATCAGGGTGTGGGTGCCGACGAGGGCGGCGACCAAGTCGTCGTTCCCGGGCATGCTCGACAACGCCGTGGCGGGCGGGCTGATGACGGGCGAGGACCCGCTCGAGTGCATGGTGCGCGAGGCCGACGAGGAGGCGTCGCTGCCCGAGGCGGTGGTGCGCAGGCACACGACCGCGGCGGGCGCCATCACGTACATCTACGTCACGGACGCGCGGTCGGGCGAGGAGGGGCACGTGTACCCGGAGTGCGAGTGGGTGTACGATTTGGAGCTACCGCGGGGGACGACGCCGCGGCCCAAGGACGGCGAGGTCGAGAGCTTCGCCCTCATGGACGTGCCCGAGGTCCAGGCCCACCTGGCCGCCGGCCGCTTCAAGCCCAACTGCGCCGCCGTCACGCTCGACTTCTTCATCCGCCGCGGCATCATCGACAGGACCAACGAGCCCTGCTACGACGAGATCGTCAGGCGCCTGCACAGGGTTATTCCCTTCCCCGGGCCGCATCGCAGGTTTGACCAGGATGGCGCCGGGGGTGCGGCCGGCCAGGTGGCAGAATAACAATAATAAAAGCAGCAGGCCCCGAGGCAAACCACGGCCCTGTCTTTACAATATCATGCGGCCCTCTGGCATGCCATGTGTGGCCTTGCACATCGCCGTTCCTGACCCTTGACCTAATACTTGGACTCCCGTCTCCCCGTCTATATAGTTCATTATTCATCCGTCGTAGCCAATGTTCTGCCGGCCGCAGAAACATGGGGCCTGGCGCTGCACTTGGGGCGAAAACGGCTATCGGCGCCGTTCGGAGGGCCCGCTAGTCTTGACTGCCCTTGATGAGGAGATAGACGTAGTCGACCCTGAGCGGCGTGAGCTTCTTGTAGGGTCCGTTTAGGCACATCAGAAGCCCGCCGAACGAAACGTAGGCCTTGCTGTAGGTTCGCGGGGCAGTCAGTATAAAAGCAGCCCTCAAACCGCAAACCGCAACCGCAGCCCCATGCCCTCCAAGCGCTCACATCTGCTCTCCGTTCTTGGAGTCCTCGAACCGGTAGACCTTGCCGTAGCACACGTAGTCGAAGTTGTCGGCCAGGGTGGGCGGCCCGCCCAGCTTGGAGGCGTCGCGCCAGCCCTTCTCCTCGTCCTTGCTGCCGTCGAGGGCGAGCGAGGTGGCCAGGACGACACGGAAGCCGTCCCCTTCGGACATGGGGAACAGCTCCGTGTTGATGTCGAGCGTCATGTCCATCGGGTCGGCGGTGCTCGAGTCCGACGTGGCCGTGATGCGCGCGACGCGGTCGTACTTGACCTGGTCGACGTGCGTCACCTTGAACACGCCCTCGAAGAGCTGCGCGTCGCCTGTCGAGACGGTCATTGAATTCGTTGTGTCGTCTGCGTGCTGGAGGCCGTTGAGGATTCCGTTGAGACGCGACTTGGTGGTCGTGGTTTTCCTGACGAATAGGGCGGCCACTCGAGGTTGTCGCGTCGAACAATTTTTTCGGGCGTTCCCTACCGTAATGACCTCAGAGGAATTCCCC
>PYSR01000058.1:0-37604 GCA_003049425.1 Magnaporthiopsis incrustans
CACACGCACACACACACACACACACACACACACACACACACACACACACACACACACACACACAACTGCAACCCCCGGCCTAACTTCAACTGCGACAAAACAACAGGACGGCAAACCATACCTGCTGTACCTCTGCGCGGGGGCGGCGACCAGCCCGGACATGCGGGCGCAGGGCTTCACGGTGGCGGCCAAGACCGAATTCGCGAGCGAGGAGGACGTCGCCTTCTACGACGAGCAGTGCGCGGCGCACGGGGCGCTCAAGAAGATGTCCATGACGCTGGGGCTGACCGAGAAGCCGCTGACCATGTCCTTTAGCGGGTCGCCTCTGATATCGTGAGGTCGCTGCTGCCTGCTGCCTGCCCTGCCTGTGCTTGGCGTGCATCCGGCCCACAATTTTTTGGTGTGGTTGTTGGCATATCGCCCATGGAAATACCCAGAGTCTGGTCTCCAACAGAAAACGGCGTGGAAGCACGGTACCTAGATTTATTTGGCGATCTAGATCGTGTATGTATATATTTGTTCTCCTGCTTGGCTTCCCTGCAGATGCATTTGATCCGATACAAACACCTCGATTCTACCGACAGTCCCGCGAAGGGGACATGTTTCCGAACCTCGGTGCGGGCAGCGATCAAACCAAGGACATATCCCGGATTGACGCCGACGAGCACATCGCCCCTTGGGTCAAATTTACCACCTACGCAGAGCAGCATCCAGCAGGAGCATCCCGCCCCATACAAGCATCTCGCGATGTACGTCCTGTCGGAGCTCGCTGACGGCCCCAAGGACATCGTCGACCCTAGGCACCGCAGAATCTATTTCGAAGGGGCGCAGAGCACCGTCGTGAACCTCCTCCGCCAGGGCTGGACCAGCAAGGTCTCGGACGAGAAGCTGCAGGCTGTCGGCGCGCAGCAGACGTACGCCGACTGGATAAGGAACGACTTCCAGAGCTCGAGCGCCGCCCGCGAGATGGTCTCGCCCCACGCCGAGGTCGCTGGATTGGAGCGCAACCCGGACAAGGACCAGGTCGACAGCGCGTGGAGGAAGCACCTGATCGAGCAGTGTAGGTGGTGTTTGATTGTTTGTTCGTGTTTGCTTGCTCCTGACCACGGCTTGCAGACGCGCACCTGTTCTACGACATTGGAAACATGATACAGGAGGCAAACTGCCGCATGGGCCACTACCACCCGCCCGCCCACGACTCGTTGGTCCTGAACTACCCGCAGCCCGCCGCCGGGGCTGTCGTCATCCAGCGCTGGGACAAGAACGTGCTCATCCTGCCGGCATTCCTGGACAAGGGCGTCTCCGTCACGGCATCCCGGTTTGTCGACGAGAAGAGGGATCCCGTTGCCGCCGCGGCGGGCGAGGAGGGCCTCGCCGAGGGGAACGTGGTGAGCGTCACGATGGGTCGGTTTACCGAAAATGAGGATTTGGCCTGGTTTGTCAGGGCGGATATGGATGTTAGATTCGAGGTTCATGTGGGCGTAGAGGACGGAGACGAAGACGGTCTCCAGAGGACTGGCGTCGCGGCAGTCTTTGCCGTCGGGCCGCTATGTCTCGATTCTCACGGCGAGCCGTCTCTCTGTAACCACGAGGATTTGGGGGCTGGGGCAGGTACTCAGTGAGGGGACATCTGCTGCGCTGTGCTGTGTGTGCTACCTTGTCGGGGAGGGTCAAAGCACAAACAGCCGCAAACCGTACCCCTCCTCCCCACACCACCCACACGAATTCTAACCATATAACGGTATTCTGGGACCACGTCATCCAACAAATCCGGGCGATAACCATCCGATATGGTGTAGTGGCTAACATCCGGCACTCTCACTGCCGAGCCCGGGGTTCGATTCCCCGTATCGGAGCCATCGCCCGGTTAGCTCAATCGGTAGAGCGTGAGACTCTTAATCTCAAGGTTGCGGGTTCGACCCCCGCATCGGGCTCAATTCCCGATGCGCCTGTGGCACACAGGTCATCAACCATTTTTTTTTCATTGTCTTTGTAGTGGGTTGCGCTTATACCCTTTGTGGATGGTCCTTTAGTTGTGCTGGCTTTATGACC
This sequence comes from Magnaporthiopsis incrustans, assembly GCA_003049425.1. NCBI lineage: Eukaryota > Fungi > Ascomycota > Sordariomycetes > Magnaporthales > Magnaporthaceae > Magnaporthiopsis > Magnaporthiopsis incrustans. The sequence goes on from PYSR01000058.1 coordinate 2,053, forward strand.
ACGACTGACTTGCTGACCTGTTTTACCTGGCCGCGAATACCCACCCGATGGCGGGGTTGCGACCCGCGGGAATTTTGTTTCAAACCCAGGTACCGGACTGACATCATGGATTAGCGTAAAAGCAAGCCCCGAGTCGCCATGTAGCAGCAATTCATTGAGGACGGGCAACTAGAAAACACTCAGTCCAGTCACATCGCCAAAATGACCTCCACCGTGGACATGCAGGGCAACCCCGCCCACCTCCTCCCGCCGTCGTGGAAGACGCAGGTGACGGCGTGGCTGGCCGAGGACACGCCCTCGTTCGACATCGGCGGCTTCGTGGTGGGCGAGAAGGCCAGCACGGCCGCGCTGCTGTGCAAGGCCGAGGGCTTCCTGGCGGGCGCGCCCTTCGTCGACGAGGTCTTTGCCCAGTGCGGCTGCACCGTCAAGTGGGCCTTTATCGAGGGCGCCCACCTGGACCCTCGCGGCAACAGCGGCGGGCGCCTCCGGGTGGCGACCGTGACGGGCCCCGCGCGCGGCATCCTGCTGGGCGAGCGCGTGGCGCTCAACGTGCTGGCGCGCTGCTCGGGCATCGCCACGGCGTCGCGCCGGCTCGTCGACGCCCTGCGCCGCGCCGGGTTCCGCGGCCGCGTCGCCGGCACCCGCAAGACCACCCCCGGGTTCCGGCTCGTCGAGAAGTACGGCATGCTCGTCGGCGGCGCCGACATGCACCGCGTCGACCTGAGCTGCATGGTCATGCTCAAGGACAACCACGTCTGGAGCCGCGGCTCCATCAAGGACGCCGTCGCCGCCGCCCGCGCCGCCGCCGGCTTCAGCCTCAAGATCGAGGTCGAGGTGCAGTCCGAGGCCGAGGCCGACGAGGCCATCGGCGCCGGCGCCGACGTCGTCATGCTCGACAACTTCACTCCCGAGGGCGTCAGCGCCGCCGCCCAGAGCATCAGGGACCGCTGGAGGGGCAAACGGGAGTTTCTGCTCGAGGTGTCGGGGGGTCTGACGCCGGCGAATGCTGCTGCGTACTCATGCGAGCGTGAGTTTTTTTTTTCCCCCTTGTCTCCTTTGTTGTGGCGTGTTTGCTTACTTTTTTTATCCTCTCTACAGACATCGACATCATGTCGACGAGCTCGATCCACCAGGGAGTCCCTCACGTCGACTTTTCCCTCAAAATAGATCATTGATAGGGCTTGGTGCATGTCTCGCCGTCACGCTGTAGTGGTAGGACGTGATGCAGGCTTCCGTTGTGTCTCTGCGTGACAGGACAGCGTCACAGAGGCTCACATGTATGCATAGGTGTAATGTCTAGCTAGGTAGTTCTAGGCAGTTGCCAAAGAAAAGACAAGAAAAAAGTAAAGAATCAAAGATTGTCTCATGCCATCGTCAACATCTTCTGTTTACATGCCACAAAAGAGAGTCAATGCCCCGCGGCAAACATGCTCACGTAGACCCCCCAAACCACCCCCGCCAGCCCACCAACAAGGTTCCTCGTCGCGACCGTCTTGACGCAGGCAAAGTTGACCAGGCTGACGAGCGGCCACAGCCGCCACCCCGCCACCAGCAGCGGCACGAACTCGGCCGCCGCCTTGGCCCGCACGTCCTCCCACCGCACGGCCGAGTAGTCGATCGCCCTCCCCGGCCCGGACGCCAGGAACGCGAGGCTTTCGGCGGGCGACGTGGGCCGGTGCGCCATGGCCGCCTGCACCGAGTGCAGGAACACGCTGAACATGACCGTGTTGAGCGCCGCGCCCACCGTCTGGTCCAGCGCCAGCTTGGCCGCCGTGTTGCCGACGCTGAGCTTGGCGGCGGGCTCGTCGTCGCCCTTGCGCTGCTGCTTGAGATCCGCCGCCGGCGCCGGGGACGGTGCGCTGCTGCTGCTGCCGCTGCTGGGGAAGCTCTGCTCGAGCAGCTCCTGCCACAGGAAATTGGGCGGCGTGCTGACGATGGCGTAGAGGGCGAATTGGAACAGCGGCACCCAGTCTAGCACGAACGGTTCCTGCGGTTCACGGGGGTCTCAGCTCGACGTCACGCACAGGAAACGGTAAAATAAGCGAGTCGGTATCTGAAAGCAGGGGTCGGTCGCTACATTGCTCTTGTAGGCCCCGATCGCCTGCGCGATTAGGTTCGATGTGGCGGCCAGCACGGTGGACTGGATGGTGGCTGTCACTATAGGGGATGGCATTTTTGGCTGTGTGTAAAAATGGGGCACAAAGGTTTTTGTACGGTGGCTTTTTGCTTGCTCTGGCTTGTTTGGGGCGCAAAGGATCAGAATCCTCAGAGATTTTGAGATGCGATCGGAGGGGTGGTTCGGGCAATTCCAGGGAACAAAAAAAAAACGCAAGGGGATATTTGTGGATCTGTCGGACGTATCGGGTGGCGTCACGTCATCCCACGGCACCAAGGGTCGATTCCGGGGCTTGCTGCGACAGCAGTTCGCTCTGGGCTCCTAGACCACCCCGACCACATAAAAGTCGGGACGCTCAACAGCAGCCCTGCCCACAACTCAACGATTTCAATCAACCGTACCTCAGGCAGGACAACCTATTTTGTGGAGAAGAAGTACTCCCTCAGGTCCCAGTTGCAGCTTTCTACCTACTCCTTTTTTTTTTTTTGTTTTATTTGGACTTCTATTTTTACGTTGGCTGCAGCGGCCTTGGTGAAGCGAGCAATCAAGCGTCCTAACTTTATGTGGTCGGGGTGCCAGCTTCTCTCTTGCACTCGCAGGCGGCCAGCGCAGGCGGCTAGAGAGGAGAACGACTGGCCCTCGTGTATCGCCTCCGTCGACACTCAGGGTACGAATTCTGGGGTTGACAGCCCACCGCCCCGCATGTCGTCTCGCACTTCACCATCCGTTGCGCAGGCCGGAGGAATAAAAGGGCAAAAGATTAATAATAATTATCATCTTCCAACTTTTATTCCTTTATATCCTTATAAAAGGATTTAAGTTTTAAAAAAGAGTTTTACCGATATCCTCCTCGTACTTGCCCAGGATGTCGAGCACGATGGCGAGGTTGTTCGTACTCGTGAGTGTGTCGGGATGCTCGCTGCCGAGCGCCTTCTCTCTAAGCTCGAGGGCCCGCCAGTGCATCCGCTCGGCTTCCTGAAAATTGCCAAAGATATAACAACCCTCGGCTACCTCGTCAAGGAGACCTGAATCAGCCTCCTCGCAAGTAAAACCGGGTTCTAAAGCGATCAGTGCATGTGGCAAGTATCCCATCCATATATCTCTATTTTCGTGCTTTAGGAAGGGAAACACCTTAGCAAGCCGCCGTATTACCGATGTACGGCACGCTTGGAGCTGCCTTCTAACCAATTCCGTATCAATGATTCGAAGGTGCCCTGTCTCGTCGCCAGAACGGTCCCGAGTGGGGTGGTTTTTGTAACCCAAATCTCTTTAAGCAGCTTGTTAGCTTCGCTGATGACGTGCGTGCGGCGCGGAGGTAGGAAGTAAGAGGAAGAATACAGTAGCAGTAGCAGTCAACTGCACAAGGATTCTTCCAGGGCACAAGATAGAGACTCACAGCCCTTGTACAGCTCAACCCACAGTGGGGTCCACCACTTCTAATCCAACCGCACTCAACGACATGCACGGCACTTACTCTCCTTCCCGTGGCGCAGGCGGAAGAAGAAGGAGACGGTGCATCAATTCGGCTACCTAGAAAAGGAAAGGGAAGGAGAGGAGAGCAAAACTCCTGGAGCTAAACTATCAGGGCTGTGGGGTACAGGCTACTACTGGTGGTCCTCCCACATGAATCGATTCTGGAACAGCTTCTCGGGGGAATACGAGAGAATACCGCCCAATGCCGGCAAAGACGACCGACAACGAACAGCCAATGAAGGCCTCGGAGGGGTCGGCAAGATACGGATTGCGCTCGAAGCCGCTTTCCGTGTCCGTGATAATCACCCAGATTGCTCTATTTTCTGGATCCCAGCGATGGATCCAATAGTTTTAAGAACGGCTTCCGCGAGATCGGGCGCGAGGTCAAGGTCGAGGGGATCGACGAGATATCTCCCCTGCCGCCTTCACGTTCGTTTCCTTGCCCCGGAGCCGAAAACAGAGAAGATGGGCCGTCCTGGTGCCGATGACGATAGTACTCGTGCTGCCGTCGACAGCGTAAACATCGCACGTGTATCCCGAAAAGTAGTAGAGCATAAACGGCGCGTATAGTTGAGGGAGCTTGACGAGCAGTTGGTTCTGCCAGAGGATGGCCATGTGGGTATCGGTTCTGACGACGTTGCAGCGGTGGTGCGTCGAGGGTTGCAGGCCGATTTTGTCGACTTTGTCGTCCGTGGGCGACGATGGCAGCACCCAGACACCAACCTCGGTGTGCAACAGATACTGTCCGTCAGTGTCCTCCGAGACGGACAGTCGGCGGGGCTGATGGTTCCAGAGGCTGTCCCGGCCCGGGACCGCGAAGCCGTGGGCGAGAACGGCGACCCGCCACTCCCAACAGCCACTGCTCGAGAACAATGGTGAAGACGAGGAGGGGGTGCTCGACGTGCGCGTCCAGATAAAGAGCCGGCCGTCGCTACAAAACCCAAAGAGAGAGCGGCTGTCCGGTGAGAATACGAAGCTGGAGCAACCCAACCCATCGCTGGGATCATCGTCATCGTCATCATCGTCATTGTCATCGCTGTCGCCGTTGTCATCGTCATCGCCATTGTTGTCGTCATTGTTATTGTCGTTGTCTGTACCTCCTGATTGTTTTTCGTGTTTTCTGCCCTTTTCGCGTTTCTGTGCGGTAGTGTCCTCCCAGTACAAAGTGGCGCATGGCATTAACGGCCCAGCGGGGAGGACGGTGTTGGACGCGGGATCCGACGAAATGTCCCAGATATGGCCGGGGCGGCCGGACGTGGCGAGGAAGCAGCCGTCAGGCGAGAAGGCAACCGTCCCATTTGTCTCTACGGCCGCGCCCTTAAGGGTAACGAAGATTCGTTTGGTTATAGGTGTCGTTTTGTTGTTGTTATCGTTGCGGTTGCCATTGTCGTTGTCATTGTCATTGTTGTTAACGTTATCTTGGACATTATTGTTTTTGTCGTCGTTGTTGCCGTCGTTGTCGTCGGACTTGCTGCCTTCCTCCACGAAATAACCACCCATAGTCCCGTGCGTGTCCTGATACACTTCCTGGCACGCCTCCAGGTCCCAGAGGCGGACGAGTCCATCATCAAACGATGCAGTGGCCACGAGCGCGTCCCCGGGCGAAAAGGTGGCAAAGCGAACCCATGACCCGTGCCCACCCATGACGGCGACACGCTCGCCCGTGTCCGTGTCCCATACGTCCGTCTGACCGTTGTCGTAGCACGCCAGCAGTTGCGAGTCGTCGCTGGAAAAGCTGAGCCAGTTGATTTCGGATTTGGTGTTCTCCATGGTACGCCACAACGTGGCGTCAGAGGCATCGGAGGCATTGCTCTCAGCGGTGGCCATGTGTGGGAGATTCCAGAGCTGGACTTGGCCCTGCTCGTTTGCTGTGGCCACCCGCAAGCCGTCGTGAGAGAAAAGAGTGGACGTGATTGCGTGCGGTGCCTGCGCCGTTTCGTCCCTCATGCTGGTGACATCAGAGGTACTTTCGCCGCGGGTGGCATCGTCGCCAGCGTCGGTGTCTTCCTCAATGACTTTGTAAATCATAGTGGGTCTGTATCCGTAGGTGAAGACAACCTCGCCCCGGTCGCGAGAGAGCGCACACGACAGCGAATGCGGATGCGGGGATCGGTACGATCGGATGAGCGGCTTATACGCCGGCTTCGTGGGCTCTCGTTCTCCTTGTTCTATTTGTTCTCCTTTTTCGTGGACGAAGTGGATCATTACGCCGCCCCGCTCATCACTTGTGAGAAACACGCGCCAGAGCGAAATATAGCCTGCGCCGGCAAACTTGCTCTGCGCCAAGTGTAGCGTCTGCTGCCGCTCCGCCAGCTTGGTGTTATAGATGAGCACATCGCCGTCGCTGCGGACGACGGCAGCCAGTTCCACATTGTCGGCCACGACAGCGTCTCTGCACTCGGACTCCGGCAGCGCGTCCGCCAGGTCGGGGGGCAGGCTTTTGTAGCCTAGCGCAATGCGCCGCATCTCTTTCAAAGTGAACTCCGGTATGCCCAAGACCACCTCACGCGCCTGGTCGCCTACGACACAGGTGACAATGACGTCGTTCGAGCCATCTTCGGCGAAGCGCAAGCGGGAAAACGGTGCAAGCTCCCCGTCGGCGGCATCCTCATTCTGTTGCTCCTGTTGCTCCTGTTGCTGCTGTTGCTTCCGCCACTCCGTCACAATCGCGGAATGGGACTTTTTCTTGATGGGGATGGCGCCAATGGCGAGATCAAAGTGCACGATATCCTGGCTGTCAATGGCAACAAGCATGCTGGGATCCGTTGGCGAGAGGGCTAGTTGCCTCGCGTATCCCAGCTGTATGTCGCCTGTGACGTGCTGCGTGCGGCATGATGCTCGGTCCCAGCACCGAAGCGTGTTGTCGTCCGAGATGGAGACTATAAGTCGATCGTCATAGGCCCAGTGCGTGTCGCGGACCCAGTCTGTGTGGCCCTCGAGCGTGGCAATGAGCGCTGCCGCCTCGGCCATCCCGCTACTGTCTAGGGGCGGTAGGCCGAGCAACACCAGCGGCGGCAGGACGGGCAAATCGTCGTCTTCGTCTTCGTCGGCTTTACAGCCCGTTATGCGCAGGAAGCGCTCGGTATCGGTCAGGGATATGCCCAACACCTGTGAACGCACGATGCGCATGAGCAAGGTCTCCAACGCAGCCTGGATCGGCGACAGCTGCCCCTGCTCGCGGGCTGATGGGAGCAGGTCCTGCAGCATACACCTGGCGACATCGACGACTCCGAGCGCATCCAGGTCACGGAGCCATGCGCCCGCGTTCCGCGCGACGAAGCCACACACTTCGTCCGTCAGCGGGTCCGCCAGCGGCGGGTTTCCTGTCCGGTCAATGCCCACACGGTCCAGGTGGCGCAGCCACGCGAATTTCATATACAACGAGAGCTGCCTACGGCCGGTATCACCGTAGTGACGTGCGAGACAGCGCAGGTGGCGGCAAACCATGTTGGCGTGCAGGTCGCGCGCCGCAGTGGCCTTGGCCAGACGTGCGCGCTGTGCCGCCAACACTGCCCGACTCGAAAAGTAGACGTATGTCTGTACTTCTCTGCTTCCATTCGTGTCGTCTACAGCCCGGAGCTCTAGCAGCGGCCGTGCGAGGACGTCGATAAAAATAGCAGCGTCCACGGTGGCTGGCAGCTCGGCAAGTGCGGCCAGTTCCAGGACCGTCAGGGGCCGGAACGCGAGCGCAGCCACGTACAGCACGGTGTCCACGGCGCTGGCATTGTCGCTGGCATTGTCACGATCACTGTCGCTGACATTATCTCGCACGATCCAGTCCAGAAGAGGACAGAGGCCCGCGCTACTGTCGGACAGGCGCTGTAGGACGTGGATCGCGTTCCACGGCAGGCGGACTCTAGCGAGAAGATCAACAGCAAGTGTGGACCAGGTGACATGGCCGCCAGCCCGACGGGTGAGCTCGCGAGCGTGCTGGTCCAGTATATCCAATGTATAAATCTTAGCGAGCCGGTCTTGTAATCCGCCTCGGACATAGCGGCGTATGATCTTGTCGAGTGTCGGACACGCAGGCGAGAGACGGAGGTGGCAGCCACCTTTCGACAACGATGAGGACGACATAATCCAGGCCACCTTGCCTGACAAGCGACACGTTTTGCGCACGAGCGCCACCAGGTCGCGGAGCGTCCACGCCCGCTTCTGCGCGGTGCTGGCCGGGCCGCTCCGGCCTTTTTTGTGGGACTCGTCCCGGTCGCCCTCATCGTCGACATCGTCGTCATCACCCAACGGCACGTCCATATAGTCAACGACAAAACAGGTCGACGCGAACTCTGGGTCGCGCACGATGCGGCAGAGCAGCGCCAGCATGGCATAAAAGTCGCACGACGTGCCCAGCGCGGCGTACCGCGCTTTTGAGTTATCGCCGTCACCACCCAGTAGCGGGCGCCGGCCCATCACCCGCACCACCTCCACTAGGTGCTTCTGCAACTTCGGCTGGGCCGCGAGCACGGTCCATACGAGGTCGCGCAGGACCGACACCACAGACGTGCCGTTCACGTCCCGGGACCAGTTCCAAAACGCGTGTGCCACGGCGTATTGTGGTCGCCCGGTATCCATCTCGGCAGGCCGGTTCTCAGCTTCCGCCTGCGCGAGCGCGTGCAGCAGCATCGTCATGCTTGAGGTATCCGGGCTGTGGAGCCAGAGAATGCGGTCATCTGAATCGACATCATCGGGGCTGTGTGCCTTGCACCACCGCCGGTACGCGTCCTGTTCCGACGCCCAGCGATAAAGGTCGTCGAGGACGCCCGGCGATCCATCGAGCGGCAGCGCCGGCGGCGGTAGGGATGGCGGCTGTATTGGGGCCACACATAGCAGTTTCTGTATCTCGCTGTATACGGAAGCGTTATCACCGTTGTCGTCGGTGGTGGCGTAGGCTTTGGCGTTGGCGTTGCTGTCATCATAGCTACCATCGTCATCGTTATCGTCGACATCGTCATCATCGTCACCATCGTCACCATCGTCGTCGCCTTTCGTTGTGTCGTTGGCTGTCTCACAAGCGTCGCTGTCATCCTCGTCTGACAGAGCTAGGGGCGGCGCCTGTAGGCGGACAAGCTCGGCGATGCTCTCTTCCAGTGCCTTGTCCCCGACATGCTGCCCCAGGGACGACTCAAGCGCGATGATGGGATGCACGGCCGCGCTACCCACACCCACGTTCGGGCGGTCGAATTTCTGCTGCTGTGCACGCGTTTCGCGCGGCACACGGTCCAGCGCAAGGACGACGACGAGCTGCTTCAGTACAGCCGTGTACAGATCGACAAGCAGCTCACGGAGGGGCTTGTCGCCTGCTTCGTCGTTCCCTGGCACCTTGGACGCAAGTTGCGACAGCCGGTCGTAGAAGGTAATGCGTGCGACAATGTATGCGAGGCCCGGCGCCTCGGATGTGGGCCGTGTTTTCTCGACCAGTGTCTGCGGCTCTGGTCAGAAAGAAGGGAAATGGAAAAGCAGTTTACAGCACACAACGTACCTGGATACACAGACTGGCTGCGACCCACGCCAGGTGCGCACCCGGGCTCTCCTGCATGTTTCTGCTCAACAGCGTCTTGGTCGACGACAGAGCACGGCGCACCTCGTCCTCCTCTTCCTCCTCGTCTCCCTCGGTTCCCTTGTCTCCGTCGGATTCTCCCTCGGAGATCCAGCGGTGGATGGCACCCAGCACCGCCTTCGGCGCCATGTTGTGCCAGCCCGGCATGGCGGAGCGGGCAAGGGCATTTGAGCTGTCGCTTCTCTGCAGGGGCCGAAAGACAATCCGCGCTTGCTCCTCAAAATCGACCAGTTCCTTTATGTGCTCCTCCCGCAAGCGCGCGTAAGCCGCATGCCACAGAGCACGCGTGTCCCAGCCGATGGCTTTGTCATCGGATGGCGGCGTGGTCGTGATCGTGATGGTAATCTTGTCGTCCTTCTGGTCGATGGTCACGCCCGGGGCAGGCTCAGTCGGAATGTTGAGCTGTGCCATTATGTTATCGTCATTGCTGCTGCTGTGGCTGCTGTCGTTCCTTGGTAAACATAAGACGGGCAGGCTGCGGCGGGGGGGAAAGAAAATACATGGTGGCATGCGGTACGCAGGCCAGAGAACATGCCAGGTACTTGGAGGGTACGTCGTCTGGTGTTGTCCAATACGGGCTCCTGCATGATGTGCTGGCCAGCTGCAATGCTAGTTGGTGCCCGGCTGTTGTCACACTGTGCGCAAAGCCCATCGTATGGTACGGTGCTGTACGGAGGACGGGCTTCTACAAATGTACGGGGACGAAGCACAGATAAACAGGAAGCACAAGACGAAAGAAAAAGAAGAGAACAAAACGGCAAAAAAAAAGACAAAAACCAAGTAAAATTATCAAAAATCTCAAAAAGGCAACAAGAAGCAAGACAATGAACAACGTCTTTGGCGACAACTTCTTTGGCGACGACTCCTTTGGCGATGACTTCTTCGGGAAATCGGTGAAATGCAGCCCCATCACACAAGCCGAACTCGATGAGGCCTACTCGTTTAAGTCGCTGGCGGAGAGCACTACAATCACGCTGGTCGCGCGCAGCGAGGAGGACCGAGAGGGTGACGCGCGCACCAAGACGCACAATATTACGGGCGACGGACCGGTGGTATTTTCGTCCGAGGTCTTCTCTATGAACCGGTTGCTGTGGGCCGACGGGGTCATGCTGGTGCACAAGACGGACAAGGTGGGCAAGACAACGGCCACCACCACCAAGGCGACGTTTGTCGTATTCAAGGTGAATCTGGAGTCGCACACCAAGAGCAGCGGCGCGGGCAAGAACAAGGCCATACAGTCGGCGCGCATCCAGGTCGAGTTCCACGGTACCGGCACGGGCGCGGACACGGTCGAGGCACAGCGGCCTGTCGTCGTCGGCTGGGCGCCGTTTGCCACGGTAGAGAAGAGCAATGAGACCACGGCAAAGAAAACACGCAGCCGCAGCCTGCGCGCGGGCCTCGAGGCCGGCGCAACGAAGGCCAAGGGCACGGTCGAGGGCACAGCCAGCAACACACGCGAGTGGAGGAAGAGCTACTTTGACGTGAACCGGTCCCGGCCGGTGTCCGTCTTGGGTAGCACCGGCGAGAGCAGCAACTTCAACGGCGTGAGGTGGGAAATGGAGCACAACCACCTGGCGGGCGAGGGCGTCAAGCCCGAGCTGCTACTGTATCTGCTCGTGACGCGCCAGGACGACAGCGAGTACGCCGTCAAGATCACCGCCGACGTGGACACGGCCAAGTTGCTTGGGCACAAGGAACACAAATGTATCATAAGCGCCATACCCAAGGAACCTGACCACACGGAGCCCGCCGTGTGCTACTTGCAGGGCAAAAAAATGTGGCAGAAGCTGGATGTGAATCACTTCGAGACGCTGCTGTCGCCGGCCATGGACTCGAGTCTGAAGCTGCCGTGGGACTTGGAAGAAATGGCAGACACGAAAGGCGCTAAAAACGAGGATGCACGGGATGGGGATGAGGAGGACGACAACGGCGGCGGCAGCGAGGGGGAAGTCGACGGCGAAAATGAAGACGCTGCAGAGACGGAACAGAACACGACGCTAACTGTGGGGGCGTCTTTGACGAAAGAGCAGTCAGAGCATTCAGCCGAGGGGAAGTTGGCAAGGCCGGCAAAGAGACGAGACGTGGCAACGCCATTGGATGACTCGGCTGCCATACTGGACGCCCTGCTTGGGCTGTCCGCAGGAGGTGGTAGCGACAGCTACGACAAGGAGGAGGACCTGCCCACACGCATGGCAATGCTGGAGAGCCGTGTGGAGCAAATGGAGTATCGTCTAGCGCGACAGGCGTTGCTGATTCGAGCGCTACTAAGGCGCAGAGGATAATAGCCAACCACTATGACTATCTGCATAAGTTACTAGCTTGTATATACTTTGTACTCGGGAACCAGGCTACCACCGTGCTATCTTAGGTGAGAGAGAGGTGGGGGTGACTAAAGATCACAGGTCACCGTTGATCTGTGACCTGTAGTATGATCACAGATTATTTTCCCGCTGAGCTAAGCCGGCACGAGACCCTGGGTCAGCGGTGCGGGGTTAAGGAGTCTCGCTGGGCTTTCGGTCGTAACATAGGAAAAGAAACAGACCTTTGTATGTGTATGTAAAAGATTCGAATAAATTCGAAATTTAAAACAACAACAAACGCCAAAAGACCAAAAATACCCCGTCAGACAACGTCAACACACCAGCAAGCAAAAGCCTACTTCATGGACGTAAAACTCAACACGGCCATTAAAAAATGGCGCGAAGCATGCTACAAAGACAACGGCGCGTTCCAAAAGGAGCTTGAACCCCTCTACAAGAGCCTCGTTGAAGCGACACAGGATACGCTCGGCCAGGTCCAGGGGCCTGGGCAGCAGCTGATCACCGACTTTTTGACCGAAGATAACGAGCTTGTGGACAGATGCGTGCGATGGCATCTGCTGAAGCTGGCGATCCACAACGCACGAAGCGGGACGGGGACGAGCAACGCACACATGCAGCTAGCCAAGACGATAATGGCGAGCGAAAATGAAGGATGGGATCTGCTGTTTTATTCCCCGACAGGAAAAAGGATGAAGACATTGTGCAAGCGGGAAGGAGGAAAGCAGGAGCAGCGACCATCACAAAAGCAACCGAAACAGCAGACCAAGCAGCAAGGCAATGTCTGGGACGCGTCCACCGTGGCTGGGACGTCGGCGCGGACGCGGTCGGGGATGAACCCGCACTTGCGCATAAAGCAAAGCGACAGGATGGAAAAGACGCTGTTTGCAACGGCCTTGTGCGAAGGCCACCCGTGCATGAAAGAACTGCTGGTGAAGGCGCAGGAGCTGTGCGACTGCGAGCAGCAGGAGGCAGATGAGCTGCTCCGCCGAAACCAGACAAAGGAGGTCTTCGCCATTCTCGTGCGAAAGAACAACAAGGACTTACATGATGACATTATCGATTACCACAAAACGGCTCCGTCGGCGTTCCGCCAGGCCCTATGCGAAATACCCGGGATTTTGCAGGATCCAGCCAAGTCGCTCGAGAAGGACAAAATGCTGGAGAAGGACCAAAAGTTGCTAGACCGCGTCATCGAGGGCCCATTCCTGAACCTGGCCAATGTCATTCTCGAATCGAAAGACCACCGCAGCCAGCTGACAACGCGCGAGCACGTCGTGAAGGCGATTAAGAATTGGATAGACAAAAAGCACCAGCAGTCGCAGCGCGCGCTGTCGTCGGGCAACCACCACAACCAAGACGACAACAACAAAAACGACGACAACGACGACGATGACAACGACGACGACGACGACGACGACGACAACGACGAACACGATGACGACGGCGGCGACGACGAGAAAAGCCGTCGAGATCTGGCCATCCGAGTCCTGTCCCACGCGCCCGAGGACGTGCTCCGATCGCCCGAGGTGCTCACCATGGTCATGCAGCACAACCTGCTCAAAGACGCCGACATCCTCAAGGCCTATGCCAAAGATGCCAAAGATGACAGCAAAGCGTCCCAAGTGCCCTTTGCGTCCTTTAAGCCTGTTGCCTCCTTTCTTAAAGGCGTCCCCGGTATTCTCCACATGGCCGTCCTCTACCAGCAGCGGCCGCTGGTGGAGACACTGCTGCGCTGCAATGCCCAGCTCGCCGTCATCCGCGCTTATGTCCAGACCACCACCGCCGGCGCTACGATTCCCGAAAGAAAAGAAACAGAAGCGTCCACCGAGACGGCGGCGGCCACCGTCGACGCTGCCGGCGTTGCCAACGGTATGCCGCGTGACCAAGAGGTGCAAAACGCGGACAGCGGGTGCTATCCGCTCTGGTACAACAACAAGGCCAAGGAGACCATCCCTGCCGAGCTTCCGGGCGTCCAAGACAATGATAGCGTCGTAGAGCGAAACCGGACGTGGAAGGAGATCCGGTCGGCGCTGGTCTACTGCATGATGAAGCACGCCGAAAATGTGCAAACGCTCCTCAACGCTCTACGAGAATCAGGAGGTGTGTTGTTCCAGAACCCCTTTTTTTCTTCTTGTTTCATTTTCTCAGTCCTTTTCTGACAAAACTCAATACAACAGAACCTGGTAAGACAGTTCGATCCATGTCCCCCCTCCTCCAATTGGTTCTCATTCTAATCCTCCCCAAAAATACACAGAAAACGAAATCAACTTTGACATGTCCCGACTTCTGATCGAGGGCACGAGCGTGGCCGACTTTGTCAAGTCGATGCCGCGGCACGGGCGCAGCTACAGCCTGATCCGCTACGAGGAGACGATCCGGTACGCCGAGTTCCCGGTGCTCGACCTGAGCACGCAGCCGCAGACCCCCGCCGCACAGAACCAGCAGCGCTCGCATCTGCGGCACACGCACGAGGAGATCCTGGACATGCTCAACTGGCTCGCCGGGCACGGTGTGCGCCGCATCATCATGCTGCGCGTGCCAGACCGCATGGCGCACCCGCACGACGAGCTCGAGATTGCCAGGGTAGTCAGGAGCTTCCGCGTCGAAGAGCTTGACTGGCGCATCCTCGACCTCTCGCTCAACATCTTCAAGCCGCACGGTGAGCCCGAGAATATTCCACTTGTTTGCCCCGTCGACAACGACGAGACCAAGGACAACAAACCCGACAAGACCGGCAAGACTGGCAAAACCGGCAAGGTTGGCAAGGCCAGGGACGACAAGAATGAAAAGAACAACAAGTCGTCCGAGGAAAAGAGCATGCAAGAGACATACCTCAGGCGGCTACACCTCTACACGGGCGGGCGGCGATCGGCGCTGGATCACTGGTTTAGCAGGGAGGGACTCGAGTCGATGAAGCTGGACCATGTTTGCATTCATGTAATCAAGGTACGTGTGCCGATGCAACGCCACAACCGGGGGAGAAAAAGAATCGCTCACCCTGCATAGGAACTCACGACCCAGGAGCAAAGCGACACGACCCTCCGGTACATAAACACAAAAATCGAAGAGTTGAAGGAACGAAAAAAGTCGATGATAATCGAGGTGCAGTCGCAGTTTTGGACCGCCCAGACCGAGACGCCACGGCTACAAGAGATGTACGTTCTTGTTTGTTTCCCTCGTATCTTAGCCTGCTAACATCACCAGCATCCACCACCTGTCGCCGCGACTCGCCCAGTTCATCGCATACTACCGCCAAATAGCCTCCAGATACCACGACGACACCAAGAGCTTCCAGCCGGCGAAAGTGGCCATCATCGACAACGGCATCCTCAGCATGGACCCGCCGAGCGCGCCGCCGCGGGGAGCCGGCAGCGCCCGCCCCGAGGACGTGCCGGATGTGCACGGCAGCAGCGACAAAAGCAACAACAGTAGCGAGCGGCATCTGCAAAGCCAGGAATTCTTGACGCCCGACAACCTGTGGGCGCGCATCTGCGACGGCAAGTCGTTCGTGCACGAGCGGGACCGCGTGAGCCCGTGGTACCTGGCGTCGAACCCGCACGGGACGCAAATGGCGAACCTGGTGTGCGCCATCGACCCGCTGTGCCAGCTGTTCGTAGCCAAGATTGCCGACAGCCACTACGGCTACTCAGCGGCGCGCGCGGCCAAGGCGGTGGACTGGGCCATCGATAGGGGGGTGGACATTATCTCGATGAGCTTCACAACGACCGAGGACAACACCGAGTTCAACGACGCCGTGCTGAGGGCCATGAAGGCCGGCATCCTCGTCGTCTGCAGCCACCACGACGAGGGCGCGCGTATCGGCAAGCCGGTCTACCCCGCCTGCCTTAGCGGAACCGGCGGGCACAACCTGAACACGATGCTGCGCATGGCCAGCTGCAACATGTACGGCAAGTTGCTGTATGACTGGGACGATAACACCATCGACGACGCCAGCAAGAAGCTCAACCAGTACGACTTTTGCATCAACAGCCAGGACGTCGCCGTCGGGGCCATCCCCTTCCTCGCCGCGTCCACCGAGCGCATCAGCGGCAGCTCCGTAGCCACCGCCATCGCCGCCGGCCTCTGCAGCCTGCTCATCGCCTGCCTGCGCACCCTTCACAAAGTGTCCCTCGAGAGGGACGCTGACGGAAACACCGATCGCGGCCATGCCATCCGGCAGATGCGCAATAACGTCACCCGCGCTCTCGCCACCAAAAACCGGCCCACCTACGCCGACATCACGGCCTATTTGGCCAGTATGGCCCCATCCACGACCAATCCGAAGTTCATCTCCCTTGACCGCTTCGCCCGCCTCGACGAGCTTCGCGACGTCAACACGTCCAGCCTCTCGAATGCGTTTGTTGCCTTGGGCACCCAGTTCGGTGTTCGTAGTGGACGCGGATAGCAGGTCGTTCCAGGGCATTTCAGAACATTGCAGGGCATTGCAGGGCACTACAGCGGATTGCGGCGGATGACAGTGGCGTTCCGTACACATAACTGTAGGTAGGTCAGCCACAGAGCCCTGCTTCAGGGGTAAACTCGGGGGTAACCCACATGTTGTAGCTAGATCGGTCCGTAGGCCAGGCAACACTGGCGCAGAAGCGGCAACGGGCGGACGGTACGGTGCCCGATGATGTCTGAGTGTACCATTTGGAACTGAGGACGTCGTAGAGGAAGATAGTGGTCAGGGGCTTCCCCAGGACAACGCCGTTGCCAGAACCGTCCATGCCCCCGTCGCTCGCCGGGACATGTAACAACACGCCTTATTCCGGGCTTAGAGAAGACGTGGCATCCAACAACAGAAATTTGGGATCTGAAAACACCACCAAGGATACATTTGAACGGGGTACCCGAGCTTCCATCTCGGACAATGCCATAGTATTAGTCTAGCTTGAATTACAGTGCGAGCAAACAAATTCGTGAAAAGGAAAGCTGGCCAGGTTGACCTATTATTGCCTCTCCTTGGAAGGCCCAGAACTTGGGAAGGGTGGATTTGGCGGTGCGTAATATATATTCCCGTCCGCGTCTACCGATTGCGATAAGCCTACTTAGCGACCTTTTCGCGACGTATACCCCCTTCCCGTTCCTTACGGGCGGTATTCTTAGCGTATTACCTCGACTCGGCGTTCCCTATCGCGAAAGGCTTGTTTGTATCTTTAAGCCGCTTTTGGTAGGTTTCTAGCTACCCGGCTCCGTAGTAAGGTTTTTCCTCGACTTTCTACGTTTAGCTTCCCTATTTTTACGTATTACCATAAATACCAACCCCGAGATAATAGTCAATATTCCCACTCGTGTTGGGAAAGAAGCACCCCGATACGTTAACCAGCATGGCCAACCTCGCTTTTACATGGAAGGACCAGGGCCGGCATGCAGATGCCCTAGCACTGATGAAGGACTGCGCGCAGGCTCGGCAGCAGGCGCTTGGTCCAGACCATCCGAACACTTTCTCGTCCCTGTCGGCTGTGTCCGGTCGGAGCAGCTAGGATCAGTCTATAGTATTTATTCTTACAATCCAAACGCTAATCTTTAAGCACGCAACGCTGAGCCGTATCGCTGCTCCCTAGCTGTTGCTCCAAGTATCATCACCCCAGCCGCCGGAGAAAGGATCGGTCCCGAGGACAGTGAAGTTCTCCGCCCTCGAGTAGTATATAGAGCCGGCCAGCGACGCCCCGTACGGGAGAAGTTGGAACGGCAGCGATCAATCTAGGTAGTTCAATGCTACCCCCTACCAGCAGCCTCTCGCTTACCGCCGCGCATCGTGGACGAAACGCCTAACCCGACTTCTCCTTGACTCCTTCACCTTCGGCCCAGCGGGCCCGTGAGGCTCCAGAACCAAATTCCAGGGGCGGGCCGATGTCTTGGAAACAGCCGGCCCTTGGTGCGGCCCGGGTGGTTTGGTCCCGACGGCGGAGGGCGCGACGCGGCGGTAATCCTCCTTGCCGGCCGAACTGAGGGCGGCCTTGAGCTCGTCCCCGTCCCAATATTGCTGTATTACTACGCACTTGGCGTGATCGGGTACGGACTTGCAGATGGGATCCGTCCAGCTCGCCGCTTCCTCAGGGGTTCCGAACCAGAGGACGAATCCCTTACACGACCGGCTCGATTCCACTTCGCGCACTGACGAGGGGAGCACGCACTGGACCGAGCGGGGACCTATCCTGACGGGCGACTTCTGATCCTTGATGCTCTCCCAGTAGCTGTCGGCCTCGCCCTCGGTTGGGAAGGTGATGTGGACCGACGCAGGCGAGGTGATTTGGAGGATGACGCCGACGCGGTCTTCGGTAGGCATGTCGGAATGTCGCGTGGACTTGGGTCCGTACCTGGCCGTCAATCACAATAGTTCTGCTACAACCTAGAAATGGGGTCTTGCGGGGGCTATAGGCGATTTGTGTAAAGAGTAATTTGAGGTCCGGACGGGAAGGCTAGTTTGAGTACCCAAACAAACCCTTGAGCTGAGTGGGATAGGAAGCGCATTATACATAATAGGCTGCTCTCCCGCAGGTGCTCACGGGTAATGGTAGGGCCGCTGCTGCTGCTCCAAACTACCAGTAGCGGCTATTAGTGCAAAGTTCCTTCCAATGGTGGCCCAAGGCGTATTTCAGCGTCCGCCCGAGGCCAGCTGGTATCCCACGCCAATAGAATGAGCGACTCAACTATCGCGCTATCGCCAATCTATTATCGGTTGGATATGCGAGGATTGGTTATAACCTGGGCGCACGTAAACCGACTACTAAACGGTCGCTACGCGTTTGCCCATACGCGCTTGCGGTTAATTCCCACGAGGATGCCTCGCTGAGCCCAAGGCACACCGGCGTCTCCGTGGAATATCTTGTTCGAAATGGAGGGTGGCCTTATCGTATACCTGCTGGCGACCGCAATGGCCGGGTCGCTGGTCGCGCGGCTGGAGTTGGACACAGGCGTGGCGGCATTCACACAGGCGACGAAGGCCCTGCCAAGCGCATCGCGTTTTCCCCTTTTCAACCACTAGGTAGCTCCAGAAGGAAACAGCGGCAGCACCGGCGGAATAAGCCGTCCGTAAATGCAACTGCTCCGTCATGATACAGAGAACTGCCGCTGCGAAACCGAGCCATCAACTGTGGAGCATGACTTCGGATATCGAGCGGGACGCAACGGGCAGCTACGCCGCCGAGGTAGTCCGGGAGACACGCGCATGTAAGTATAGCCTGTATCAACACTCGGATTATTCCCTAACGGCCGAACAGCTCCGGCGCCCTCGACGCGGGAAGATGCCGCTGGCGTTGGCGGGAGACGTGCCATCGCATCCCTTGCCGGCGACCGACACAGCGTCGAATCTCGGCCAGTCCGCCACAGCAGCAGCGGCAGCAGCCTCGAAACCGGCCGGAGCGACGCGCGACGGGCGGCGGAGAACCATCTAGATCCTAACAACCCGGGACCCTGGACCGTAAACTACCACTTGCATAACCTTCTAGTGGAGGTTGAACCGCGCCGTAGCTTCGGCTTGGCTTTGCGCGACGCCGTTTCGCCGAGGCTTAGAAGTGACGGGGGTGAGAGGCGGTTCAAGATCAGCTTCGCCGAAGTGCAGCGAATGCGAATACGGAAGCTGCAGTGCAAAGTCATCCGCGACGTTGTCCGGATGCGCAACCTCCGTCACGAGGTAGATGGCTGGGAAGAGACGCTGGAGCAGTACAGTGAGCTTTCCCTTCCCCCTCGCTTCGGTTCGCCGCAGAGGTCGGGAAGACGTGGCTAACGTTGGCACGTACGTGTAGTCAAGGCGTTGCAGGACCATGACTACATGGAAACACGCAGCAAGTCGGGGCGGGACCCGTTTGTCGCCTCGGGCGAATACTTGATCGACAACTACGTTCTCAACACTTGCATCGCTGACGAAGGCCACAGCCCCGCCGATGATGTGCGCAAGGTTGAGGCCCTGGGTAGGTGGGAACGCGAGGACGACAAGCTCGTGGAGCAAATCTGCGGGACGCGCCCCGGCAACCTGTCCACGGCATGGTGGAACAGCTTCAGGAAACGGGCCACGCTCGCCGGCTTGGGCGGCCTGTTCCTTGTCGGCCCCATGTGGCTGATGGTGCTGCGGAACAGCCTGTACACTTCCCTCATCTCAACGACGGCCTTCGTCACCGGCTTCGGCCTCATCATGGCTTATTTTCTCGAGGAGGGAAGGGACGTCCTGGCTAGCACCGCCGCGTACGCCGCGGTGCTCGTCGTGTTCGTGGGAACCAGCCAGTCCGCCGGTGGCGCCACGTCCAGCGTGGCGACTGCATCCTAGAGCCGTTTAGCCCCAGAGGTATCGGATCAGGCCACGAAGGGGTGAGCTGCCACTCGGAACAGGTCCCTTTCCGGCGGCGAGAGAGGGGCGGTTCGAGGACTGCCCACAAGCCTTTAATTTATTAATTTATGAGTCTGTCCGGACCCTTAGACGACCCGCGGTTGCGGCACTTTGGTGCTCCAAATCGTCGTCGATAGGGACAACCTGGTCGGAAAATGACGGCTATCGAGGTTGGCGGGTTCCTTGCTGCGTCAGCCAGATCCAGCGTTAGGGTAGACAGTTGTGCTGTTCGAGTGGGAAACAAGCAAAAAGAAAACCTATGATGTAATGGCATTTTAAAAGCCATTCAGGCTGCGCCGGGCCCCGATGGCCGAATCCGGCGGCCCCGGGCGGTCGGCAGCGGACACCCCCTGCGGCAACCCCCCTGCGGCACCAGCACACTCGGACGTCTTCTAACACCCGCTTCAGTTCCACGAAAAAAAGAAAAGGTATTGTATATCAAGGCGCCGCCCAATATCGCTCCCAGCCCTCTATTGTAAACAAGAGAACAAACCCCCTGTGCAAATGTTTACCACGGATAAGAGCAGGCCGCTAGAAAACATGTCCCCACATCATACACGCAACCTCCAGCACGGGCTGCTGATATCCTCCTCGACAGCCGTCACCTCGCCACTCCTGCATCTTCCGATTCAGGACCGTGACTTGATCCTAGTCGAGCCGTCCGAGTCCCCTCGTTCACGTCTGTCCAAAACAGAGCTCCTCGACTGTAGCCTCCTTCCCTGCGCCTCAAGGTCTTGACAGGATCCACATGAAGATGAACTGGACAACGTACGAGTAGAAGAACAGGAACTGCGTGCGCTGGTTCCTCTTGGCCCGCGTATCCGTCTGCATCCTGCTGTCGCCCGAGTTTTCGGGAAGGAGAACGTACTTGAGTGACCTCATCTGCTGTGTGTTAGCAAAGAGATGCGAGCCCCGGGATTTTATGCCTGGAGAGCACTTACCAAAAACAGCGAGTTCGCCAGGAACGCGTAGATAAAGACGCCCCACCCGGTCCAGCCGCCGGTCCCCTTGCCGGCGTTAACAATCTCGGCGACCGCGACCGTGACGATGACGCCGACAAACTTGTAGCCCGAGTAGGCCACCAGGTCCAGCAGCTGCGAGTTGTTGGAGATGTTCATGATGTAGCAGCCCAGCTTGAGGATCAGGATCTCGACCGCCACCACGATCAGCGCCGTCCCCGCCGTGGCGCCCAGCAGCTCGGGCTGGAACTGGCCGCGGAGGCCCGCGAGCGCGGTCGAGAGCAGGATGTAGGTCACGAGCGACATGACGGGTATGTACATGTCCGGGCTGTTGACGTCGTCGCGCGGCGGCAGGTACCAGCCCTCCTGCCCGCTGGGGCCCATGGCCTGCTTGCGCGACCACGGCTTGTGCCTCCACGGGAAGAGGACGAGGTACAGCTTGTTTATTACGTACGAGTTGGTGACGTTGAAGTAGTGTTTGAGCGCGAGCACGTTGAAGTATCGGTTTATCTGTAGTCGCAGAGTTTTGTTTTGCGCATCTTAGCATCTGCCTCAAGCCAATCCATTCTGTCTGTCCAGGTTTTTTCCCGCTCTCGCCGAGGACGTGACCTACGTTTTGATCAATCAGCTCCTGGCCCTGCTTGAAGGCCGTCTGGCCAAAGTGCGCCGCCACCTGCGCGGCCGGGTCGTTCATGAACTGGCCATACTGGCCAAACATGTTTTGCGGGCCGGCCCCCCCTCCCTGCTGCTGGGGGTATGGGCTGCTGCCGTAGCTGCCGTGTTGTGACGCCGATGAGCCTGCAGGCGGCGGCGGTGACCTGAGTTGCGGTACCGTCGAGACGTGCTGGGGTACCGGGTGGTGTAAAGGGGGCGACTGCCCGTAAGCCTGTGGCCGCTGCATCGTTGGGTCGTGTGTGTTTGGATCGCGTGGTCTCGAGGCAAAGGCTAGTGAATCGGAAGTCTAGGTGAGGCTCTGGAGGAGAAAGGCGAGGTAAATGTCGGCTGTGTATTGGTAGATGAACCTCCTGCTTTTCTGCTCAAGATGAATCGCAAATTTCCTTCGTCTGCTGGCTGTGTGGTGGCGGGCGCAAGCTGTTCCTTCGAGAGCTTGCAAGGTGTCGTCGGCTGGATTGACTTAGTTTAGGAAGCGGCCCCTGCTGCGCCAGTGTCAGCCACGTCCGCTTATCACATATGGCCACAGTGACATGCTCGCGCCGTGTGGGGCAGGCTTTGCTCGATAAGCCTTTATCGGTCCGCCTGTTCCAGGAACCAGGTCACATCATCGCCATGGCACATCCGCAGGTGGACACACCCGTCCGGTAGTAGGCAGTCGACGACGACCACAAAACAAACGTCCCCCTTTTACGATGCTGGACACGTTCGAGATCCTGACCACGTCCGGGGTCGTGCTCTGGTCGCGGACCATGTCCCCGGTCAGCCCCGCCGTCATCAATGGCTTCATCAGCGACGTCTTCATCGAGGAGAAAGCGCCGCACGCCGCCGCCGCCCGCGAGAGCAGCCTGGCTGCCGCCAACGCTCCCTACCGCACCGACAGCCACACCCTTCGCTGGGCCTTCGCTAAAGACCTGGGCCTCATCTTCGTCGCCGTATACCGCTCGCTGCTGAACCTGCCCTGGGTTTCCCGCCTCGTCGACAACATCCGCGCCATCTTCGTCAACCTGTACGGCGACCAGCTGACGAGGCCTCACACCACCCTCGTCGAGTGCCACGGCTTCGATGAGTACTTTGACCAGCAGATCAAGGAGCTCGAGGGCGCCTCTTCCGACGCCGCCACCCCCGCCGATGCCGCCCCGCGCCCGCTCGACACCTCGTTTGTGTCCGGGAACCTCGGCGACGATCCGCCGCTCGCCCCGCCCGGCCTGACCTTCAGGGGCAGCCGCACCTCCAGCAGCGGCGGCGGCGGCCCCGCCCTCCGCAACGACAAATCGGCCGACTCCAGCCCGGCCGTGACGCCCATGACCTCGCGCCCCTCGACCCCTGGCGGCGGGGCCGGCCACCTCCTGGTCGCCAAGCCCGGCGGGCCCCTGGGCAAGATGTCGCGGCGCGCACGCAAGGCGCAAGTTGCAGGTTCGGGAGGGGCGCCAGCCTCGTCGGGCGACGAGTCGTCGCACGGCGGCATGAGAAAGGGCAGCGGCGCCAAGGCCAAAACGGCCAAGAAGGGCCGCAAGTGGGACGCCGACGGGCTCGCCGACGAGGACGACGGTGTCCAGCTCGACTACTCGGCCGCCAACGTCGCCAGCGACTCCGACTTTGAGCCCCGCTCGACCGGCGTCGATGAGGTAGACGCTTCCACCTGGGGATCTACCACTAAGGGCAGGTTCATCCTCAAGGACCTGGGCGACGAGGTGCACTCGATCCTGGAGGCGGAAAAGTCAAAGTCGGCCGCCGCCGCCGCTCAATCAGACGCCCCGAGCGGACTTCTAGGCTCTGGACTGAGCACCATCAGTGGCTTGTTCAGAAACGTCATCGGCGGCAAGGTCTTGACCAAAGAGGACTTGGACAAGGCCATGAAGGGCATGGAAGACCACCTGCTACGGAAGAACGTCGCCCGAGAAGCCGCCGTCAGGCTGTGTGAGGGCGTCGAGAAGGAGCTGGTCGGGGTCAAGACGGGCAGCTTTGAGAGTGAGCCGGTCCCTCTTTTTCGCATTCCTCTTTTCCCATTTTATACTGGCTTTCCTCCTAACCAGAAGCATTCATCGCCATCCTTAGGTATAAGCACCCGGGTTCAGGCCGCCATGGAGGCATCTCTGACCAAGATGCTGACGCCGACGTCGTCGCTCGACCTCCTGCGCGAGATCGACTCGGTCACGGCGCCGCCGGCCACGTCGCTCCGGCGGGCGCGCCCCTACGTCATGTCCATCGTCGGCGTCAACGGCGTGGGCAAGTCGACCAACCTGTCAAAGATCTGCTTCTTCTTGCTGCAGAACAAGTACAAGGTCCTGATCGCGGCCGGCGACACGTTCCGGTCCGGCGCCGTCGAGCAGCTGGCCGTGCACGTGCGCAACCTCAAGGAGCTCACGGCCCGCGAGGGCGGCAGGGTCGAGCTGTACCAAAAGGGCTACGGCAAGGACGCCGCCGCCGTGGCAAAGGACGCCGTCTCGTTCGCGGCCCAGGAGGGCTTCGACGTCGTGCTCATCGACACGGCCGGCCGGAGGCACAACGACCAGAGGCTCATGTCGTCGCTCGAGAAGTTTGCCAAGTTTGCCCAGCCCGACAAGATCCTCATGGTTGGCGAGGCAAGTCTGTCCCTATCTTGCTGCCTTATGATGGCCCAGCTAACGTAACCTATATACGTTTACAGGCCCTTGTCGGCACCGACTCGGTCGCCCAGGCGCGCAACTTCAACGCCGCCTTCGGGTCCGGACGGTCCCTGGACGGCTTCATCATCTCCAAGTGCGATACCGTCGGAAGCATGGTCGGAACCCTGGTGAGCATCGTGCATGCCACTAACGTTCCGGTTCTCTTTGTCGGCGTTGGGCAGCACTACTCGGATCTGAGGAACTTCTCGGTCAAGTGGGCGGTAGAAAAGCTCCTTAGTAGCGACTGAGTTTGCCTCGCTGTGTTAATAAACGTATAATGAAACCCCCTTCCGTCCACACATGCAGAGTAGATCGAGGGGCGCGATGCAAATCCTCGCAAACACCCCACGGGACTTTTTGGGGTTATATGTCGTGAAGCCATGTTCTCCCTGATAAACCGTGGACCAGTGCCAGGTCGTGAGGTTGCATGTCTAATTTCCAACTTCAATAACGAATGAGTTGGCCGGATTCGATTTGCCTATCTACAATGCTAGAGTACACAAAGGGAAAAGGGGCAAGGTCGAGTTGCTTATAGCACCGAGAGATCGCCGAATTTCTCCTGCGGCGGGGGTCAGTATGAGAGCAAACAGGACTGTAGGAGTGGCAGGACGACTCGCCTTGTATCCAGGAACGGTCCAGCGGCCCTTGGAGACCAGCTTGGAGGTCTTTTCGTCGATCGAGGGCTCGGCGTTGGCGACTTCATCCTGTGTTTATGACGGCAGGCGTTAGCAATCGTGAATTCTCGCCGTCCATCGATGGCCTTTTTGTTGTTGATTCCTCTTCCTCTCCCGTCCGGTTTCGAGCCGAACAATGTCCGGAAAACGGCTCCAGCACAACAGCACGAGCGACCAAAACGTACAACAGTGAGCTCGTCAAACGGCCTCGCCTCCTCGATGTTCTTCAGCGTGGCCTGCAGGTCCTTGAGCTCGAGGTCGACCTGGGCCTTTGTGGCCTCGGCGTTCTTGACGGCCTCGACCTCGAAGGCGTCGATGGCCTTCAGCTGGCGCGAGACGTCGTAGGCGGCCGGCTTGAAGGCCGCGAACCGCTTCTCGATCTCGTCCACGACGGCCCGGTTCTTGAGCACGGCCCGGTAGTGGGCAAAGTCCACCGTGGTCGGCTGCTCCGACAGCTGCGCCACCTTGCGCCGCACGTCGTCGTTGCGCTTCTTGAACGCCTGCAGCGCCGCCACCGTCTGCCCGCGCAGGCCGAGCGACGTCGTCACCTGCGCCCAGTCGACCTTGAGGGCTGCGCTTCGCTTTTGTTTGTCCGAAACCGTCAGCCGCCGTGCCGTCCCGTGTTCGCGAAATTGACTCAGCGGGTCCCCCGAGGGCAGGTCGGTAGGTAGGTGGGCTGCTTGAGAGAGCCGTGCAACGACGGATTGCCATTGACGACCCGGACCAGCCGGCACTGCATGTCAATCGGGCACTGGGGGACTTACTGCGGCCATTTTAACGGTTGGGTGTTTTGCGAATTCGAGGCAGTGGAGATTGGGGAGGTTCAGGTTCGTTAGCTGGTGGTCGTCGCCGCCATGTCGAACTCCTCCCTGCAAAGTTGGAAACCCCCGGTTCCATCCGTCAAGATCACGTGAAATTGGGTGTGATAATGCACGTGACTTGACCTGAATGGTAGGCTCTCGCATCAGCTCTATGCCATATCACATACTACAGTACGCTAGCACAACATCTAATGTCTCCCAGAGGTGTGCAGGCATAACTACGGCAATCACGGGTATGCACTTTTAATAAACGCCCAAAACAGATATTCCATTTCTGTTCCTGATGTGCTCTTTCCTTTTTGTTGCCGTAAAAAACCGTGCACCAAACACTTCCAAAGCTGAGCACTGCCATGTCCTGTCCCTTTGTCCGCTGCTAGGTTATCTATGTGTGATCCCTGTCCGCCAAACAGACGTGCGTGCCTATCATGGGGCCGTCCTCCCATTCGGCTCGCACAAAAAAAGAGACATCCCCACAGCGCGCCCTGCGTCCCTTTCATCAGACGCTTAGGGCCATGATGGAGTTGACTATGTCGTTATCGTTCTCCTTGAGGGCTTTGATGGCTTTGGCGCGAGATACGCCGGCCTGGGTCATGACAAGCTCAATGTCCTTGTCCTCGATGCCGTCCGCGTCGACCTCGTCGTCGTCATCGTCGTCGTCATCGTCCTCTTCCTCCTTCTTGGCATCGGCCTCGACGGCCTTGCTGGACTCGCCGTGGCTGTGCGCGCCGCCGGCGTGGTCGTGGTCGTGGCCGTGCTGGGCGAGCTGCTGGGCGGCAGCGGCCTGGGCTGAGGCATTAAGATCCTCAATCTTTGCCTCGCCAAAGACGCTGTCGTGAGAGAAAGACAGGCATGTTAGCGTCATGGCCCACCATGGGGCGCGACGCTCCGCCAGCCAAAAAGTCCACAAGAGCTTACATGTAGGTGCTGCTGTTGGGCGACTTGTAGACCTCGGGGTTGTTGATGACGAAGAGAATCTGCATAAAAACGTCAGGGGCCGCTCGGACGCATGCGCAGCTTTGTGTATTGTCGGACGAGGGAAGGGGAATGGGTTGTGGTGGATAGGTAGCCCGCCGAATATGGCAAGGCTTCCCGATTTGGGCATGGGACAATTGACCCCAGCCCACACATATCGTCACCCATCCTCCCCTCACCCCGCACTCATCGGGGCGCTCTCGCACTCACGTTCTTGGGCCGTCGGAGGGTGACGCGGGTGATGCCCTCGACGCGGATCAGGTGCAGCTTCTCCATGGCCTTGCGGGCCTTCTTCTCGTTGCGCGAGTGGATGACGGCGGTCGAACCGGCGGGCAGGCTGGTCTCGCCCTCCTCGGCTTCAGACTCGGAGCTGTCATCGTCATCGTGCTCCTCGACTGTGGTCTTCTTGGGCTCCTCGTCCGGGAGCTCCTCGACTCGTGGGTTGGCCATTTTGAGCAAAGCTGCTGGATCGGGGGAGGGAAAAAAAGGAACGAAAGACGACGGTCAGCTCTAGAAATTGAAGGGTGTAGAGGGGAAAAGCTGCGAACGAGGGCGCACACTTGCGCGACTCAGAAGCTATGTATGCTTAGCTTAGTCCACAGATGTCTTGCCAAAAGCAGAAAACTGCAAAATTCCCAAAATCCAAGAAACGAGAGGGGTGCGGGTAGGTTTCAAGACGCGCTGCAAGGGGTCTCAACTCACAGGACGTTAACTAGATCACCTGCCGTTTGTTGCTTTGCTTTGCGACGTTTGGATCTCTCAAATGCGGGCGGGCTTGTGGTGTTGCGCACACTTCAATGGGGGGCAATTCGGGCCCAGCGAAAAAAAAACCGCCCCGCCTGGGGCTTGGTAGGGCTTGCAGCCAAAGGCGCTAAGCCTAAAACAGAAAGTCTAGTGTTGACAGACCTGGAGACGACTTCCGATGACGGCTACCCATCTACTTGTTGATACGAGAGTAAGTAGGTAGGTACTGTAGGGAGGTGAAGTTGTGCACAAGTAATTCCCAAGTAGTGATTTGGTTTTGAACGCCGAGGGTGCTAGATACTACAGAGACTAGTCCTCCATCCAAGTTTCCTCTGCATGCCCAATGCGCCTGACCCGTCCCGGCCGTGCGAGATATCGCGGCGGCCGCCATGATTCCATCCAGCTAGCTGGGTGGGTAGGTGATTAGACCTGAGATGGACACCCGGTCGATAGACGCCTCGGCCTGCAGCCATCACATGCCCGGCCTCATCATCGCCGTATTCTTGGTTGCCCGTGGTATGCCTTTGAATTTCCGTTTCATTTTTACGCCGCGCCACGCCCACGCTTTTCAAATGCGTGGCTTAACATGGTCTTCCCGAAAAAAGCAAAGGAATCGCAGTAGCCCTGATGCCGTTGAAAAAAGATGATGCAATCCATGGCAGAGGCAGAGAAAGCCGTTGTCCGCAACCGAAGAACTGCTCGCCCCCCTCGAGTTCGCAACAAAGCCGCCGGAAAACAGAAAAATCAAAAGTCGATCGTCGGAATAGTGAGTGCCCTTTTTACGCAGCAGCCTTGATCTTGGCCAGCGACTTGCGCTCCTCGAACCGGGCACGCTTCTTCAGGCGCATGACCTTGAAGCGGTCGAAGTCGGTCAGGTTGCTCCTCAGCTCGTTTCGCTCCCGCTTCTTGGCCCAGTTGGTCGCCTTCCACTTCGAGTCGATCTCGGCCTTCTCCCACGCAGCCTTGACGGCTCCTGTCCGGGCGCCGCGGGGCAGGTTCTCGATCACATGCTGGGACAGGAGGACGTGGCTCAGCGAGACCGCTTGTCT
Source organism: Magnaporthiopsis incrustans (assembly GCA_003049425.1). Classification (NCBI taxonomy): domain Eukaryota; kingdom Fungi; phylum Ascomycota; class Sordariomycetes; order Magnaporthales; family Magnaporthaceae; genus Magnaporthiopsis; species Magnaporthiopsis incrustans. The sequence continues at coordinate 30,385 of PYSR01000058.1, forward strand.
CGGCACGGCGAGCCTAGGGTCTGAGGAGGGGCCGTCGACCAGGACCTGTATTCGAGATGACCTCGCTTGTTAATTAACCGTCCTGCCGTGCGTCTCACGTATGCACATGTGGCTTGCCATGCTCCCCCAATTTCGGTGGCAGGGCTGGCGACTCATTGTGGTTGCTCTCTCCTCCTCCTGCCGTCTCTGCCTCTGCCAATCCAGTTCCGCCTCTTGCTTTCCATCCAACCATGGCCATCCGGGAGAGCATGCATGTCGCAGAGGAAAAACTCCGGGGAATTTGAGGGCACAGAGGCACGTACGCGCTTGTGGTCGATGATCTCGACGATGGTGGCGAGCTTGCCGGCGTCGGGGCCCTCGTTCAGAAGGAGGACGCGGCCGACCTCGACCAGGCGCCACTTGGAGGCGACGACGGAGGCTTCACCCATTTTGGCGGTGATCTGGAAAGGAGTGGAAGTGAGCGGACGGGGTCTATGGAAGGCCGCGGCGAGGGTTGCTGGCGCGATCCGGTCTGTTGGGCGAGTGCTGCTGGAGATGTCGTAGTGTATCAGGGAGAACTCACATTCGTGATTGCTCAGCTGGGATTTTGGTGAGTGGGTTGACTGAAGTTCGGGTCGCGGTCGCAACGCTGGGCTGGCTGGCGACCCAGTCGTTTTTGGTGCGAGGGCGAAATTTGTTTAGGGCAATGAATTGGTCTCAGCCCCGCTTTGTGCTGGGTGTGGCTGGTGGGGTGGTCAAGCCACAGAACAGCCTTTGGGGGCAAGCGATTGCGGGTTCCACGTCCCGGCTCCAGCAGCCCGGTTCGCATTTTCAGCGCCTCAATCAATCCGACTCGGTCTGGGCAGGAAACAGGCGGACAAGGGACAAACAACAGAGGCCAACCGCTACGAGGAACAAGCAAAAAATGACGCTTTTTCGAGGGCGATTGCGTACCTCGGCCTCATCATCACAAATCTTTTCGTAGTTCCCGGGTACCACAACCAGGAATACAATCCAATTCTGCCTTGCTGGCTTCACCTCCGATCGCGGGCGATGGACGGGCCTTGACAGCCAACCCATGTTGAGGCCACCCCGGCAAGCCTTGGACGATATCGCTCGGAAGGCCGGCCGACTCTTTCACCTCCATCCCCACCCAGGCAGCCCACCACCACGCCGTCGCGGATGATGGATGATGCATGTGGCGTCCGCGGATATCTAGCACGGCCTTCTCATCACTAAGGATTTCACGTAATGCCGGGCGAACCAAGCAGATTGCGGGCGCTAGCGGGGAGCATGGCATGTGCTGCTGGTGGTGGTGCTGATACTGGACTGCGGCTGACCCCCACGGAGCAGTCGAGGTGACGGACATTCGGTGGTTGCCGCGTGTCTGCGAATCCCAGGCCGGGGCCAACGCACGCCTCCTGCCTGCACCCCTCCCTTTGCTGTGCGGCCTTTTTCACGGGGGGACAAGCCCAAGAGTTGTGCGCGGGCCTGAGGGGTCGTCTGCCAGCCGCCCTTGCCTCGTCGAGATAAAGCCGTCCTCGTCTCTGGATCGCCAAGACTCACCTTGGCATTGTCCCGAGTCCGTCCCATCGTTAGGCTTCGTGGCTTGCTCGCCTATTCGCCGGAGACTGTATTCACGACGGCTCAAGGTAAGCACTATTACTTTTTTTTCCCTCTTATTTTTATTTTGCCCTGCTGCTCGCCGTGCCTCTCAATTCGCGCTACGTTTCATCCTTGTCGCCTTGCGAGGGAGTGTCGAATCCTGGTGCTGTTTTATTTTGTTGCGCCTGTCCATCTGCCATCTGGTCTTGGTCCATCGTTGGGCTTGCATGCATATCACCCCGAGCCATGCCTGCGAGAGCGAGATCTGGGGCGGTCCACATGCAAAACCCCTCCTCCTATGGCGACGCCGTCTAGTTGTCCCCTAAGATATCCCACCGTCCAGTCGCACATCGCTCTCGGGAATCTGCGTCGGACAAGATGTATCCATTGGCGGACACTTGTTTGGGGAGACTGGAGCACACCGTCCGCCCCGTGATTTGTATCCCTTTCTCATTACGGAGATTCTGAGGCTGTGCGCTGCCCACCCGCTTCCGCCTTCGGCGACCCTTTCATGAATCGATACTCACCGCTCTCTTAGCAAAGCTATAACAACGCCCATATCTCTCGAATACCAAACGCAAACTGCCTGCGTCTGCCACACTCGGCTGCTCACCAAGTCCCAAGGCGACATGGGTGACAACGTGCCGTCGACGCCGGTGGAGATATCCGCCTCGGATGTCGTCTTCGCCGAGGCGACTCCCGAACAGAGAGTGGTTTCCTGGCACCTCAGCAGCGACACATGGGCCAAACCGCTGACGGAGGAACAGTACCTGGAGGCCAATGATGTGCTGTCGCGCATCGAGATGGCAAGAGACGGCGGCTGCAGGTTCTGGGCGCTGTACTTCAGAGGCAACCCGCTCGAGGTTGTAGCCAGCTGCGAAAGTTTCCGGAAAACGCTCTTCGTGCGCGAGCCCACAGGCCCCGTGAACGGGAGCACCGCAAACGGCAGCGCGGCCGCCAATGACGACGGCCAGATCGCCGAACACCTCGCGTACGGCATAGCCAGCGTCTACACCAACCCCAAGTACCGCCGGCTCGGCATGGCCAGCTTGATGATGCACAAGCTGCAGGAAGTCATGGACGGCGAGGGGGCGACGGGCTCGGCGCTTTACAGCGACATCGGGAGGTCGTACTACTCCATGCTTGGCTGGGCCGTCTTCCCCCACAGCGAGGCCCGGCTGAACCTCCTGAGCCGGAGCAGGAAGCTCAAGTCGGACACGTGCTGCGACGTCAAGACGCGGTGGATCGAGCGCCGTGACGAGCTCGAGCAGCTGTGCAAGCTCGACGTCGACGACCTCAAGGCCCGGATGCGCCGGCAGCGGCCGGATGACAAGGTCCACTTCGCCTTCGCGCCCACGTACGCGCAGATAAACTGGCAGCTCGCGCGGGAAGACTACTTTGCGCACACCCTCTTCGGGCGCGAGATCCAGCGCCGGGGAGCGGCGACGACGGACGGCAAGAGCTGGATCGTCTGGGAGCGGGACTGGAAAAAAGAACAACTCACGGTGCTCCGCATCGTCACGACGCAGCCCGAGTCGGAGGCCCGGCGGGTCGACCACGTCTGGGCCCTGATGGGCGCCGCCGTCGCCGAGGCGTCCGAGTGGGGACTCGGGGCCGTGGCCGTGTGGAACCCGGACGAGACGACGACGTCTGGCATCAAGGCGACGAGCAACGCCTATGCCAACGACGTCAGGGTCGTCTTCAAGCAGAGGGACGGCTCTCTCCCCAGCTTCCGGTGGCGCGGGGGGCTGAGCACGGCCAAGATGGTGTGGGAGGATAATTACTACTACTGCTGGTGTTGAGGAGGGCAAAGAAGCATAGCGAGGCTTGGCATGTCGGAGGTTCTTTGTCGCCGGCCAAGTGTTTTTTCCATTGGTCTACCAAGGCATCTTGGCGGTAGTTCCGGTCCAGTTTGGTTTATGTTGAGATGATACCGCATCGACTCGAAGTTTAGGCAAATTTCTCTAACCACCTTTGGGAGATTTCCTCCGTTTTTAGCTGCAGTGTGCGTATTCAGCAGCTCCCCAAAGCGGCTAAAGCAATTACCGTAGCGTCGACATCATACGGTAGTACCCGCTGGGCGATTCAGCCACTGCTCGTGTTCTCTGTGGAGATTTGGATTGGATGCCATTCATGGGAAAATACTATACGTTCAGGATATTCCGAAGCGACAACGGCCAGAACGCAATATAGCCGTCCGATCCGGATCGGTGACCCGGGTTTCCCCTCCCAGGGGCATATAATGCACTGCAACCTGCCGTTCGTGAGGGGGCAGGGTATGGCGAGCGGGGAAGCAGCCAATACCTTAGCCGGCCTCCTGGCGGCGGTGCAAACAAGCCGGTCTTGGTGCCCAGCGCGGATGAAGACTTTCAAAGATGCTTCGGCCAGGTATGATTTGCGGGCAAAGCAGGGGCGCTGGATGGAGCCCGCCAACGTCGGATTACTAGCGGCTCGGCCGGCATGTCTTCTAACGACTTGGACGAAAATGATGCGCTCCAATCACACGTTGCTTTTGTTTTTGCCCGCCGTTCCGGCTAAAACGTGCTGGGCAACGACAATTGCGGGGAGAGTCCAAGATTGCGAACAAAGCCTCCTCCTCCCGGGCAGGCACCCGTCGTGGTCTGTGAGTATAAAGCCAAAGAGCCGACGGGATAAAAGAAAGAGGAGCAAAAAGATGGATGAAAAGTGGAGGTTCCCTCGAAAAGGAGAGGCTGCTTCTCCTCCTCCTCCTCCTCCGGCTTACGCTCGTTCTCGAGGCCATCAGCGTGATCACCTCCTAACCGGACGACGCCCGAGGCAAGTGGTCGTCACCTGCCTAGTGCTGCTCTCCCTCGCCCTGAGCTGGCCCGTCATGAAAGGCAAGGATATCTGGATAGCGGCGACGGCGGCGGCCGGCGCCGTCGCGCAGCGGTACACGTCGGCGCCGTTTGAGCCGTTCCCGGACTGCGTCGGCGGGCTGCTGGCGTCCAACAAGGTGTGCGACCAGAGGCTGACGCCGTCGGAGCGGGCGGCGGCGCTCGTGGCGGCGCTCAACGTGACGGAGAAGCTGCAGAACCTGGTCAGCCGGTCCAACGGGTCCGCCCGCATCGGGCTGCCCAGGTACGACTGGTGGAGCGAGGCGCTGCACGGCGTGGCGTACGCGCCGGGGACGCAGTTCCGGGCCGGGCCGGGCGATTTCAACTCGTCGACGTCGTTCCCCGTGCCGGTGCTGCTGGCGGCGTCGTTCGACGACGGCCTGATCGAGCGCATCGGCGACGCCATCGGCACCGAGGCCCGGGCCTTTGGCAACGCGCGCTGGTCCGGGCTCGACTACTGGACGCCCAACGTGAACCCGTTCAAGGACCCGCGCTGGGGCCGCGGGTCCGAAACGCCGGGCGAGGACGTGCTGCGCATCAAGCGGTACGCGGCCTCGATGATCCGGGGGCTCGAGGGCCCGCACCCGGAGCGGCAGCGGCGCGTGGTGTCGACGTGCAAGCACTACGCCGCCAACGACTTCGAGAGCTGGAACGGCAGCACGCGGCACGACTTCGACGCGCGCATCTCGGCGCAGGACCTGGCCGAGTACTACCTGATGCCGTTCCAGCAGTGCGCGCGCGACTCCCGCGTCGGGTCCATCATGTGCGCCTACAACGCCGTCAACGGCGTGCCCAGCTGCGCCAACGCGTACCTGCTCGACACGATCCTGCGCAGGCACTGGGGCTGGACGGCGCACAACAACTACGTCACGTCGGACTGCGAGGCCGTGCTCGACGTCACCACGGGCCACAAGTACGCCCGCACCAACGCCGAGGGCACCGCCCTGTGCTTCGAGGCCGGCACCGACACCAGCTGCGAGTACACGCCCTCGTCCGACATCCCGGGCGCCTACGCCCAGGGCCTGCTCAAGGAGAGCACCGTGGACCGGGCGCTGCGGCGCCTGTACGAGGGCCTCGTGCGCGTCGGCTACTTTGACGGCAACGCCTCGTCGTTCTCCCGCATCGGCTGGCAGGACGTCAACAAGCCCGCGTCGCAGGGCCTGGCGCTGCAGTCGGCCGTCGAGGGCATCGTGATGCTCAAGAACGACGGCACCCTGCCCTTGCTGCCTCTGTCGTCCCTGGATAACAACAACAACAACAACACTCCCAAGAAGAAGGTGGCCATGATCGGCTTCTGGGCCGACGCGCCCGCAAAGCTGCAGGGCGGCTACAGCGGCACGGCCGCGTACCTGCACACGCCGGCGCACGCGGCGCGGCAGATGGGGCTCGACGTGTCGACGGCCGGCGGGCCCGTGCTGCAGCAGTCACCCCTCGCCGACAACTGGACGACGCCCGCGCTCGCCGCGGCCGAGGACGCCGACTACGTCGTCTACTTTGGCGGCCTGGACGAGACGGCCGCGGGCGAGAACCGCGACCGGACGGGGCTCGAGTGGCCGGGCGGGCAGCTGGGGCTGATCGAGCTCCTGGGGCGGCTGGGCAAGCCGCTGGTCGTCGTGCAGCTGGGCGACCAGCTCGACGACACGCCGCTGCTGGCCAACCCGCGCGTCAACGCCGTGCTCTGGGCCTCGTGGCCGGGCCAGGACGGCGGCACCGCCATCATGCAGCTGCTGTCGGGACTCGCGTCCCCCTCCGGCCGCCTGCCCGTGACGCAGTACCCGGCGAACTACACGTCGCTCGTCGCCATGACCGACATGACGCTGCGCCCGTCGTCCTCCAGCCCGGGGCGCACGTACCGCTGGTACCCCACGCCCATCCTGCCCTTCGGCTACGGCCTGCACTACACCACCTTCTCGCCATCCGTGTCCGTGTCCCCCGCGCTGGTGGGTGGCACCAACAGAACCACGAGGTCGCTGGTCCAGGCCTGCAGCGACCCGCACCCGGACCGGTGCGCCCTGCCGCCGCTGCACGTCGCCGTCGCGAACACGGGCAAGCGCGCCAGCGACTACGTGGCGCTGGCCTTTGTGTCGGGCGACTACGGCCCGAAGCCGCGGCCCAGGAAGACGCTGGCCGCCTACGCGCGCCTGAGGGGCGTCCCCGCCGGCGGGCGCGCAGAGGCCCATCTGGCCTGGACGCTGGGCGACATTGCTCGCCACGACGAGGACGGCAACACGGTCCTGTACCCGGGCACCTACAAGGTCGAGGTCGACGAGCCGGTGCTCGCCACGGCCGAGTTCACCCTCACGGGCGAGCCTGTCGTGCTGGACAAGTGGCCTGCGCTGCCGACGCCGCCGAACAAGGGGACGAGGAAGTGGTGAGGGCCCTGGGACTGTGAAAATGTGGCTCACGAGTAAATAGTGCAAAAGAGGTATTATAAGGGAAAAGAGTTCGCTAGGGAGATGCAGTATACAGATGTTCAAACCACTCACTGGCCCCCCCCCCCCCCCCCCCCCTCTTTTTTTTTTTTTTTTTTTTTTTTTTTTTTTTTTTTTTTTTTTTTTTTTCCTTTTCCCGTCAAACTCACAAAGAGTCGCCACTTCGATGCACCATTGATAGTGTGGTACATGTGACGAGATTTCGCCCATGTTCGGGGGTGGCAAGCGCGCGCGCANTTCTGTATGCCCCATGACCGAAGCGAAGGAAATGACCAAGTGCAGATGACCCTGGCTCAGAATGAGCTACATTATATGACAAAAAAAAAAAAAAAAAAAAAAAAAAAAACAA
>PYSR01000058.1:37620-191252 GCA_003049425.1 Magnaporthiopsis incrustans
ACAAAAAAAAAAAAAAAAAAAAAAAAAAAAAAAAAAAAAAAGCCAGGAGAAAACTCTCCTGATCGTCGTCTCCCGCCACCGCCTTAATCCTCAGTCAGGTCGCCGTACTCCCACATGCCAAGCCGGTCCTGCTTGGCCTGCGTCTCGGCCTCGCGGAGGCTCTTGAGCGTCGGCTCAAACACCTTGCTGCGCTCCCAGCCTCTGAGCTTGCGCGGCACCATGGCGTGCCCGTTGAGCACCACGTCGCGGTTGACCGAATCCGCCACGCCGGGGAGCTTTCCCTTGCCGGCCTCGGGGTCGAAGATGGTGATGTAGCTGACGTTCTCCTTGGAGTCCACAAAGTCGAAGCTGCCCACCAGCCGCTTGCCCTCCGTCGCCCGCGCGATAAAGTCCACCGCGTCGAGCGCGTAGTCGGGCGAGTTGACGGGGAGCTCGACAAAGGACAGCATGGCGTCCGTGGCCTGCGGCTTCAGCTTCTGCGTGCTGAACTGCGGCTGGTCCAGCGCCCGCAGCTTGGACCACGGCTGCTTCTCGCTGTTGCCGTAGTCGATGTACACCACCTCGGCCACCTTGGCCGCCCGGTCGTTGGACCGGATGCGTGCCCGGTACCACTGCCCGTCTGCCGAGAACCTGGCCGCCACCAGCTCGCCCGTCTTGGGGTTCTCCTTGCCGCCCGTGTTGTTCTTGGGGTCGTTGTGGAACCTCTTGAACTCGGTCATCATGGTCTCGAGCGCCGCCGTGCCCTTGCCCACCTCCTGGATCTTGAGCTTGCCGTTCGGCTCGATGTTGGTGACGACGATGTCGCGGTAGTCCTCGGGCTTCTTGTCGATCGTTGTCGACTCGAGCGCAGACGTGGCCTCGGCGACGCCGTCGTCGTGCTCCTCGTCCTGCGACGGCTCCCAGTCGTGCCACATGCCCTTCTTGGCCTCCTTGGCCCGCTTCTCGGCCGCGTTGAGCTCTGCGGCGTTGCCCGACTTCTCGGCAGAGTACTGGTGCACCGATGCCAGGCCCTCCTCGACCAAGGTCTTGGCGAAGCTTTCCCGGCCGACGTACAGGTCGCCGATGAAGCCGCCGACCTTGTCCATGTCGTGGATGTCCACCTCGCAGTCGCGCTGGTTGCAGCGCCTGTTGGCGAGCTCGAGCGCCTCCTGCCCAAACGGCTCACCCTTGTCTTGCGCCGGGTTCCGGCCCGGGGCGCGCGGCGCGCGAATGCCGCCCAGCACGAGCGTCAGCTTGACTCCCTCCCGCGGAATCAGGATCGTGAAGCGCGAGCCCGACTTGCAAAAGTCGACGATGGCCGGCACCTTCTTCTGCCGCTGGAGGACCGAGAGATGGATCCTCGCCCTCTGGACCGACTCGGACGCGTCTGTGTATTGCCTGACCTTGGGCGCCTTGCCGGACCACATGCCCTTACCCTCAGCCTTGGCCGTCTCCTGGGCGGCCAGGAGCTCGTCGTAGTTGGGTGCCCGGTCCGTGTCGTCCTTGCGGTGCCGAATCACGGAAGCGTAGCCCTCCTGCACGAGCTGCAGGCCGACGTTCTTGCCGTTCTGGACAACAGTCGCGACGTCGCGGGCCTCAAAGTCTCCCTCTGCCGGCCTGGATCCGTCGATGGTCAGCTGGACGTGCTTGCCGATGAGGCGCTTGCGCAGGAACTCCTTGGCCTCGTCGCGGAACGGCGCTTCGGTCGACTCGGCCGCCCGCGGCCCGCGCACGCTGCTGATGTTGACCCGCCTCTCGTCGCCGTTCTTGTTTCGGACAACGATGGCGTCGGCACCAATGATCTTGACTACCGTCACGTCTTGGCTGCCGGCCTCGGCGGCCTTGGCCACGTGGTGCTTGTGCAGCCGCAGCTTGGCCGCCTGTGCCTTCTTCTCGGCGGCTCGGAGGGCAGCCATGCGCTCGCCGAGCATGGTCGAGTGGAAGTCGTTGCAGCGCGCGAGACCCTCGGCCAGCAGGAACTCGGCGATGTTCCCCCGCGGGTGGATGATGGAGGCAACCAGACTGCCCTGCGGGCTTGCTCCCACCATGTCGATCTTGACCTTGCGCTGGAGCAGACGCGTCTCCACAAAGTCCTTGGCTTCGTTGCCGTGCTCCTCGGCGGCTTGTGTGAAGCCGTTGGGGCCTGTCCTCTCGGTCGCCGGGGTGCGGATGCCGGCCAGGAGCGTCATGACCTGGCAGTGCTTCTTCTCCGAGAGCAGCAGGCGGACAAGGATACGGTCGCCGCTAAAGACACGCTCGATGACGCCGTCGACCGTCTTGCCCTTCCACTCCTTCATGAAGTCGGGGCCGCCCAGGTCGTTCTGGACCTCGATGTGGCCGCCGGAGCCGACCCACAGGCCGTTGCTCTCGGTCCTGGCCTGCGACTCGAGGGCGCGCAGGGCCTCGAGCCTCTGCAGGGCCTCCTCGTCCTCCTCCTTTTTGCCGGCATCCTCGCGGACCTTGACCCAGCCGGCCTTGACGAGGGCGTCGGGCAGCTCCGGGCCGGCCTTGACGATGGCGGTGCCGTACTCGCGGCCGGAGCTGGGGATGGTGTATAGGACCTTGCATTGCACGAGCTTTCCGATGGCAGCCTCCCTGAGGAACTCACGCGACTGGAAGGCAAAGGCCTCGTCGCCGTCCTTGCTGAGCCGAGGGGCGCTGACAAAGGCGAGCGAGAAGGTGCGCTCCAGGTTCGGATTGTTGGGGCTCGTGAGCACAAGGGTGTCGCCGCTCAAGACGGACTTGACGTTGGCCACGAAGGTCTTGGACATGGTGGGCGAGTAGCAATACCGGGAAGCAGGCCCCAAAGGACGAAAGCAAGGAAGGGCGTGGAGCAAGGGGGATCTGTGTCTTGTGTGGTTAGTCTGTGTCCTGTTGGAGTGGCAGGATTCCGATATCGACACAATGATGATGCTAGACTGAAGGGACCCAGGCTCGTCTAGATCTCCAGGTAGAGAACGGGGGCGGGAAGAAAATGCAGCTCCCGTCCCGGTAGTGGGAGTGTTACACGCGGTGCGACGCTGGCTGCCGAGAGCAGAGATGCCTCTACCTAGGCACCGCAAGCACTAGCTTTCAGGGGCCCTCGAGGGCCGCCAGACGGGCAGGCACGGAGCGCAGAGCTGGGTGCGGGCCGAGGCCGGACGTGTAAGTTCCTGCGAACCAAAGAGTCCAGTCTCCATGCAGGGCCCCGATTTGGAAAGGCCCGATTGGCTCGCTGTGGACACGAGGCCACAATAGATGGACACCTGGCAACCTAGCCAACTGGGCCCAGCCTGCAGACTCCCGCAAGCCAAAGATGCGGCGATATGATACATCATGTGCGCATTTGTGGGTGGGTGGTACGGTGGTGTGGTGGTGTATGTGAAGTGAGCGGGACGCGGCAGCCTCGGCCTCTAGGAGCTGTTGTAGGGTGTCGGCAGACAGCCTGCCGCTGCTGCTGCTGCTGCTGTGCAAGAGGTCACATAATGCTGCTAGGTTGCCGCTTCTGGCCAGAGGACGGCACCCACGCATGAGATGTGCTTGGTTGAGATACGACAAGTAGGCGTGGTACTTGGCTGGTGTAACAAGGTGACGGAGCGGGTGATGGCAGTTTGGCGGGTAGTAGACTGGCACAAAGAGAGACGGGCAGGTACATAGCCCGGATATGTCCACGTGAAGAGTGACATCCCAGCCGCAGGTGAAAAACAGTAACAAAGGGCGAGGGAGCGGGCCAACAAAGCAGAAGGACAAAGCAGACCAAGGAAAGCGGGCGACAAAGAGCTGTCGTGTGCCACGTACCAATGGCCAGAAGCGTGCATCGAGCAGCCGTGAAATGCAAGCAGCCGCAAAGAGCGTGGTTTTCGGGCACCTGCAATGGGGCAATCGAGGCAAATTCGGTGGTTGGGGGACGAGGGGGCAGACAGCCAAGAGAAGAGGTCGTTCTTTTTTGCGTTTTGTGTTTGGTGCGTGTCGAGGGTTCGATAGAGAGTGTGGGAGCTGTGCCGAGATCAGAGTGTATGTGTGGTGCAGTCTGACCGCCGCAACCACAAAGCGATTTAGGAGCACGTTCATTTTCAGTGCACTCAAGTGTCGAACAGAACAGCTGTTCCCCGGAATGTGGGGAAGGACAGCATGGAAGCTCTGCCGTAGCTTTCCAGGGACCAACCTGACAGGGGTGGAGCTCGAGGGGAAGCGATTCGAGCGCCCCGCCGGGTTCAACGGTTGAGCTGTGTCCACTACCACGTCATGGTGGCCAAATCAAATCTGCAGTTGACAGCCTCCCTAGTAGGAGATAATTTCATAGTCCGAGTTTGTCCTCCAAGTCCCTTGCTTCCCGGACCTTTTCTCCCAATATCGTTTCGGTTTCTTATTTCCTTTCCAGTTCCTGTATCACTACAAGGTGTAGACATCGGGTCAAAGTTGGAATGAGTTGCACTGGACGCCTCTTTCGTATGCATGGCCTATTGCTCAGACTACAGCTATCTCTAGACCACGCCTGATCCAGAGTTCCCAGGACCGTAAGCACTCAGCACCAGTCCTCAGCTCATGCCCTGTCCAAGCCCACACCAAATTCCAGTCTTGATCCATCGCATATCATATCCAGTCCCTTTTTAGGCGCAGATGCCAATGACACCGCAAGCCGGGCGGCCACCGGCGTTGCCAGTCTTCTTGCTCTCGGCATGGCCGCCCCGGCCGAGGTCGTCGGTGCCGGCGTGGACGACGACGGTACGGCCGATGACGCTCTCGGGGCCGATCAGCTTGATGAGCTTGTCCTCGACGGTACCGCTGGAGTTGCCCTGCGCGTCCGAGTCGAAGTTGCCGAGGTCGCCAACGTGGCGGTTCTCGTCGTCAGGGGCGCCGTGCTCTTTGTTGTGAGGGTTGACTATGGAACCGTCAGATACAGAGTCCAGCCGTGTTTCAGAGAGGAAGAGGAGCCAAGGAGGTGGAGAGAAATGTTGGGCGGCCATGACATACAGTGGGGACCGGCAGAGGTGCAGCCGTTGGTGTTGTCACCAAAGGTGTGGATGTGGAAGGCACGCTTGGCGTTGGGGTCGTTGCCGCTGAAGTTCCACGTCACTTTGGTGGGAGCAGACTCAGACTCCTGCTCGAACGTGACGCTGCCGCTCACCTGGATGGTGGCGTTGGGGTCGGGGCGGAGGACGGCGACTGCTCGAGGGGCGGTTCGTCAGTTAAAAGAACGACCCATGGCGCGAACCCAGCCGGCCGGGGTCGGGAAGCCAACCACCACTCCCCAAGTTCCGGAGGGCGGGTGCAGCCGCCAATACCCGGAACGGCACGAATGAGGATGGCGAGGGTGACGGGCGGCCATCAAGGTTACGCGCGGGTGCGGGCAGCCATGAAAACATGCTCAATCGAGCGCATCGGAGGATGGCACAAGCACCTGGATGGTAGCTCTGATGTGGGTGTGCCCATTGGATGGATGGCGGGGTAATTCTTGCAAATGATAAGGCGAGAGTTGGTGGTGTAGCGAGATGTTAAAGACGTTCTGGGCTTTCATCCTACGTACCGGCCTTGACCATTTTGACGGCTTGAGTCTGGTTTGGTTTGGTTTGGTTGAGTTTGGTGATTCGCTCGGATTTCTCGAAGTGAGGGTTTCAAGAAGCGAGTAGGTGGGAGACGAGAGGGGCGAGGGAATTAGAGAAGAGGAGCGAGGGAGCAGGAAAAGGGCTTCGTCACCCGAACCAGCCGAGCGAAGGGGACCACCTAACTGCTCTCAACCAAGGTCGGAGATCCGAGCAAAACCTTCGATAGGATAGCGACCAGACCCAAAGGTGGGGGAGGGGTGTCGGGGCGCCGTTCCAAAACACGGCTGGTGGTGTTTGGTGCTGCTCTCTGCCAATTGCGGAGCTGGGAGCTCTACTGTTGCATCAACCTCGTCATCCAGTCCGTGGAGGCTGCGTACGAGGGGTGAGGGGCGCTGACAAATGGGATGGCGATTTCGTCATTTCCTCATAAGCAAGGCGGGTGCCGGTGTTCGGCATCCGGCATGTCTAATCCGCAGAGAATAGGGGGAAAGCAAGCTACTGAGGGCAGCGATGCCAAACATCTGAACATGGGGCGCCGAGTTGACGATGAGCGACGGTTGAACTCAAGTCCCGATTGGTTTTATGCTTGACGCATCTGGTATAAACAAGGCTTTCTGGGCTTGTTTGACGAGAGCCGTCTGGACTGCTGCTGTACATAGTGGTGTTCCCTTCGCTATCTGGGACCACATAGCTGCAGCAAGCTTGTCTTGGGGCTCATCTGCTACCTTTTGCGGGTGAGGCGCCGGCACGCCATGGCGCAAATCCTTCCCCAGAGGTCGACTATCCTATGCCCGCCCCTCAGAAGGCACCTAGCTGCAGGTTGACTTCTTCTACTCGGCCGGGTCTTGCAATCGCCGACCGCGTCATGTTATAGAACACTAGCCAAATCTCAACTACGCTCAACTTGTGGAGAGGACGCGTGTCACACTCTATGTGAAAAGCAGCCGCAAGCACGGGCGTCGGCGAGTCCGGTCAAACCTGGCTGGTTGGCTATTCGCAGCACAGTCGAATACTTGAGTCTGACATGTGTCACCGCCGTTGAGCTGTTGGGGCAAACGTGCGTTACGTAGCGTGTGTGCGGCGGCTATCAGAAGGTTAAAAACTGCGGACAATCCGCCTGCTTCACCTATCTGCGACTCGTGCTCGATTGCGGCAACAAGCACCCTGGCGGACAAACTGAGAGAAAACGAGCACCTGCAGTTGGCCCGCCGGTTAGCCTAGCATCACTGCCCCACAACCTCGCCGGCGATCAAGTCGCCTCTGCTCCGAATCGACTGAGGCAGATGCACATGTGTTGGCTTGCTGGCATTGTTCTGGATGCACAGATCTAGGCTTTGGTGGCAGATAGGACGGGGATTGGATCTCACACGCTACCGATTTTCGAGTCGTTGCAAAAAGGAACAGGGACGAAGGAGTCAAGACGGGCCGACCAAACCCTGCTTCAAATGCACGACAGGGATCGACACAGCAAAACGAACGACGGAGAGAGAAGCAAATAGATACATGTAAGAATAACACGAGTTTAAATGGCGGCCAGCCACATGCAGTAAAGAAACATCGAGACACAGGACACAGGCCTCGTCGTCGCAAACCTTGGATGCGGAAAGGCTTGCCTCAAGGGTTGCGAGAGAAACAGGCCAAGTGAAAGCCAAGCGTGTGCAACGGCTGGTCGAGCAGCCGAAACGGAGCCGTTCTCGCACGGTGCTCAACTGGCACGCATGGCCCCGTGCTGCTTGTGCCGCGAGCGTGGGCGAATGCCTCGACACGGTGCGAGGAGTGCTCCTATACGCACTGTCTGGCGCTCAGTCGACTGGGCATTTGTTTCGCCATGATAATGCTGCCCGCCCTGGGATGGCAGGGCAGAGCACCCAGGCTGACAGGTTTCGAAATTCCCCGATGATGTGACCAGTCCTGGCCCTGGCCTGTCTTCTCGCACACCGACACCAGAGCCTGTTAATTATCGTCGGTGGCAGAATCAGGAAAACACCGACGACGACGCCACGCAATGAGCGGCACGCCCTGTGGCTTAGGCACCTGGTAGTACCGACCCTTCCCCGCTATCCTCTGGCAGCGCCTGCGACCCCTGTGGAGTCTTGCGACGCTGGTTCGATTGGGGCCTCTGCAGCCCACCTCCCGCCACACCAAAAAACGCCGTAGGGTTAGAGTCAACGTTTGGGCGTCTCAACGCCCGAGAGCGACAACCTTGCCGAGTCCTACCTATTCGCAACCAAACAAGTCCTCCCACGCCGTCGCCGCAGGGCCCCATCCAGCCAGGCCAGGCGCGCACCCATCACTTTTAATTGCGCATAACATCTCCGGCCTGCCTGACTTGGCCGACCTCTGCTCTCCCCTCTTTTACCCTCGTTGCGCCTGCTTGGAGTGGTTGGCGCGACACAGGCTGGGCAGCCGACCAGTAAGCCAGCCAGACGGACGGACTCGACGCCCCCTCTCGACCAACACGACCCGACGGGCAGCAGCACCACACCATCGCCGTCAGCCCGATTGCTCGCGATTCGCCGCCATCGCCCGCTCTCCCTCGGGTTGGCAATCGAATCCGCCGCGCGGCCGAATCCGTTTCTGCCCCTCACACCGGCAGCCCCAGCCAGGTCGCCAATCCTTTGACGGCGCGCCTGGACCCGACCCGGCTCGACGTCCTCGGGCATGTCTTTCAACAGCGACGGCCGTCGATATGGCCATGTGCCACCGGCGCAGTATCCCGTCCCCGGCCAGCAGCCTCAGACCCCCTATGGACGCCGATCAAGTTTCCATCGCGGCGACGATGCCGCCTCCTTCGACGTCCAGAGCAACCACGGCGGCGCAAATCGCGGCGAGGACGAGCTCTTCCTGACGAGCCCCACCGCCGAACCCTCGTCGTCCGCCGCGGCCACGAGACCAGGCAGCTACGGCTCTGTCAACGTCGGCATGGCCGGATACCAGCACCAGTACCAGACCCCGCCCACCCCGACGACCTACAATCCCGCGCAGTTCGCCTCGCAGCCCGTGTCCGGCTTTGGCCGCTCCCAGAGCACCTCGCAGGTCCCCAGCTCGAGCCGGTACGGCAACACCCCGACCACGCCCACGTACCTGCCGCAGTCGCCCACCAGCTACACTCCACAAACATATAACCCCGCCGCCTATGCCAGCACCAACGCGACGAATGCCGGCGTGCCCCAGCGGCATCCCACCTACTCCGGCTCCGGCTACGGCAACTACACCCCCTCCTACAACCCCGCCGCCCCTATACAGCCCTCCCTTATAACCTCGACGCCGGCATACGGCCAACAGAGTCTCCCATCCGCTCAGTCGGCCCAGTCCGTATACGCGCCGGCACTCCCCAGCCCCCAGTATGGGACCATGGGCTCTTCAGCCGTAACATCCCAGACGGGCACCTCCTATGACACGTCATCTTCGTACTCAAACGACAACTATTCAGCAGCAAACAGTAATTACTTCAATTCGTACACCAACGGTTCTGTGTCCTCTGCTTCTATATATCATGGCGGCGCATCGCAGCAGACTCCATATCCGGCCCAGAACGTTATGCCTGTTGAACCGAGCTACCCGAACGACACCGACTATGGCCATGTCAGGTCCAACTCTCACAACTCCCCCTTGCCCTCGCCGCCCGGCCATGACTCCCCGCTGTCCCCCTCGACCCTTCAGAGGCACCCAACCAATGCCCCGCTGCCGAGCCGACCGGCCATGGAGAACGTGCCTGAGGAGCAGCAGGACTGGGACCCTAGCAGCATGGACTTGCAGGGTGACGGCTCGATCCCCCAGGATAGCCTCATGGAGGAAATAGACAGAGATTTGGCCGAGTTGGCGAGCTCCCAGTCGACGACGCGCTCGCACTCGCGCCGCCCGCGGCCCATCAACGGCGACCTGTCGGACGACGACCGGAATCGCCTACGCCGCTACGAGACTGACAGCGACCCCGAGGGTGCCTTTGGCGTCTACGAAATGCAGCAGGCGCTCATGGACGATCGTAGGTTTAGTGGTGGGAATTCGGCCCCGCACGACCCTGCCACGCCGCCGCCGCCGCTGCCTGCCCCGCCTGAGGATCTCGGCATGAGCGACGGCGAGTTCGTTATGGACCTTGGTCTCGCCAGCGGCGGTTACGCAGGCACGCTATCCTACGACAACAACATAGGGTCTCCGCCTCAAAGCGCCTCGCTGCCTCCCGAGGGCGGCCGGCCACTGCCGACGCCAGGCGCCCCCCAGTATGGCAATGCCCATATGGACTACGGCGGGACCGGGGGGCTCCAGCCCCCGACGAGGTCGCGGAGCTTCGACCACGGGGACGAGCATGTGTCTCTCCGCTCAGGAAGGAGCGGGAGCGAGTCTCCCCTCAGGGATGACGACTACCCGGACATGTTTTATCACCCTGGTCTCAGCAACCGGCCACTTCCGTCGCTCCCTCCTGGATCTGACAGCAGCTCGATGGTGTCGGCCCGCGCTTCGACGCGGTCAAACTACCGCCAGCACGGGTACTCGCATAGTATCGACTCAAGGACGGACGCGCCCCTCTTGCCCAGCGCGCAGCTGCAACAGCAGCAGCAACAACAGGTTGAAAGGTCGATATCGCTATCCAGTCACAGCACCACCCCTCACGTCCAGGTGCCAGGGCGTTCGCGCACCGATGCGGCCGAGGAGAGGAGGAAAGCGCACCGGAACATGGCGCAGCAGGCTGCTCAGGGAGCAGGACTCCCGTACGACGGCTACGACACGGGGACGCCGCCGTCATCCATGGCATACGACCAAATCACGCTGCCAGCGGGTAGACAACGTCGGGCGTTCGTTCCGGCCAAGCTGAGCGCGGGCGACATCCGGCGGTGCGCGGAGCCGTGGGCACTCAGCGGCATCGCGGCTTGGGTCCGCGAGATGGCCGAGGGCGAGCCGGACCTGAGGCAAAAGACGATCGAAGAGGGCCTGGTGAAGCTGTTCAGCAGCAAGGTGCCGACAATGAATGTGGCAGATGCCGAGACGCTGGCAGCCGACGCCTTCAGCTCGATGCTGCAGGCTGGCATACTGGTGCGCGAGGAGGAATGGGTCAAGTTCGGGCCGGGTTCCATCTCGGGCGTGCTGTGGCAGCTGACGGGCAGCGGATGCTACGCGCCCAAGCTGCACGAGGACGAGATCCAGGGCCGGTGCTACTCGCACCACTGCACCAGGACGCTCAAGAAGGCGAACCTGGACGACCTCTTGTCGGAGGAGTCGACAAAGAAGCTGGGCTGGGCCGAGATGTTCCACGTGACGGCGGAGCAGGTAGCGCAGCGGCCCAAGAAGGAGACGGAGCGGCAGAACATCCTGCACGAGATCGTGCAGAGCGAAGAGGAGTACATGAACCAGCTCGAGGTGCTGCGGGTGCTGTACAAGGAACAGCTCAGGGCATGGGAGCCGCCCATCATCACGCCCAGCCGACTCGAGAAGTTCATCAACAACGTCTTCGGGCACGCCGACGCGGTGCAGCAGACCAACAAGGAGAACCTGCTGGCGCAGCTCAAGTACCGGCAGAACGAGCAGGGCCCCTGGATCAGCGGCTTCAGCGACATCTTCCGAGAGTGGATCCGGAAGGCCAGGGAGCCCTACGTCGCCTTCTCGGCCGCCTACCCCTTCGCGGTGTATAACGTGCGGCGCGAGGCGGAGCGCAACCTGCTGTTCCGGCAGTTCCTCGACCACGTCCGGAGCCACAAGCGGTCGGAGCGGCTGGGCTGGGACACCTTCCTCAAGGCGCCCATCACGCGGCTGCAGCGGTACGGCCTGCTGCTGTCGACGGTGCTCAAGAACTCGACCAAGGACGACGACGAGAAGGCCAATCTGAGCAAGGCCATCGAGGAAATCCACCTGGTCACGCTCGAGTGCGACAAGCTGGTCGCCGAGATGACCAAGAAGGTCAACCTGGTCGAGCTCCAGTCGGCGCTCGTGCTCCGCCCAGGCTTCCAGTCCAACCTGCAGCTGGACGCCGCCGGCGCCTCGGCCCACGAGCTGCAGATGTCTGGAGACCTGCAGAGGATGGGCTCCAAGGGCGTGCGTTGGGTCGACACGCACGCCTTCTTGTTTGACCACTACTTCATCCTGGCCAAGGTGGTCCAGTCGGGGAGGGATGGGAGGACGGAGAAGAAATACGACGTGTCCAAAGAGGTTTGTTGCACCTTCCGGCCTCCTGGTTCCATTCGCGCGCCGCTGTCGCACGCGTGATGTAGTCTTTCGACATGCTGACGGCAGCCATCCCTTCCTTTGATCGTTCACAGCCGATCCCTATGCCTCTGCTCTTCCTCGAGAGCATGAACGACGACCCGGTCTCCAAGCAAAAAGGCATCACGGCACCCCTCGCCAGGACGACTGCGGCGACGTCTAGCACCCAACTGAGCAAGGTAGCATCCAACGGAGGCGACCGACCAATGCTGGAGCACACGACCACGGCGTCTTCG
Source organism: Magnaporthiopsis incrustans (assembly GCA_003049425.1). Classification (NCBI taxonomy): domain Eukaryota; kingdom Fungi; phylum Ascomycota; class Sordariomycetes; order Magnaporthales; family Magnaporthaceae; genus Magnaporthiopsis; species Magnaporthiopsis incrustans. The sequence continues at coordinate 49,556 of PYSR01000058.1, forward strand.
GTGGGTTCGCTAGGCGCAAGCTCGCGGCTGGGCACACCGGGCGCGGGCGATGAAGGCAAGATCCTGTATCCGTTCAAGGTCAAGCACCTGGGCCACGAGGTGTACACGCTGTACGCGACGTCGGCGCAGAACCGGCAGGAGTGGTGCAGCAAGATCATCGAGGCCAAGACCAAGAGCGCGCGCGGTCTGCACGCGCAGAACGCGGAGCCGTTCCGGCTGCGAGTGCTGGCGGACAGCGCCTTCGCCTACGACTCGCTCTCGGCCATGGGCAGGACGGCCGGGGTGCCGATCCGGGGCACGCCGCTGGACCGGGCGATCCGCGAGATGGAGAACGAGTACGGGCCCGGGCGGGGGCCGGCGGCGGTGTGCCGGGCGCAGGTCAACTGCGCGGCGTCCTTCACGGCGTTCGGCAAGTCGGTGACGGCCATCGGCACCGACATTGGCGTCTTCATCTCCGAGGCCAACAGCCCGCGCGGGTGGACGCGGACGGTGCAGGCCAACCGGGTGACGCAGATGGCGGTGCTCGAGGAGTTCTCGGTGTGCCTGCTGATCGCGGACAAGTCGCTCGTGTCGTACCCGCTGGACGTGGTGGCGCCCGTGTCCAACTTCCCGGCGCCGGCGCACGACAACCCGCGGCGGGCGCCGGTGCGGCTGGCCAAGGACGTGTCCTTCTTCGCGACGGCGCGCATGAAGGACCGCATGCTGGTCTTCTTCAAGCGCAAGGAGGGCATGCACAACACCTTCAAGGTGCTCGAGCCCGTGTTCCAAAAGTCGACCGAGAAGAAGACGCGGCTGTTTGGCGGCCGGCGCGGGGGCTCGGGCAGCACCGAGTACTTCCGCGACTTTGACGAGTTCTACCTGCCGACCGAGTGCTTCTCGCTCAACCTGCTACAGACCTACATCGCCGTGGCGACGGCCAAGGGCTTCGAGCTGCTGACGCTGGACAAGAAGCAGACCATGTCGGTGCCGCGCGACCTGACGACGCCGGCCATCGCGGGCATCGCGCACCGCATCCGCGACCAGCGGCCCCTGGGCATGTTCAAGCTCAACGACCAGGAGTTCCTGCTGGCCTACGAGGACTGCGCCGTCTACATGGACAAGCACGGCGAGGTCTCCCGCACCCTGGTCATGGAGTACTCGGGCAAGCAGAAGAAGGCACACTCGGCCACCATGTTTGGCCAGTACCTGCTGCTGTTCAACGAGGACTACGTCGAGGCGCGCAACGCCGAGAACGGCCGCCTGCGCCAGATCATCGCCGGCCGCGACGTGCGGTGCCTCGACTATGGCTACCGCGGCCCCACGGGCATGAACGCGGGCGGACCTGGCACCGGCGGAGTGGGACCCGGCCCTCAGCAGCAGCAGCAGCAGCAGCAGCAGCAGCAGCAGCCTCCCCCTTACGGGCCGGGGGCCGGGCAAGGCTCCAAGGGCACGGTCAAGATCTGCATGTCACACCCCGAGGTGCCCGGGCAGCAGATTGTGCTCGAACTGCTGCTCAACGACGGTCACGTTGAAAGGTAGTCGGAGCTGGGCTGCTATGCTTCCGGCGACATGGGGTGGGGATACAAGGAGCAGAGAGACGCAAGGATTTGAAACGGTACGCGATAATGACACGACAGGCCGGCGAGTTGGATGATGTTTCAGGATTAAGGGGCCCGAGTGGGCGCGAGGATATAACGCCATCAGGTGCAGAAACGTATATAGGTGCATGTTTTTCAGTGGATACGTCGGTTGGGAGGGAAAGCTGCGGTTCAGGATGACGAATGTCGTTGGGTTGGTTCAGTCTCTGGTTTTGGTCGTCTCTCGAGGGTCTGTTTCCCCCGTGTTCCATTATCTTTTACTACTGTTATATCTTTCTTGTCCCTGCCAGTTGGCTGGTTGGCTGGGTAAGGGCTGGCGCGCGGATGAGCGGCATGTTTGTCCCTGCTTTATTATACCTCATTTTTTTCATCGCATTTCGTACTGATATCATGACGTTTCCGGAGGGGAGCTTTTTAGGTTGTTTTCTTTTTTAACAAGGCTGATTGTCGCAGTGGAATTGACGAGGTTGTTTGAAATACCAGGTAAATGATGCCATCCTTTCTTTATATGGCCTCAAAGGTCCACGGTACAAAAAGGCGTCCTTTCCCGACGAGTGAAACCAACAGGAAACAAGCCGACGCCAAGTGTCAGCGAGGCGTACCAAGGAAAATGTGAGTATGGAAAGAAAATGCAGAGAGGAAGGGTACAATAATTGTTACATGATTTTGGTCTCTTGTATATCCTTATCAGCCACATCCGAGCCCCAGAAGCACACGTCGTGGCCATCACTCTTTACGACCTCAGCTAGGCAGGCAGGCCAGTTACCCAGAGAGCAGTCGTTCCCTAGACGCGACCGTTCCTCCGACGGCCATTCTGAGTCTGACCGCTGGAGGACTGTCGATTACTACTGCCGCTGCGGCCGCCGGTCGTTGTGACGACAACAGCGTCTCTCTCCAGGTCGACTAGGTTGTCCTGCCGCTTCCGGCCTCCGACGACGTCACCAGCACCGCGGCTGAGATCGTCGTCGAAGCTGTCGTCATCGTCACCATCACCGCTGTCGCCAACCTCGCCACCGTCCTCAGGCCCACCCTCGCGATACGCCTAAGCATCTACATAGCGCAACGTCTCGCGGCTCCAAAAGCGGCCGGACTATGCCAACCGCACGGGCACAAGCGCGATAATAATCAGCGGAAAACTCGGCGCCGCCACGGTGAGCGTCACGCCGAAGACGAGCAGCGTCACAGCCACCTGCGTCGGCGTGTAGGCGTGCACGCCGGCCCAGCTGACGCCCCGGGGGAGTGTTTTGACGCAGCTAAGCTCCGACGCGGGCGAGAGGAGGCGCGACAGGCGCGGCAGGGTCGGGGTGACGGAGAGGGACTCGTAGCCCATGTAGAAGAAGAGGCCCGCCAGCACCGAGGTGGACGACAGGCCGAGCAGGCGCTGGAGCGGCGGGGGTACGAAGAAGAGGATGAGGGCTGCTTGGATGAAGTGGGAGTAGCGCTGCTCGTGCACGCGCGGGACTAGGCGGGTCGTCGCCTTGCGCGCCGTGGGGAAGGAGACGCGACTGGGCGCGGGAGGGAGGAAAGGCAAGGACGAGGCTGGGACGCCTGAGGCGGCGGTGGCTGGGTTGTTGTTGTTGTCGTCGTCCTCGCTCGGCCAGATACCGCAGCGGCTCGGAGTGCAGCGGGGCCTGGGGGCAGCAGGCCGTTGGCGGGCGGGATGCCCATGATGCCGCAGGCGGCTGTGGTGAGGCCCAGCAGGGCGACGTCCCAGGCGTAGCCGCCGGGTTTCCTGACGCCGCAGCGCGGCGTCGTGCAGATGATGGAGCCGATCTCGTGGTCGGAGTAGTAGAGCACCGTGACGATGGCGCCCGGGATGACAGCGACAGCAACCCACTGGATCGGCAGCTCCCAAAACTCGACAAAGAAGTAGATGACGCTGTTGAGGAGCGAGAGGACGTCGCAGATGAAGTGCGTCACGTACTGCATGGTCCATGAGCGCCCAGGCCATGAGCGGCAGGAACGCCACCGACAGCTCGTACAGGCTCTCGGCCAGCACCGAGAACGGCCCCATCACGGCCAGGATGGTCAGCGGCTGAGCCGACAGGACCGAGAAGACGAGCCCGCAGACGCCCGTGCTGAGCACCACCTCGACCGTGGCCCACGACCGGCCCGTGAGCGCATACAGGTCGCTGGCGAAGATGATGCCCGGGAGGATGTTGGTGAAGAAGACATAGACGGTGCTGGCGAGCAACAGCTGGTTGAAGACGGTCCAGTCGCCGCCGTAGCGGGCGCGCAGGTTGCCCACGTCCTGCCGCAGCAGCCGGAACGGCTCTAGCTTGCCGCCCTCGGCGAACGGCCCCCCGCGTCTTTTCGCCGAAACTCAGCGTGTCGGTGAACCTGGCCGGTCGGCGCCGGCGACGGTGGGCGTTGCGGCCCCGTATCCTCCTCGCCCGCCTTGTGTCACGCCCGCGAGGGGATTCCGCTCGGTGCCTCGACCGCGGGGCATGGATGGTCCATCGGGTGCCGGCATATTTTATGCCTGTCCTTTTAGGGGCTTGAATTAGACCTGGATACTCGCGGCAAGGCGGCTCTCGACGCCAAGTGGCGGGCTCGGCTGCCGGGTAGTGACGGAAAAAGAAGGAGGCCCAAGACCAACACAAGCAACGAGTACAAGACATGCGAACGGACTGTAAAAGGATAGCAGAGCCCGGGAGCAAGACGAGTTAGTTGATCCATCTCCACGACTGCCGCTCTTTATATACTCGGCCGTCAACAGACCAAGCATCGGGTCGGCTCGAGTGCAGGTACAACAAGCCGCGGGGTCCGTCGCGCAGAGTAACATCTAACCCAGTCAATATCTATCTTGCCGCTGCCGCCATACAAGAACGTTTTCAATTTATTGTAGCCGGCAGCTAGGCGTCTCGCCAGCCGTCGGGGCGTGTCTTGCATGTTGACTCACAGGCTGAAGAGAGACCCACGGCTTGTGTATTTGTGTTAGTGGCTTGTTCTCTTTAATCGACCTGTGTGTGTGTGTGTGTGTGTGTGTGTGTGTGTGTGTGTGCTTTTTCGCTTACACCTTCGTGATATCCGGCCCAAAGAAGCGTGTACGCAAAGCCACGCGCCTCCTCTCTAGCAGTCGAAGGAAAGCCTGAGAGAGGCGGTCTTGTCCTCAACGGATTCGCTGGGCAAGATCTAGGACCCGGCAGCATTTAGAGATATGGAATGGACATATGTGGGAGGTTGATTCCAGCAGAAAGATAAAAACCAGCCATGAAGAAGGGCAAAGTAGCAGACGGAAAAGGTGAAACAATATGGGCAACTTGTGAACCGCCTCGACATCCGTGAGAGAAAGGCCGGCGGCATAAAGTCAGCGCCTGTAGGGAGACGGCGTACGTGTAGGTTAGATTGTGGTGGCGCACAGGAACAAAAAAGAGCCCGAAAACGGCATTATGTCTAGACTGGCCGCCTTAGTCAGTATTCCAAACATACAACGGACGGGCCCGTACCATGTCAGGCTTCCGAGCTATCCGCATAGGGACTTGGCTTGGAGCCCCTGCCACGGCGCGAAGATCCGTCGACGAGCCTTGCGGGGAGGGGAACAGCCAGTCCGGCCAGACCGTGTATCCCATGATATGCCATGCCTAAATACCTAACCACGAGCGAGAACTTACACCTCTCCCCACAAGTCGGGCCTCGCCGTCCACCGCGCCCAGGTCTGTTTGACGGAAGCACTCGGCCACCCATGATGCGGAAGCCTATCCCATCTCGGACGGTAGACTCGCCTCGTCTGCGTCGTGGACGAGAATCAACCATACCGTTTAAACTCTGCCACCTTCGGCGGGCTTCGTGGACGGCCGGCTAGCCGGTTCTGCGGACACGTGTAGGCTATATTCTGACGACCCCGTGCGCGGGTGCGCCGGTGACTAAAAAAATACGGCGAAGCTTTGACAGAATACTCGCTGAAGGCTCGGCGGTGTCGGCGAGACCGCCGGCTTAGACAAAAACTCTACATATTTGACACCGCCTTCCCCAAGATACAACGGCCGGATGGGTGTCTGTTGATGTGTATGGAATGGGGCAGATTTGTTTTGTGTCTGTTGGGTGCATGTGTGCGCGTCTGGTCGTTTGGGCAGGGCAGGGTAAAGGATGACAATAGACAGGGGCAGAGGTAAGATGGTGTGTGTAGGGATGCGCTGGGCTGCTCGGGCATAAGGCGAAACAAAAGATGGGGGGAAAAAGAACAGGAGTCTGCTGCTAACTAGACAGGCAATGGCAGCGACTCGCAGCCAACCCCATACACATTTCCTTTCCTGATTCCCGCAGAAGTTCAGTCTAACAAACGACCCTTTCACTTCCGCGTCTTTATGTAGACTATGGTGGTACAGGTCAGTCGACTGCAAGAGTGGTGATGTTTACTGAGACCTTGTGGGTTGAAATGCGGACGGGGGTGGTAGAGAGAGGGAGAGGCAGAGAGTTTGCTGGCAAGCCGTCGTCGACCAAGCCCAAGCCCGGGCTTAGCCAAGTCGCCGCGCCAGAGCAGCGTGAAGGCCAGCACCCCATTACCCATCCTCCAAGCTGCAGCTCCAGTCTTGTCTGGACCAGGCGGACCCGAGACTTTCCAAGAGCAAAAGAATGATAAAAAAGACAGTTGGTCCGCAAACCGGCTGGAGCATGCTGCTGTGACAACGCGCTTTAACAAAAAGGAAGCATGTCCTTCCGGCTGATCTGCGGCAAAGTTCCGCAAGGCTGAGCAAACAGATGCATCCCGCAGCAATATTTGGACGCAGAAAACAGAACCCATCGCTCGGCTCGAGACCGTCAAGTCATCACCGACTCGTCCCGGTGGCATGACGTACGGCACGGTACGCGGTCGGCCATCGCATCCCCGGGTATATCCCTGAGATGACTAGCCATCACACGGGCGCCCTTGACGGCCGCGGCCTTCGCCTTAGACTTTGACAGGACGCCCAACCATGCTAGGGCTGCCGCTGCTGCTGCCGCCAGAACCATTAGTGCTCGCCGCCCTGCCGGCTCTCGTCCCAAATCTCCCGCCTGCCGAGGTATCCGGAGGTTTTGCTTCGTCAAGGCCGGTGCCGGTGCCAGTCACTCCATCGCCCTCAAACTCCCCACCCACGTCGCCGCCGCTCCTGTTCTCCAGGCTCTCGCCTTCATCGTCGGAAACAGGAGTGTTGTGCGGGCGCTGGTAGGTTGGATCGTAGCCTGGCCCTGGCGAGTCATCGCGCCCGTCGCTCTGCTGGTCGTGCGCGTCACCGTGCTGGTCGTGCGCCTGACCGCGATCCTGGCCGGTTCCGGAAGCTCTGGCGGGCGCCTTTGCCCCCTTTTTGCCCTTGCGGCCCCTGGCTTTGGCCTTTTCCAGCAGACGTCGGCGTTCCTCCTCATCCTTCCGCTTCTTGCGGTCCTTAATCTCATACTGGCGGATCAGGGCCTCGGGCCTCTCGCCGAATATGTACTCATACTCGCAAAAGTGACATATCCACATCTCATCTTCCTTTGGCGGATGGTGCAGGTTCTGAACTTGGGTCGACCGCTTCCGCTCCGCTGCCGCCTTGGCGTACTCATCCACTCTTGACCGGCGCCGAGTCTTCTTCTGGGCGGCGGCCTGCGGGGCCGGCACTCCCGCTTTGGAGCCACCCGGGGAGCCAGAGGATCCTCCTCCGTGCTCCGTCCCGCCAGGCCATGCCGGTTTCGTCGACTTGGATGTCGCGTGGCCGCTGGACGAGGCCCCGTGCGACGTCGTGCCTGGTGCCTTGGCTGAAGAGCCCGGCCAGCTCACGGTGCCTGGAACCTTGGTGTCGCAGGTGAAGGTGAACTGGCCAGACACCGGGCTCGATTTGGGATCCTGCTGCATCTGCAACAGGCTGACGTTTTCCTGACCTTGTTGCGAGGGTGTTTTCTCGACTTTGGCAATGGCGTTAGAAATGATGCCCGGGTTCGACACTGCAGCTGAAACAAGACACGTTACTTTGCTGCCGCCGAGAGGGATTCCCTCGTGTGGAGACAGAAAAATCACGGTGCAGACAACAGCAAGCGGCGCCTGGTGGGCAAGGAAAAAAAAAAGGCGCCGCTCGTATTGCATTGTGTCGAAGAGAAGAAGTATGTGGATACATCGGGAAACGGACAGTACGAGATAAGAAGAAGAGATAAGGATTCGACAGTAGTGGTAGAAAGGCTGTGTGCATGAACTCACCAGAAAGCGGCCAGCGAATCGGCCGGACCTTGCTGCTTCTGCCGCCTTCAGAAAGCGGGCTTCTGCCACTTCTGTTGCGTCCGAACCTGCCCCTGCCCGGGCCAGATAGTCCCGGGCTGCCGGAAACCATGCCGTGGAAGGAGCTGCAGTTGCCGCTACAGCCTTCGCCATGAACGGCGCGGGCCGGTGTCGAGGGCGACATCTGGCCGGAGCCGACGCTCAGGTCGTTCAGCGAATGGCCACCGAGGGCCGTGTCCGGAACCTTGCGCTTCTTCTTATTGTTGGTTTTCTCAAAGTTGTCGTAGCCGTCGACAGACGAGGCTGTCGACGGCGGTGGGGCCTGGGCGGCGTGGCCTTGCCTCGCCTGATCTGCCTTTGACGACGGCCGGACGGCGGGACGGCCGAGTATGCTCGGCGCCGACCGAGGCACAAGGCTCCTCCGCACTCTGGATGGGTCTTCCTCCTCGCTTTCCACGCTGCGGACCAGCTCGCCGTTGGCCACCCCCCTGACGCGGCTGCTGCTGCCTCTGTGGGCGTCCGAGTCGTCGTCCTTGGAGGAGCTGTACGGGTAGTAGAAAACGGTGGCTGGCGGGGTAGGCGGGTACTTGATGGATTCGGCGGCCTCGGGCGACAGGCGCTCACGCAACCGTCGCTTGGGAAGAGGATGGATGGGCCGGTCAGGAAACATGGACGATATGGTGTCTGGGGACATGCTCTCGCTAAATCGTGCTAGGCGTGCGGGCGACGGCGGAGTCAGCACGAGAAACGCGGCGTAGGAAAGCAGGGCGACCAGGGCCAGTGTGCAGAGGACGACTTCGCCGCTCCGGTCTGACGCGAGTCCCTTCGGCGCTCTGCTGCAAGCCAGCTTCTCGATCCACAGTGAGCCCGACATCCTCCATGGCTCCATCTGGAGGCGATCGGGTGCTCCAAAAGCCCCGTCTTTATCGTGGACGCCAGGCGGCGGCGGCGGCGGCGAGCGGGAAGGCACGAGACGGAGAGCTGGCAGGTAAGCGGGCTCTCAGCCAAGGGAGGGCGAAAGGAGAAGGCCAGGCGGAGGTGGAGGGGGCAAGGCAAAGGATGCTCGCGGAAGCAAGCAAGCAAGTCTGTGGGAGAAGGGCAGATGCTGGTGGAGGAAGGCGCGGCTGTGGCATACCCATCGTACATCCCGATTCCTCAGGCTTCCAATCCCAAGACGACAAACCCGGCCGGACCAGACAGCAAGCAGCAGCAGCCGGCGGACAGGAGGGGGCGGATCCCAGAAGGTCGGTCGTGGCAACGCGTGTCGGCAGAAGATGCGGGGCCGCTGTGGAGGGCTTCGGGCAAGATAGAATGGAAAGAAGTAGCTCGGGATATCCGGACGGTTGGCAGGTATGCTCGAGAAGTTCGGAAGGACGGCGAGGACGGAGAAAGAGCAGCAGCCGGGGTGCGGCGTGGCGACCGGTAGGGGTGATTGCAGAGGGCTCAGGGCGCCCCGTGTGCTGGAGCCACCTCGCCAACTCGTATTGGGTTCCGGCTGGGAAAGGGAAAACCACAGCGTTAGCCACCAATTTTCAAAGCCCGACCCGCAGACGTCACCAATTTGCTCCGGAAGGCGGCCGGCTGTGGACTTTGGCAGCAGGCGGAGGGAGCTAGCGGGGGTAGTTTTTTCATGCGGATGGCATATGGACGGGCTATTCCGTTGCTTTCCCTGCTCTTGCTGTTGCCATCTGCTCCTGCTTCCCAGTTTGCTTGTGCTCAAGCCTACGTGGGGTTTGCGGATTCCAGCCACAGGTCCTGTCCGCCACAAGCCGAGTAGAAAGACACGCTTGCTGGCTCAATTTCCTGCTTGCGGCAGGCAGAGGCGGGAAACAGCTCGCCGCTATTGCTTCCTCCCAGGGCGGCCCGTGCCTGTGCAAGCCTTGGAGTTTCGGCCAGGGTCAGAACCTACAGTTGCTTCAGAAGGACTCGGCAGAACCGCGAGCGGGGAAGCGGCAGCTGCTTCTGGGCGTCGTCTGGCGGAGCAAGTCGTAGCAGCAAGAAACAAGGCAGCAATTGCGGTACAGACAGATGTCGAAATCGAAACGGTATGGATAATGGCGGGCGCGAAGAGGGGGTCGGGGAAGGAAAGGTGAAGGAAGGATACCTAGGTAGGTGGTAGGTGTACTGAAGTGGTGGGTGTGTGAGGTGTTTGATTGCTTGCTTGCTAATGACTGTGCGGTGCGGGTGTGCGGCTTAGGCGGAGGTGATTTGAACATTACCTCCCAGGTCTGTGGCCCAAGACCGTGTCCGCTGAGCGGCCCAGGCTCTGCCGCGGCCACATTGAGACCAGGCACAGACACTGGGCCTCAGCTGGTTCCTACAAAATCATGATGGAACCCGACCGGTCGGCTTCAAATTACATAATCTTTGGGTTACGTGCTTCCAAAGCTCTTGTCTCGCCGTGCGTAGGTACTCAAGGAGCCTGCCGCGGGGCCCAAATAAAAAATATGCACTCCCGACGATGCTGGCAATTGGAACCCTCATTGCCCGGCTTTCCAAGTGCTTATTATCGTCATCCTTTTTTTTTTTTTTTTTTTTTTTTTTTACTACCTCCTACATCTTATCCTGCTTCCTTTATCTTGTTTATTTCCCATGTTTTGTTTTATCTTTTCACGCCCATTCCTTTTGCCGCTATGCTTATACAACGTATACGGAGTGGCAGGTTTTTATTTGGAGATATGCCTAGGTACCTACCTGCGTAACCCGTGTTATTTCGTTGGCTAGATGTGCCTCAGACAGGGCTTGCTGCCCGCGGATGGAAGCGGACCTAAGATCAATGTGCAATGTGCCCCTCCGTGCCAGCCCCCGGTCCCACCTGCTGCACGAAAGGGCCGCGGCATGTAAATACCTCCATCCATGCACACATCCATCACTATGGATGTGCTCGCATGCTGGTGCAGCATACATACAGTGCCCGCTTTGATGTGTGCGAGAGCATTTGATGGCAACCAAACCACCTCTCCCCTGCGCTCCTGGCCGCGATGCTGGCTGTCGCCAATTCCAGGTTTGCCTGCTTCCATCCGATGAACCGCCCCTCCATATCGCCGACATTCGATAGGCGCCGTCTGCCGTGCCGTCCTGAGCAACCGGGCCAGAAAATGGATTTTTATCTTTTCGGGGAGCTCAGCTTTTGTGCTTTTGAGACTCCTCCCGCCGTCCCCCGCCAGGCCGACCTCCATGCCCACTTGGACCGGACCTGTCGGTTGCTCCGCTCGCACCACCCCATCGAAGCGAGGTCATAACCTAAACAAAAATCACCTGCAGCATCCAACTATGGCCGAAGCGCCCTTCAACGCCGTGGAAGCCGAGCTCCAAGCCAACCCGCACAACACCTGCATGCACCGATCCCGGCTCGCTCGTGTCTGCACTGCATTCTCCCGTCCCTGCGCTCCAGTGCCGTTTATTGCCGCCTCTCGACAGCTGCGAATCGCCTCCCTCGTCGCAGGCCACATCGGCCGCGCCGGGGAGCGGAATTACCCAAAAGCGGATGACTGATAAGATGGGCGACGGCACGCGCCCGCTTTCTTTGGCCGCGGCCGACACTCAATCCCCGCCCTCTCGGTGCACTTCTCCAACAAAGTGCAGGCGACGTCAAATTGTTCCAGGGTCGCATACTGTGCTATGTACTGGGTACATGGGCCAACTACACGCTGCGCCTTCAGTCAGTCGCGCGACACGCGGGCCCACTTTCTACAAACTCCAGTGCCTGTCTGCCCTGAGGAGCTGCCCGGATTTTCCAAACCAAAAATAAAGGGAAAAAAAAATACCCCTGCCCCAGAATTGCCTGGCGGCCCTCGCTGGACCCAGCAGGAAATCCAATCCAACAGGCCCCGCATGGACAAGGAAAACCCGCGGCGCCATCTGCAGGCTGACCAGCTCCCGCGCGCACGCTGTTTTCCCCCAAGCGAAAGGCATGGGCTGCTCTTCTCCCCAACCCGTCGACTCCTCCTCAACCCTCGCCGGCCCGCCTCACCACCCAGCTCCGCTCCTCCTGCCGCGCACCGCAGACGGCCGTTTATTGCCAATCGCACCATCGCTTTTTTGTTCCCGTGTCAGTCATGGTTTCTAGTCATCGCGCGCCCCAGACCCTCGCCAGTGCCAGCCATCCGTCCCCAGCGTCGCAATAGAAAACCACCCTTCTCGCCCCGTTAACGAGCTGCTCCCTCGGCCTCACCACTCTCCCAATTCCCCTCTCTGGACCCTGCCGCGGTCGCCTTGGACCTCTGAGCCTCGTCTGCCCGGCACCACGGGAGTCCACCCGCGCTCTTTTCCTTTGTTCTGGAGCCTCCCTCTGCTCCCACCGGTGGCGGCTCGGGCTACGAGCAATGGGAGAATCCGACACGAGAAGATCGTCTCGAGCGCGAACAGCCCAATCCCAACCGCAAGCGCCATCCAGCTCGTCGAGCACCTCGGGACGCGCCGAACGGACCTCCAGATCCTCGACCAACAAAACCTCCTCCCCCCAGCTGACCACGCCTGCCCCCTCCACCTCGGCCTCAGAGCCGCCTGACGACGTGAGCGTGAACGGCACCGAGACCGTTGTGCGCACCTTGCGGAGCCGCGTCAGGGACGGCAATAACGGCGATCGAGACAGGGCCGCCGCTGCCAGCGCCGACAGTGCCGACATGGCCTCGAGCGAGAACGAGATGCAGGACGACGACGAGTCCGTCCGCTGCATCTGTGGTTTCGACGAATACCCGGGGCCTCCCGTGCTCAAAGATGACGCAAAGAACCCCTCCAAGGACGCCGCCGACACCGATCCCTTCTTGGCTGCCGACGTCCCAGACGAGGTCGCCGGCTTCTTCCTGCAATGCGATGTTTGCAAGGTCTGGCAACACGGCGGCTGCGTTGGCATTCTGAATGCTGCCTCCAGCCCCGAGGAGTATTTTTGCGAAGAGTGTCGAAAGGACCTACACAAGATCTCAACAGCCAGCAATGGGTACGTGGCTTCCCAACTCGTTTCGCTCCGTCATCCCATCGTCTCCCGCACAGGTTTTCCCAAGTGGCCGCCGCGACGCAGCACGATCGGAATAACGCGCCTAGTTGCTAGCACAAACAACGTCCCTACAGCCACGTTTTCGCACATCCCGCCGCTTTCGCGCCGATGCCACACAAGGCAATCGTGAAGGTCCGCTGACATCTCTCTTAAAGCCAACGATACTCTCACTACCTCCCGGTCAGCCGCCATTCCAGGTCGGCCTCGAGACAGACGGCTCCTAGAGAAAAGGAAGGCGCAAAATCGCCCAAGCAGAGGGAGGCGAGAAGCGGCAAATCGGCACCGTCGCTGGCGAGCTCGAAACGGCGGTCGACCCTGAATAGCCGAGGAGTATATGACGAGGAGGAAGAGCTGCGACGAGCTATCGAGGCCAGCAAAGAAGATGCACCCCCAGACGAGCAAGACTCGGCGGGGTCTAAGAGACCCAAGAGAGGTCGCAGCAATAGCGAAGAGTGAGTGCCAGGTTTTTTGTTGTCCACGCCGTCTCAGCTGTATAGTCGAACCGTGACAGCTGACAGTGACCGAATCAGAAAACCCGAGGCCACCAAGCGTCAACGGACGGGCTCAATATCACCCTCACCTCCAGATGAATCGGCCATACAAGACGACTCGGACGACGCGCCGGTGCGGAACGGGTCAACTAAGAACAAAGCCCGCATCGCAGTCGTGCGAAGCCAGCGGGAGAAGACGGAGAAAGAAGAGCGCGAGAAGCAGAAGGTCGATGCCGCGAACAAGCGCAAGAGCAGGGCCGAGCGGCGACGGGCCGAAGGTACGGATCTGGCAGGCTTTTCGGAACCCGCATGCGCACAGCTAGTGAGTTCGAAACTGACAGAGATTGTCTGCGCAGACTCTGATCCATCAGAAGAAACACCACTTGCAACGCGGGTGGTTGTGCGGTCCGAAATACCACCACCACCTCCTCCTCCTCCCCGGAACGTCTCGCCACCGCAACCGACGCCAGACAAGCCCGAGAAGAACGCGGCATCCAAGGCGAAAAAACAAGGCTCCCGGAAAAAGGGACGGAACCAGTATACCAAAGACAGAGACCGATCGCCGGGGCGCTCGCAATCGCGCGATGTTCCGGACCACGGTGCGGGCAGCGCCAACTCCAGGCCACGGAACGCTCGAAGCCACGCGAAACAGGACAAAGATAAGGATATGTCCTGGATTGACATGGAACGACGAATTGCCTACTGGACCGACTTTGCACAGAGGGTCGAGCAGGACATTGGCACCGACCGCGAGGCCGCACCGCAGGACAAGAGCAGCGAGAACAAAGAGACAGAGAAAGAAAACGACAGCGCCAAGGAGGCGGAGAGGGAGAAGGACGCGTCCGTCAACGGCGATAGCGCATCTACTCTGCCACCTCCTGCCGGCGCAGCCCCTGTGAATGGAGGATCTCCCCTGAAGAACGTCGTGGTCGGCCTGGGAGCGGCTGGCAAGGCGCCGGCGATCGCTATCACGAACGGCGAGTCGCTAGGGGAGAAGAAGGATAAGAAAGAGAGTGATATGAACATCCACGAAAGGCTCGACTTTATTAAAAACAGGATCAAGTCGTGGCACACCACATACGGCGTCGAGACAAGATCATAACACAGGGAACACTCAGGCAGCCGAGCCTTCGGCTGTGTATGTGAACAGCTCGGCGTTCTTTCTTCAGGGGTGGGTTTTCGGGATTCGTGGCTGGGGCGGTCACTTTTCAGCAAGGCGCAAAAGCTCTCTTTTTTTTTTTTTTTTTCATGAGCGATGTTGGCATTGTATTTTGTTTTATTGCGGCTGGGTTCGATATAAGGCATGTGGCGTTTTGTTTTTGCTTTCTTCTCCCCTTTTGCAACTTACATATCTCGGCACCAAGGCCCTGGGCTTTGGGAAAGCGCCGAGACTGGCTTGGTTCGGCCTCAGATTAAGACATGTTCTTTTTGCCCTGTACGATATCGGTCATCCCGCTCTATACCTTTTCCTGTTTGGTGCTTCTGGTCGTGGTCGTGGTCGTGGTCCGATGTGTTGATTGTTATGATAGCTTCAACCTAGGAGCAGGGGCTCCCGGAGCACCTGAATCATCTTTGCAGAATGACCCCACTTGGCCGCCCGAGAAGCTGGGAAAAGTTCAGTTTGGCGGGGTTGTGACGTGCAGTCAGGTTGGATTCTGGTTGGTCTGCGATTCGAACCAGCACGAGCCTCAAACACCTCAAACGGGCGCCAAACAAGAAAAGAAGAGAGGAAAAAGGAAGGGTCCAGACTCGGAAGAGAAGAAAGAAAACTCATCCGTCAACATTTCAGGATGAGACTCAAGGACGTCCAACAGCTAGAGCTGCCGCCGTCGGCAGACATGCACGTCCATCTGAGGCAGGACAAGGTCACCTCCCATGATCCCTCTCCCTTCGGCGGCAGTCGGTTTTATGAGATGTGCCATGTTCGCTTACACGAGGATCGTCTCGGTCCCGGGATCTACAGCTTATGGAGCTGGTGACTCCCGAGATCCGCAACGGGGGCGTCGACACCGTCTATGTCATGGTGCGTATCACTGCCGTTTGTTTCAACGTAACATCAGTTGATAACAAAAATAAAACACACACGCAACACACACACAGCCCAACCTCCAGCCGCCTGTGACGACCGTGTCGCGCGCCCTCGAGGTGCGGTCGGCGCTGCAGGCCATCGAGCCGCGGGTCAACTACCTCATGTCGCTGTACCTGCACCCGAGCGTCACGGCCGACGTGGTGGCCGAGGCGGCGGCGGCGGGCGTTTCGGGCGTCAAGATGTACCCGCAGGGCGTCACGACCAACTCCGAGGCCGGCGCCGGCGCCGACTTCCTCGACGCCTACGCGCCCGTGCTGCGCGCCATGGAGCGCCACGGCCTCGTGCTCAACCTGCACGGCGAGGTGCCCAACGCCGAGCCGACCGAGGAGCTGTCGCTCGAGGAGGCGTTTCTGCCGCAGCTGAGGCGGCTGCATGAGATGTTTCCGGGTCTGCGCCTTGTTCTCGAGGTGAGTTTTTTTTTTCTTGTTGCTTGAGAAACCAAGGTACTAAAACAAAAACGACGAGTAAAAACAGCACTGCTCCACCGCGGCGGCCATCGAGGCCGTCAAGGCCTGCGGGCCGACGGTGGCGGGCACCATCACGGCGCACCACCTCTACCTGACGGGAGACGACAGCGAGGTGGACCCGCACGCCTTCTGCAAGCCGATCCCCAAGAAGCCCAAGGACCGCGACGCGCTGGTGAAGGCCGTGTGCAGCGGAAACCCCAAGTTTTTCTTGTACGTCATGTTGCTTTCAGACACCCCCGTACTCTGTCCCAAAACTGACCCCGAAAAAAATACAGCGGCAGCGATAGCGCCCCGCACCCGCTGGCGTCCAAGTCGGGGCAGCCCGTGCCGGCCGGCGTCTTTACGCAGCCGTACGCGACGCAGCTGGTGCTGCGGGCACTCGAGGACGCCGTCGAGCGGGGAGTCGTCTCGGACGATGACGTCACGCAGGACAAGCTCGAGCTGTTCCTGAGCCGCGCCGGCCGCCGCTTCTACAGGCTGCCCGAGCCCGAGGCGGCGGCAGCGGGCGCTAGGATCGTGCTGGAGAGGAAGGGTGCCAAGATCCCAGCTAGCATCAAGAGCGGCGACGGGAGCGGTCTCGAGGTCGGCCTGTCCAAGGCTGGGGCTTCGGTCTTTAGCCTGCGTTGGGTTTCTTAAGAGCACAGGGAGTGTTCCATATCGTCACAATAGACTTTTGGGAAGTCGCACCAATAAAGCCATGTTCTCGTTCACTTTGCTCTCTAGAATGTGCGGAGGGGTTGTTCGTGACATACCGCGGGAAAGGGGTATATGTGATATCTATCGTATGCCAAACTCCATCATGGTTGGGTTATACTTCTTTAGAATTACAATGTTTAGGTGGAAGGAGCCGCGCCCTTCTTGGCAGCCTCAATCCTCCTTTCCTTCCTGCGTTCCTTTTCGATCTTCCGAGCCTGGTTCAAGCTCTTCGGCGGATTCAGACTCATGTTCCTGGCGAGGTCGATGGAGTGGCCGGTGACGTCGTCGAGCACGAAGCGGCCGAGGTGGCCGCCGCGCCACTGCTGGACGATCCACTCGGCGGCCGCCTCAGGCTTGGGCACGCCGCCGGCGCCCAGCTTGCCGGTGCGGCGGGCGACGTGGTCGAGGAACACGTCCACGTCGTTAGTCGGCTCCGGGCACAGGCGCTCGTACAGGGCGTGGCCGCGGGGCTCGGTGCGGCGGCGGGCGGGGAGGTTCATCTGGAACAGCAGGTAGTCGGCCAGGATGACGGGGTCGACGAGGCCGTCGCGTACGCAGCCGACCAGGGCGAGCTTAAGCATGGCCTCGGCGTCGCCGACGTAGGGCACGAAGACGCCCGGGGTGTCCATGACGAAGACGCCCTGGCCGGGCACGTCGTCGGCGCCGGTCCCGGGCGCCAGCACGCGCACGGGTGTGCCCAGGCTGCGCGTCACGCCGGGCTCGGCGCCGGTGCGCGCGACCTTGCGCCGGAGGGCGCCGTCGCCCGGACGGCCGGCGCCGCCGATGCCGCTGCTGCGCAGGCGGTTGAGCAGCGTCGACTTGCCTGCGTTGGGTATGCCGATGACCATGGCGCGCATGCCGAGCAGACTGTCCTGGCGGCGGGCGGCGGCGCCGATGGCGGCGAGGATGGCGCGGGTGCTGGGGCCGTCGTCCTCGCCGGCGAAGAGGCAGGCGGGCACGGGGTCCTGGCCCGCTGCCGACGACAGCAGGCTGACGGCATTGGAGTCCTTCGCGTGGAACTTTCTCAGCCGGTCGACGACGGCGCGGTCGGCGGGCCACGCGGTCAGGTCGCGCTTGGTGTAGACGACGATGCGGGGCCGCGAGCGAGCCTCGAGCTCGGTCTCGAGGGTGGGGTTCCACGAGGTCAAGGGCACGCGCATGTCGCGACACTCGATGATGAGCCCGATGTTGGCCAGCTTCTCACGCATGCGCCGCACCGCCGCCTGGTGGTGGCCCAGGAAGTAGGAGCGCGTGATGGACTGCGACGCTTCGAAGGTGAGCCGGGGGTTGAAGCCGTTGAGAGGCCGGAGAGCGGGGCCGGCCTGTGGTGCCGGGGTCGAGGGTGAGGCAGAGGCCGGGTCGGCGGCGGGAGGTGGCGTTAGTGGTGGATGTTCTGGCAGGCCTGGGTCCGCAGAAGCATGCAATCTCCTGCGGGATGCCGCCGCCGGTAGTCTGCCATGTCGGCCAGGAGCCGCCGCCGCCGTCCTTGCTAAAGGGCGCACCCCCGGTATCGCGGGCCACGCATGTGTCAGGGCTGGTGGCATCTGGGCTGCTTGCTATAATAGGCAACACCCCGTCGTCTTAGACCATTGCTGCGCAAGACGGAGCCAGTGGCGCATAGGGACTCCCCCGCATAGGCGCGGCCCTGAAAGCTGATTTCTTTGCCAGAGTCCGAGTCGCTTGTTGCATCATGCAGTGGAGTGCAAATTTGACGAGTGGCATGTCCGGCCCGGTGGTCCAAGCTCCATCGTGCTATGCAATGCCTATTTTCTGGGCCCATCACCGGGCCACACCCTCTTGCGCCTCTCCCCGACCGGCGCCAGCTGGTCTCGAGGCTATCTCGGGTTTCGGGAGCTCCCACACTAATCAGATGCGTCGCTAGCGGTGCAGCTGGATTGTCGCGGAATGCTGTGACCAATTGGGCAGGCGATCAACTAAACTCGCCTGTGCGCTTCTCGCAGACCAATGACATCATCGCTCCCTCTTTCATGTCAAGCCAGGCGCACATGCCATGCACCACCACCGCCACACGGTCGGTCGGGCACTCGCTTAGTCCTACGCCGGATCCCAATGCTAGCGATGGCCTGCCTTTTGAGCGAAAAGGAACTGCATGTGCGCGCGCAAGCTTGTGAGAGAAAAAATCCCGACATCCCGACATCCCGTCAACCCTGCTGTCCAATCCATGTCTTGACAATGCGCAATTAACCTGTGTCGGTTCCCGAACTGCACACGACGGCGCTGTGCTGGCCTTTCAGGCAGGGATCGGAGTTGCAGGTGCTGTCATTTGCCGGGAGGGTGTGCTGCCAGCGCGAATCAAATGGTCGAATGCAGCACGGCAAACCCAAAGCATTAACCCTGCACGCATTGGATGAGTGGACCCGCTGGCGGTGGGCGGAAACTTTGTGGGCCGCTGACACCAAGATTTGATGCTTCGGGGACGGCCCAGACTGCTAGTGCCGCGCCGCGCAGCCCCAGCAGGCTCGCGCCTTGGACTGCTGGTTCGCCCTTTTGGGGATCATCATCATCCACTTTTGCCCGACATTTCTTTTGTTCCTGTTCGTTTATCATCGCCCACTGCCGCCGGGGAGTTCTTTGATCGCCTGTTGGCACATTCCTCATTATTCATTACCATTATCCTTTTGCTCCTCCTCCAACCATTGCCCCTCCAGATTCCATAGCCCGACATGTGTCGCCATCGCCTGTATTCATAAGGAGCAGGCGCTAAAGGGAGCATCCCCTCGAGTATGATACCAACACCGTAGTTGCGCCTTCTCTCCATTCTCCCCAGTCCAAACCAAATGTCTTCCCTCTTCGGCTCCAAGCGCCGTCGGCCTCCCAACCAGGTATGTCATTGGTGGCTTCCGAATCTGGTGGCTTTTCTTGAGCAGCGAAACCGTGCTCGCCGCCGCACAAAGTCTCCGCGTCGATCCATCCATACACTCAAAACGCACCACGCCCGTCCACAGCGACGCACTCTCAGCTTCCAACAACAACCCCAGCGCATCTTGACTAATCTGCATCGATGCCTTTCCTAAAACAGCCTCTTACAACGTCGACGGCGCACTCGGACGCGGCCACCGCA
Source organism: Magnaporthiopsis incrustans (assembly GCA_003049425.1). NCBI lineage: Eukaryota > Fungi > Ascomycota > Sordariomycetes > Magnaporthales > Magnaporthaceae > Magnaporthiopsis > Magnaporthiopsis incrustans. Next base: position 69,123 of record PYSR01000058.1, read on the forward strand.
GCCCTGTCCGCCTTTTCGCGCCGAGAATCGTCTCCTTCCCTCTCCGAGGCCGCCGCCGCTGCCGCCCTCAAGGCCCGACCTCACACGCCTACCGATGTCTCCAGCATCGTGCCCAAGCGACGCGGTGTTCGAAGGAGCGCCTCCAACTCATCCCACGGCACCGTGAGCCCCCGCCCACCCCTCCAACGCGCCGGTAGCGCCGGCTCGATGAGGGACCGCACTTTTCGATCGCCGAGCCCGCATGGCCGCCAGTCCATGGAAGCCGCCAATGGAGCCGCCACCCAGCCCGCCGAATATGATGCGCCTCCGGTACCGTCGATCCCGCGCACCGTCCAGGCGCCACAGCAGCAAGCCCCCCAAAGAGTTGGGAGCTTGAGGATAGCCAACACGCCAGTGCGGGTAGCGTCGCAAAAGCTTGAGGATAGAGGCGCAAAAGGAACAGGGACATGGTTTGGCGTCCCGTCGGTTGGGGACCTCTCCAATGTTCGAACCTCCGATGCAGCCTTGGCTACGAACCCTGCCACGGCGCCTCCCAAAGATCCATATCCGAGACCTGAGAGCAGGTCGTCGGTCAACTTCTCCTACCCGTCTCGTCTCCGGCTCGGGTCATCGCCGCCCCCTGCGTCGATGGCGGAGGAACACGAGCCACAACAGCCCGACTCTGCGGCGCAGTCGCAGGCGAGAACAAAGAGATCATCGATGTCAACTTCCCAACCCACGAGGAAGACCTCTACGAGGCAACGGCCTGCCTCCATGTCTGCCGCCTCGGACATGGTCTACGACCCCAACTCACGGCGCATGGTCCCAAAGGCGGAGCTTGTGGCCCGGGAGCAGATACTGGACGATGTGGAGCCAAGACAATCTCCGAAGAAGAAGAAGCCCTCAAGAGCTGGAAGCCATCTATCCAAGGGGTCTGTCTCGAGAACTCAGGCTGTTGAGGCTGTCCAAGCACACCCAGAACCGGTTCTGGTGTTGCCAGTGGCTGCGCAGGAGTATGCGCCGCCCTCCACATCAGGCTATATCGAAGTCCAACAGCCTACTGCGGATTCAGACCGGCCCGGAGCTCACTTCGAGGGAAAGGAGCGGGCAGAGCAGCCGGCGCAGAGCCGTGCTCCGACAAACCATGGCCGGAGTGTTGCCTCTCCATCAAATTATCTTCCGGAGGTTGTAGCTGCAAGACAGACAGAGTCTTCTTCTTCGCCACCGGAGGGCAGGCCTTCTGGCTACGTGCTCGGGAAGCGACCTTCCATTATTGAAGAACAAGTCGAGATGGAGGCTTCCGAATACGAACCTCCGCCGTCGCCGCACCCGCCGGCTAGCGCGATCGAGTCGGCCCGTCCGAGACAGTACACCTCCGGTCAGCCAGCTGCCGCACTCGAACCTCGGCAACAACCTCATGCGCCGCAACAGAATGCACAGCCGGCCAAGGCGACAGCATCACCTGCAGAGCTCTCGGCCGAGGCTCCGGGCGACACCCCTGGGAACGACGTCGGCGAGGAAAAGCTTTCTCCGCTAGGCGAGCCACGGCAAACGAATACGCTCAGATCCCAGAGGGCACACTCAAGAAGCCCCGTGCGGGTGGCGCACTTTGGACCAGTGCAAAGGACACTTTCTGTGCGCCACTCTCCTCCCCCGCGGTCTATATCACCGAGGAAGTCTGCTCTGAAGCAGCATAGCCCTCCGCGGAGCACTTCTTCTGACGATACGCCGGAGTCGACTGCGACGTCGCCCACCCATGAAGAGGCGGCAATCGCGCGCAAGAAGTCGGTTCGGGTCAGCTTCAGCGACAGAGAAACAGTTGTGGGAAGCGACGAGCCGGCCTGTGCACCTCCTCGCCGGACGGAATCGCCGGACGCTCCGAGCCCGCCGTCCAGCGGCCGTCGCACCTGGTTTAGTAACATCGGCCGGAGCAAGAAGAAGGACATGTCATCCTTGGACGACGACGAGGTCATGAAGCCACGCCCTGCCCTGCCTTCGTTTGGCAGCGTGAGGGAGAAGAAGAAGCCAAGAGAGGAGGAGGAGCGGCCTCTTGTTCGACCTGCCGACCCAACAAACCTGGTCCACTCGCCAGAGTCGCCCGTCGTTCGACCCAGCACAGCCTCCCCGGACGGCGGGAACAGAAACGGCCTAGGCCAGTCTAGTGATCGAGCCATCGGTGGTGTGCTTTCTCAAGACTTTGCCACGAGAATTCCAGCCAACACGTCGAGGTTCAGGGAGCCTCTGCCGCCTGTGGTGACGTCAAGAGAGGGTAGCGGTTATATCTCCAATACAGATAGCAGCTCCGACAGCGACGAGGAACTTCTCAGAGACACTCCTGCTCTGTCTTCCCAGCCCAGTACGGCCACCTCCGCTCCGGACATCGAGCCGGAGTCGAAACCGCCAAGCGGCTCCGCGGTCCTTTCTTTGGCCGTGGCCACAAGTCCGCTTATGGTGCCAGCAACTCGGGATGAGGCGGGCGGCGGGATTGAAAAGCCGATAACGGGTACTCCGGAGCCGGGCCCTGTTCCAGTCCCGGCGGCGGCAGTGCCCGCAATTGCTGTTTCTGAACCAAGCCCAGGCACGGACAAGGGGCCGAAACCTGAGCCAGGAAAAATCGCTGCTGTGCCGGGTGGGTTCCCGGATGATGAATACGAGGACATCTCGGCGCGGCAAATCTCACCCACGCAAACACCCGGTCAGACCAAGAATGAGGCCAGACCTGCCTCGTCAAGAGAGGTCGCCTTGGAGCCCATTTCGCAGGCTTTGGACACGGAGAGAACAGCTCAAACACCGGCGACCGTGGCTGCAACGCACTCGACCGTAGCCGACGACTCGGATAGCGATGGAACTAGCATCTACAGCGACGCTTATGAGGATCTGGCAGATATGGACAATGACGGTTTCCAGTCGATTGACGCCATCGTGGGAAGCGGCGTGGTCACCAACACGCCTGCAAATCCGCCGAGCGATGGGGCGCCGATCAAAGTGCCAGACGTAGAGCCAATCGTCCAGCGACCTCCTTCGCCAGTGGCGTCACCTGCACCGGAGGTGGTCGCGAGAGCAGTGCCATTCCAGCCTCTCAATGACTGGGAAGCTGCCAAAGCCTTCTGGCGGAGTCTGACTGCAGATAAGAGGGCGCAGTTGGAGAGGGAGGCGGCCGAGGAGGCCGGAGTAGAGGCCGATCTGGAGCAAGATGTCAAGGCAGAGGCGCCAAAACCCAGGCGGAAGAAGTCGGTCGAGAAGAGGCAGGCGGAGAAGCGAGCAATTCAGGGGTCGGCACAGAGCAACCCAGAGCGTGTCTACATGATCATGCCGGGCACCAAGGCTGATGATGATGATGTCGTTTCTAGCCACGCTAGCCCCGCCAGCCCCGGGCTCAGGAAGAGCATGCGACGAGAGAACCCTCAGCAAGCAGCTCCTACGGCGAGCCCCGTTCTTCGCAAGTCCATGCGAGGGAATGTCGCGGCGGCGCAGCAGCGACCCTCGACAAGTCATGCCAGCCCGGATGCTCAATCCCAGAGCCCATCGAAATCAAGCGCGGCGCTCGGGCGCCCGATGTCGTCACATGCTACGACAACCCAGGCAGCAGCTGGGGCGGCTCACCGGGCTCACGCCAGGACGAATTCGGATGCCAGCTCACAGCCACAGAGGAGTGGCGCCATGGCCAGCTTCTTCCCGCCTGTGCTGAAGCGAAGGGGCTCGACTTCTAGCGAGAGCAGCTTCAGGCGGTCCACTACCAGGCGAGCCTCGGGTGCGTTTGGGAAGGGTGAGTCGGGGGGTTTTGCGATGCGCAGGACCCTCCGCGGCGCAGCCTCTCCGGAACCGGAGCAGGCGGAACCCAGCCGGCGTTTCTCGATGAGGTCTTTCTCGCCAGCGGACTCGGCCCGGCGAGGGCAGATGGTGACATCACCCCCGGTCAGCTTCAACAACCAGCAACGCATGCGTTCGTCTCTTCGAGACGGCAAAAGCAGGGACGGCAAGGCCAAAGGCGACGGTGGCGGTATCCACATGTCCTCGATCTTCAGGCCCAGATCGTCCAAGGGAAAGAAGTCGAGCCGGTTTGACGACTCGAGCGACGACGAGGGCGGAGCGGGAGGAAGTGGGTTCCGAAGCCGGTTCGAAGACTCAAGTGACGATGAGGCTACCGCGCCGCCAGCGCCCCTCCCTGCGCTGAGCACTAAGACCATGCAGCCGGGTGCTGGTGCATCGAGGCCCCAGACTGTTCAGGAGGAAGCAGAGTCGCCGGATCTCCCTGACAGCGACGACGACGAAAAGCCAGCGGCGCCGATGAGACGGACTATTAGCAAGGCTGTTTCGTCAGGATCTGGACGGCCATCGCGACAGGGCCTGGGCATGGCTCAGCAGAACTCACGCTCGGGCCGTGGCGCTGCTTTGGGGACGTCGCTTATGAAGGGTGGCGCCAACGGCGGCATGCCGGCAGTCGACAGTGCTCCGGTTAGCCCGAAGGCCCGTCGCGGCAGCTTCATGTCGACGGTGCTGAGGCGCAAAAAGACTGGCAGCAATGAGCCGGGCAAGATCCAGCGCGGCGAAGTCATGGACAGCGCGGCTCGCCGCGACACAGCTCTGGAGCGAAGCCCGCAGGAGCTTTCTGCACTGCGCACGCAAAGGCCGACGGTGTCGATGCCGACGGTGCCGATAATTCAACGCAATCACAGCGGCGGCGTGGACGAGGACTGGCCGCTGGCGACACCGGTGGACGAGGACGACGAGGAGAAGACGGTCAGCAGCTCGCGTCCCAGCTTTGCGAAGCGTCGGAGCCTCTCGCAAGGCAACGCGATTTCCGGGATGGCTAACGACGATGCTCTCGTGCTTGTCCCCGACAACATGGACGAGGTCGCCTTGGCCAGCGGCGCGGGACCCCAGAAGAAGAAGAAGCGGTTCCCGGCGCTGAGGCGGATGTTCAGGCTGGACGACTAGGAGGCCAGGTGCCTGCCGCCAAAGCCGCCGGCAGGGGCCCATGTCATCCGTCTGGGGGCCGGGTCCTGCTGCACCCTTTTGCTGGTTCTGTCTTGCGGTTGTGGTGGTCACGTGGGATGATGGGATTGATCTACGAGAGGCCTCTATGAACACGATACCTCTCAACCTCTGTTTTTTTTTTCCCTTCTACCACGTTCCTTCTCGCCGGGTTTGGCAGGCAAAAGTCGATGGATACGGACAGGCATGCGGCGTTCTCTTTCTCTTGCGATTACAGTGCCGTGGGTTTGTTTCTCTTTGATTTTTGGAAAACAAATGCCTTTTTTCGTAATACCTTGAAAAACACGAACGGATTTACTTGGAGATGTCGACATTTCACGCCCCTCCTCATCGTTTCCCGTTTGGTTTTTTTGCCCTGGATGCAGACCCACTGGGGCCACCCGCTGATCCGCCTGGTGCACCCCTGAAACGACTCCAGTCAGGCACCGGTCGATCAATTGATGGGCGCATGCAGTCAAGCTCAAATTCATCACTCAATCCCAGACGCAGCACCCCGCAGAAGACGCAGCAGGCCAAGAATGGAGCAGCTCCCAATCCAGCCGTCTGGGCTCTATCGGCAAGACGACTTCATCACGCAGGAGCACGAGGCGGAACTGATAGCAATATTCCGCAGGCTGGAGTGGCCTGAGCGTGGAGGGCGGCTGTCACTCCACTACGGCTTCACCTTCGACTACAAGACCTTCGGCGTGGACCCCAACGTGCCCTTCAAGCCGTTCCCCGACTGGCTCATGCCGCTACTCCCACGCACCGAGGACCGCCCGCCAGACCAGGTGTGTCTGCAGTACTACCCGCCCGGCGCCGGCATCCCGCCGCACGTGGACACGCACTCGGCTTACGACCAGCTGTACGCGCTGTCGCTCGGGGCGCCGGTGCTCATGCACTTTGCCCGCGACTGCGGCGACGGTAACGGCGACGGCGACGGCTCGCCCAGGAGAGACCTGGCCGACGTGGACCTGGCCCCGCGCAGCATGCTGCGCATGACCGGCGACGCGCGCTTGCACTGGACGCACGGGATCCGCAAGCGCAAGACGGACCCCCTGCCCGACGGCTCCGTCCGCCGCCGCGCCGACCGCTGGAGCATCACGTACCGCTGGGTGCGCGACCCGGCCGTGTGCGAGTGCGGCGACGTGCGCCTGTGCGACACGGCGCAGGCCCGGCTGGGCATCGAGAGGGAGCTGCGGTGGAAGAAAGAGGGAGGGGTCGGCTCGTGATGAGGCCGCCCAGCCAGCCATGTCGTACGGCCTGTTGAGGAAAGACGCCGATGCAGCTAAGGTGCTATTGGAGGTCGGATCGACGTTTCAGCTCGGCGCCGAAAGGAAGGTGGTGGCCGCTGGTAGCGCGGCCTCAGAGCAAACGAAACAGCCCCGTCAGCCGCCAAGACTGGAGAATATCCCACCGCGCGACATGGCACCCTAGCCATTTCCCTAGTGAGGACGCTTGAGATCAAAGCTTAAAAATCGACAGGCATCTTCCCAATAAATACGACGATGGCACCGTCAAGTCTGCTGCGACTCGCTGACTGCTCTCTATCTCTCGATTGCTCTGTCTCCCTCCCTCTCTCTTTCCGCCCCACTCTTCTCGACTGATCGACTCCCCTAGGTGAGATACTCACCTTGCAATCCTCCCCCTCTCGGTGCGGCTCAGGTCGAGGCCATGGACCAGTCGACGGACATTGTAAGCCTGAAGCCCCACATACGATCCTAACCAACCCCTCGTTGCCACTAACCGCCACGCTCAGTGCGCCCAACTCTCGGCCGCCCTTCCAGGCAAGACGGCTCTCCCAGACTCGGCCCTCTTCGCCCAGTCCAAGGACTACTGGTCGGCGCAGCAGGCCGCCGTATCGCCGGCCTGTTTCTTGTACCCAGAAAGCACGGCCGATGTCTCAACCGCCATCAAGCTGCTGGCCTCCAACTCGGCTCCCTTCACCGTCAAGTGCGGCGGCCACACCTCCTACGCCGGCGGCTCCAGCATCCAGGCAGGCGTCACCATCGACCTTGTCCGCCTGAACCAGGTGACGGTGTCGGAGGACCGGAAGACGGTTTCTATCGGGTCCGGCAACCGCTGGGGCAACGTGTCGGCGGTGCTGGACCCGCTCGGCCTGGCCGTCGTCGGCGGCCGCGTCAGCCAGGTCGGCGTTTCCGGGCTGACGCTGGGCGGCGGCATCTCGTACTTTTCGAACCGCCGCGGCTGGGCATGCGACAACGTGCGCGCCTTCGAGATCGTGCTCGCTAGCGGCGACGTCGTCGTCGCCACGCCCACCGAGCACGCCGACCTCTACTGGGCCCTTCGCGGCGGCGGCGGGAGCCACTTTGGCGTCGTGACGCGCTTCGACCTCGAGGCCTTCCCCCAAGGAGACTTGTGGAGGCAGTTGTCGCTGTATTCGCTGGCCGGACCGACCACCGCGCAGGTGGTACAAGCCTACGCCGAGCTCGGCATGGTGGGATTGAATGAGGACCTGGACGCGCACAACTTCATGGTATGCATGTCGTCATATCCTGCCGACCTCTGGAGGCCCAGGGAGAAAAGAAAAAGAATGGAAAGCTCACAGATATCATCAAACAGTATATTGGTGACATGCCCGCTTTCGGTGGCGGCTTCCTGGGCAGCTTTGTCTACCACGCGAAAGCTCCAGCCAACCCACAAGACGTCCCCGCAGTGTTTGCCAACATCGCATCCATCCCCGGCTCGCTCCAGACGACGACCGACAACGCCAACACCTCGCAGCGGCTGCGCGAGATCGAGGAGAAGTACGGCCAACGCAAGGGCTGGCACGCCATCACGATCCGGCTGACCGAGGACACGGCGGATCTGCTCCGCGACGTCGTGCTGGCCGAGTTTCAGGCCCACGTCGCGAGCCTGCGGGCCGCCGCGGCCGGGCTCGGCATCGAGGACGCGGCCCTGGTCCCCGGTATGTCGTGGCACATCATCACGACGGCAACGCTGCGCGCCATGCAGCGCAACGGAGGCAACGCGCTGGGCCTGACGGTCGAGGACGGGCCCTACATCCACATGAACACCATCCACACGTGGTCACGTCCCGAGCTGGACTGCGCCGTCGAGGCCGGCATGTCCAACCTGGCGGCGCGCATCGAGGCGGGCGCGGCCGCGAAGGGGCTGGCCTACCGGTACAAATACATGAATTACGCCAACCAGGCACAGAAGGTCTACGAAGGCTACGGGCCCGAGAACCACGAACGGCTGCGCCAGGTGGCTGCGCGGTACGATCCGGACGGGGTGCTGAAGGCGTTGTGGAAGGGGTATTTTGAGCTGTAGCGCAAAAACGAGAGGCTTCACACAATCCTCTCACGTCGCTAATAATAACTGAAATACGCGCCAAACTTCTCCGAAAAAAAAAACAATGCTTTGTTGATTGCAAGAGTCAAGCCCAAGCGGGCGGACACCAGATACTTGTACAGCAAGCGAAGACTCGTGGGGGACTGTCCGCCTCCACAGCCACCAAGAGCGCACGGTTCCGGCACATGCTCTCCGGGTCGTCCACCAACAAAAAAAAAATGGCATCGACCGCATCTCCTGTCGGTGGGCCAGAGCGCGCACTTTTTCTTCCTTTTTTTCCCTTTTTTTTTCCCTTAGTTTAGGGAAAAGGAGGAAAAGAAGGAAGAAGAAAAGCACATGCCCTGGTCCACTGGCAGGATAGATGCGGTCGATGGCCGTGGACGATCCCTTCGTCGCAAAAATGCGACCAACTTCGCAACATCTTTCGACCGTTAAGAGAGCTGCTCCATCCCCGTCGTCTGTGTAGCTTTGTTAGCAGCCACGAGGCTTCTTATACCTGATGCTCGTCCGCGTATGATCGTCTCTTTGCACCCATACACACATGCGTAATCTTCGTTGCTTGTCCTTCTTGTCTTCCGTCTTCCGCCAACATCCTTCTTCTTTCTAGTTTTCCGTCCATCCATGTTCCTCGCAATGTGGCGACAAAAAAAAGACTGCGATATCGATAGCGGTCCGGTACGTCGTGCATCGTATGTGTTCGTTCACGAGACACTATGCTTGATCTTGAGGTGGCGCAGCAGGTTGTCCCTGCGATCCCCCTTGAAGTGGCGGCCGCAGCGCGGACACGTGATCTTGCTGTTGTCGTGCTTGCTGCCCACGTGGCGCATGAGGTCTCTCCTCTGCTTGAAGGCGCTCGTGCACCCCGGCCGGGTGCAGCGGAAGCGCCGGGGGTGGAGCGGCGGTGCTTCCCCGGCCGCGCGGGGGGTCCCGGGGCTCCTCATGCTCGACGTGGTGGCCGCCGACGACGACGCCGCCCGAGTAAGCTCTGGCGCCGCCGTGCCGGAGCCGGATGGCGTTGGTGGTGTTGCTGCTTTTGGCCTCAGCTTGTCTGCCATGTGTGCCGATATCGGAAACGTCGGCGCCCAGCCTTCCGCGCCGCCGTATTGGCGACTCGGCTGCTGCTCGCCCACGCTGTCCGCCAAAACGCCGACCGTGCAATCGCCGTCTTGGCGTCGCGACGGGTACAGCTCGTCCGCCAGGAACTCGAAGAACTCGTCGAGCTCCGCAACCTTGGGATGCCACGATTCCCGGACGTGATCGATCGCCGCAGCCTCGTTGTCGTCACATTGCTGCTCCTGTTGTCCTCCATTATATTCCGGGCCACCGCCGCCGCCTCCTGCCCACTGCAGAAGCTGCTGCTGCTGGCCCCCTTGGTCCTTGACCCCTTCTTCCTGCTCCCCCACCTCCTCCACCGCCACCATCACCCCCTGCTCCTCCCCCAACAGACAGTGATCGAGTTCATGCTGGCGCAAGATGTCTTCGAAAGACAACAGGGCGTCCGCACAGTCCCAGGCGGCCGTCCCGTGTATCCCCAAAGGCTCTGCGGCCTGTGCGCTCTGTTCACTGCTCCATGACCACGATATGTAAACGCGAGGGAGGACGGAAGCGGTCCCCCCTCAGGTGGCTTTCTTGAAAGGGCTCGGAAAGGTTTCCCCGGGCCGGATGGGTAGTGGATTCGGTGCACGGAAGACCGGCGAGGCTGGCTGTGAAAATTGAAATCATTGTCAGTTTCTGGGCATTCAATCGTATAATGAGAAAGGCATTAGTAAAGAAATTGAACGTGTACGTACTCTGCGGACCAGCCGTCAAGGCTTGAGCGATACGACTCGAGCGACCGCTAATGGGGGGAAAAAAAGGAGAGAGAAAGAGAACAATCAAAGGCGGTAAAAACCCCTCCTTTTTGTAGGCTGCCGTGCTTGCCCGCATTGACAGTCAGCCATCCGACAAGGCACTGTCGGGGACAGAGGCACCATTACTCCCGAGGCACACACACACCACATACAGCCAGCAGCCTATAGTGTTTGGGCGAAAGACGTGGAAGGTCCTGGACCAGCTAGGCCCAATATGCAAGATGGCCTCCCGGAGTGCAGGATGCACCACTCGGAGCTGAATTTGGCCGACCGCCCATCACGCGAGGATGCGAGGGGCCAATCACAGCCCTCCACGAATGAGGCCCAGGAGCCAAAGGCACGACGTTCCGGGACGGAGATGGCGTGTACCTAAGTACCTACCTAGGTATGTGGGGAGGGAGGCCAAGACCCGGCCTCTTTTTGAGGCGCAGACACCTGACACCTCGTGCTACTGCGGGGGAAATGAGGGGAGAAAAAGGCAAGCAGAGGCACGTCATTCGGTCCAATCAGCGATGACGGCGAGCAAGATAAGACTGACGAGGAGGGGTGACAGACGGGACTGGCAGCAGAAGAACCGCGCATTGTATGTGCACGGTTTGTCCAAATTTATAGCTGTGCTGGCTTTCGGGAAAATTCGTCGGCCGACACGCGACGAACTGCCTACCCTCCTCATTCACACCCCTATATATGTGCAGCAGCAACCCCGCTCCAGTTCTTGCCAAAGAACTCGAGCACCGTCTTGTAGCCCCGAACGTACTCCTCCTGGACCCTGGGCTGCGTCAGGTCGGCGCGGGCCGCCATCCAGCCGTGGACCTGGTCGTTGAACATCTCGACGTGCTTGGGCACCGTGAGGGCGGCCTCGTACGCCTGCACGTCCTTCTCGTTCTCCTCCATCGACGCCAGCATGATGATGGGCACCTTGATGTCCTTGGCGTCGTTAGCGTCGACAAAGGCCGGGTGGATCGCGGCGCCAGCCTTGAACGGGTTGGTCTCGGGCTTGGACGTCACGAGCGACACGATCTTGCCGCCCCAGCAGTAGCCGATGATGGCCCACGACTTGATGCCGGGGTTCTTCTCCTGCACCGCCTTGACGTAGTCGGGGATCTTGGCCGCCGTCTCGCCGGGCGCCCAGCCGCGGAACCAGTTTGTCAGGCTCTTTTGCTTCTCCTCCGTGTCCGGAGGGTACCTTGCAGATATGACCGGTGCTGTCAGCTTATCTGGTGAACTTTCCGACAGGCAAGATAAACCCCAACAAGAAAAAAAAAAGTGAAAAAAAGAAAGAGAAAAACTCACCACTCAATGGGACACGGCTTGCCCTTGAACCAGTCGGGCATGAAAACCTTGTACTTTTGGTCGGCGTCGCTGGTGGCCAGGATGTCGGCGCCCTGGAGAGTCTGGTCAAAGTAGCCAAAGATGTCGTACACGGCGAGGATGCCCTTGTCGGCGTCCTGAGGGCCGGTGACGTCTGTAGCAACCCAGTTAGCAGGAATGCCTACCTACGTAGATAGGTAGACAGAACAACGGGCCAATGGCTCTGGACACGTACAAGTCTTGTAGCCGCCCAGCTCCTCGTACGAGCCCTTGACCTGGTAGCCCGTCGCAACGACGGGTGGCACGTTGCAGCAGGCCTTGCTGTGGCCGGCGGTAGCCTCCATCTCGGGCATGGTGGTGGTCGTGGTTGAGAATCGCACAGATCTGGCGGTGGTGCGCAGAGTCGGGCAGGTCAGGTGGAGAGAGCAAGGCCGATGGCGAGAAAGAGAAGGAGGGCAGACGAGAGGTCGGCCGGCCGTGGCATTTATCCCTGCGCACGCGAATCGAGCACCAGCCAGCGGGGGTGTGGTGCCGCCCACCGTGGCTGCCGCTGCTACGCGACGCTTTATTGCAGCTGCCATCTATGCCCAGCTAGCGATGCAAAGCACTCAATCAGCCCAATAATACCAGGCTTTATTGTGAGATGGCTGCGTAAGGCAGGCTCGCGATTGAAGCCCCCCCCCCCAAAAAGCCATTCCGTCTTCCAAATGTTCCCCTTCCTGGCCGATCAATGCCATCTAGCAATCGCCAATATTCGCAGCCCCAGCAAAGACGTCGCCACGACGATCATCCCAAATGCGGGGTAGCTTCGAAGCTCTGGTTATGATGTCAGATTTATAAGCGTACAGTGCTAATGACTGGCCCTAGGCCGGATTAGGTAATATCAAAATCTGGAATTCACGTTCGCGAGCCAAACGAACGCGACTGATCGCGACCGATCGCGACCTGCGAATAAAATATGCGCAAAGAAAAGAAGATGAAAATTCACGAAAAGAAGGCAAAAAGCTCACTCGACTGCCCTTCGAGGGGGTGTCGAGTTACGAAAACCCCACTTTGGGGTTTTACTTCGATAGCTCTAAAGTCGCCGTCAACGGACGGATTCGAATCAGCGAGCTTGGGGTTTCCTGGCCCTCACCCGTGGAAGAAGGTTGTGGTATTTGATACCACGGTTGTACTCATTCAACCACCCGGTCTGCTGCTGTGAGCTGTTGAAAAGCAAGCCTGCTGTCGGTGTACATAAGGACAAGCGACTGCCCTCCGGCCGCATATGTTTCAATGCTGCCTGTCGTAGGTTGGTAGACAATGCCAGCACAGCAGAACCCCGAGCCCAACCGCGCTACCTTACCTTGTCTCGGGTCGGGCTGACGACCGTCATCAGATGTCTCCTGTCTTCTCCTCTCGGCCGAGCAGTAAACAGCTTCTTGGTCCGCCTCTCCCCGTCGTTACCCTCTTCTCCTCGGCATCCATGGGCTGGCTACACCGCATGCGTGACACCTTGGCGGGCGGCCTCTGGCCTATGTACCTACCTGGATATCTACAGAGTGCCCGCCACCGCCCTCACGCGGATGCGCGCTGTCCTCATGTTTTGACGTCGTGTTACCTGCATGCATATGAAGCGGCTCCGTGTCTGATAAGTGCCTGACGCGCCTTCGACCACTCGTTGCCTGACTGGCCCTGGTGACTTGACACCTCCCGGGCGCACGTCTCCTGACATGCCAAATGACAATGTCAGCAAAAGACAGTCGTCATTTTGAGCCGCCATATCACTTTGTGTATCGCCTCTCTCACCTTCCCAAGGCATATTCACGCAGGTCAGGAGGGCAAAAAGAAAAAAGTGCCTCGATGTCACTCGGTCAGCTGGCTCAGAAGTTGCGTGGTGCAAACATATTCCGTCTCATTCCCCTTCTGCTGTGGCCGGCCCGTTCAAACCTCCGCTTCCCACCTGTTCGTCCCTCCCCTTCTCCGAACCTTGTGTGTGCCCGACGGTGACCTACGGTGGGTGCACAAAAGGTCCTGAGGAACACCACTATCTCGCGTACAAGCATCTTTGTTTCCCTGTTTCTACAAACTACCTACCTGCGCAGGAATAGCATCTACCTCGCATGATGCAGACGCCCATATCAGCCGTGAACGGGCCGTGATAGCCTAGCTTCCACGCTCTCGTGGGTTTCACGGGGCTAGGCCACCGCAGACAGAGAAAAGAGTGACCTAACGCTCCTCCAGTTATGTGATCACGAGCCCGGGAAATCATGCAATCCGGTTCGTCCGATCCCACGGCTTCGAGCAACTCCGTCTGGTTGGATGCCTGGGCGGTCACGTCCGTCCAGTAGGCGGAGATCGACAGCCCAACGCCGCTGCGTCGAGACGGCCACGTCCGACGTCTTGGCCGTACCACGTTCGACTCTGGACAGTGCGTGGAAAAAGGACAACAAAACACCGCACCCGATGTCGATCATATGCCTCCATCGCACAAAGCGTAGAAGAAGACGCCCGTACGAGTTTTCTCTCTCCACGCCACCAGGAAAGCCGGGCTGTGAGGTACCGTACCGTACCATACCTGCGAGCTGCCTTGTCGAGCAGCAAGTCGGAATGGCGCCACCCACCCGGCGGCACAAGGATCACGGCGAGCCTCGCTGGTAAGTCAGAGCTAGGCAGCCTCAAAATACGGTCAGCAAATAGCGGCTGCTGACCGGACAACTGTCGGCACTTACGGTGTGCGTCGGATCTCGGGTCATCCGGCCTACCTCCCGAGGAGATATGCATAGCCTAGGAATATGCGGGCCACATAGCCCGTGGGCCGATCAAACGCATGCGCTGGCGCCTGAGCAAGATACCTGCCTCGACGGCCATTCGTGGGAGCTTGAGCTGGCCACCCATGCCGCCACCGAGCTGCTCGAGATCGCCCGATCCTCGGAGCGGCTCTGGCCACCGAAGGCCGAAAGGAGACGCCGAGATACACAAACATCTACTACGCGTGTAGCCTCAGCGCCTGTGCTGGGCACGGGGGCGTATAGTGAGGCTTCAATGGATGACCAGAGTCGGACAGCGGGCTGCCGTGCTCCGTGGACGTTGTCCTGTCACAGACCAGGCCCATGCCCTCCAAGTGAGAGGACTCTGCACTCAGATCGTGTCATCGGTGCCCAATATCAGCCCCACCATATGGGAGCAAATGCGGCTTGCCGGTGTATATTGCCCTGAGGAGATATGCAGGGGCTCGGTTCTTACCTGTCGAACATGTTGGGGGTCTCATGCCCGCACAGGTCCCAGACTTGGTTTCTTATATAAGAGGCGCAACTCCTCCCATTGCGCCCACCATCTTGCACATGCCACATGCTTCATTTCGCAAGAAACCGCCAGATATATTCTGCAAGCAGAATTCCGCCCTCCGTTCCAATACCTCCGCTACGCATATACACATCCCCATCACCACAGGGACCCATCCACTCTCAACACAATGCCTCACCGTGAACGACAGAGCAGGAGGGCGGTGGTCTGCGAAGACTGCATCCGCTGCGACAGCTCGCACCACCGGGGGCGGCCCTCTGAACCGCACGCTCCAGTCACTCGCAGAGAGCAGCAGCATCGGCAGTACCGCGACGATCAACCAAGACGTTATCAGACTCGAGGGCAGGACAACGGCCGAGCGAGCTTCGTCGGCTTGCTCGGTGGCCTTTTCAAGGCGGCCGTCGGAACTATGTTCGGCCATGAGAGCACCAGCCGCTCGAGGGAGAAGAGCAGAAGTAGGAGCAGGAGCAGGACAGCCTCGCCTTCTGTAAGACGATGCTCACCTTGTTTAGTACTGTAGATCTGGTAACCACGAGCTGACAAGAGACCAAAAGCGTTCCCGCACACGGCGGCGAGATAGGCCAGACTACACAAGCCATTACCGTCAAGCCCCTGAGCAGCACGACGAGCGCGGTCACTACCACCATCGCCGTCGAGGTTCCAGAGACGACGGAAGACGTACCGCGGCAGAGCAGCAGCGCCGGCGGTCCGAGGAAAGGCGGCGTCGGAGCAGGTCCGAAGAGAGAAGGAAGTCCGAGCTACGGGAGCTGCGTCGACGCGAACGCCAGCTGCTGGAGTTTTGGGACCTGAGCACGCCGCCCAAGTGTCTCTTCGTCCGCGGTCCCAGGGAGCCGGCACCGACCAGGGTCGAAGCCGACCGGGACTCTAGCAGGAGGCCCTCCAGTGCCTACCCTTCCCAGAACTACCCCCATGGTAGCCGGGCCAGACAGCCAAGGTCCCCTTCACCGCGACGGCCCGTGCTCACGGAGCCAGTGTACGGTGGCCGGAGCACGCGCGAGATATTGCAACAAGCATCACCGCCGTCAAGGCAGCCATCACCGAGACGGCTGCTGCCGTCGTCACCTACTGCGTTCCAGCCTACTGTTGTGGACCGGAGGGCATCTGTGGTCGATGTCCCGGACGATCCAAATGATGATGCCCAGGACTCCGCCACCTCGACAAGAGGCGCACAGAGGCGTGTGCATTTTGACCCTGCGGCCATGGGACATATCCCGAGCCAGGAGGCGTCAAAATAAGATCGAAACGCGCGAGTGCTGATATTTTGACAGGGCGTTTATAACTGGTATTGACTTTGACGACTGTTGACATCTTCCTCTTCATACCCATCGAGTACCTAAGGTCTTGTTTTCATTTGGAATTTGGGAATCGTTTGGAAGCTGCAGGCGGCTCCCTAAGTAGGCTCGCTCACGAGGCCGACGCCGAATGAGCCAGCTGTGTTGATGTTACCTCAAAACGGATCGCAAGAGTTCTCATGATATGTCTGAGCCTCTCGGAATAAAAAGACCCTGTCAAATAGATCAACTCAGCGGCCGCTAATTTTACGCATTGCCCGAATAGGGAATACCTAAACAGGGGCTGATCCTCTGGATTCGGCCTGAGTCACTCGGCTGGTGGTTCCCCTTATCGATAAAGACATCAGTGGGTGCGTCATCCCGCCTCATCCATTCTCATCCCCGCTGCCTACAACGCCGGACAGAGAAAGTGTGCACTCGTATTATAACAATGAAGGCCTGCCTCCTCCTCGGGCATATCCATACTAAGCAAACCTGACTCCGATCTTCAGCTACAGCCTGGAATCCTCACGGCTGTCGTCCCCGCGACCCAATTGCCCCTCCCTCCTCGACGCCCCCACAGCGCCAACATGTCGGCCCCCGCGGCGCCAACCAAGAAACAAACCGGCCCCCTCAACCGCCCGCTTTACCTCTACGACCTGCCCGGAGAGGTGCTGGAGTCTCTGACCTTCACCTCGGCTGCAGAATGTCCCGCAGTCCCGGACGCAGACGTTATCAGCACCCCCAAGACGGAGTCGAGCTCACAATCGCACGATAGCGGCGCTGGCGTCGTCGTCGGGTCGCAGTCATGTTCGCTATGTAACATGTCCTTCGCCACGGT
Source organism: Magnaporthiopsis incrustans (assembly GCA_003049425.1). Taxonomy (NCBI): domain Eukaryota; kingdom Fungi; phylum Ascomycota; class Sordariomycetes; order Magnaporthales; family Magnaporthaceae; genus Magnaporthiopsis; species Magnaporthiopsis incrustans. The sequence goes on from PYSR01000058.1 coordinate 85,970, forward strand.
CGAAGACCAGCGCAGCCATCTGAGGTCAGACTGGCATCACTACAACCTCAAACTGAAGCTGCGCGGCCAGCAGGCCGTCTCTGAACCCGAGTTCGAGAAGCTCATCGCCGACCTCGACGAGAGCCTTTCGGGATCCGACGACTCCGAGTCTGACGATGCGTCAGGCGATGACCCAGCACGCTCCACGGCTGGCTCCAAGGACTCGACGCTTGTTGCGCTCTTGAAAAAGCAAGCTGCGCTGGCAGGCAAACCGGGAAGCGATAGGAGCATGGGCGACGACGACGACGGCGGGCCGAGGAGGCAGCAACGAGGTGGGGGCAACCCGCCCCTTGTCTGGCTCGGCTCATCCCTCCTACCCGAAAACACATTTTTCGGTGTCTACAAAGCGTTGTTCACCAACGAGGAGCTCGCGAAAGAGGGCAGCGCATTCATCGACAACATCAGGAAGCGCCAGCTGGAACCAATATCCATGCCAAAACCTCCCAAGGAAGGCACTGTCGCGCCGGCCGCACACACGGGCTCGCACGTTTTTCTCTGCATGATTGGCGGCGGCCACTTCGCGGCAATGGTGGTGTCGCTGGCGCCCAAAAAGTCCAGATCATCGAATCCAGTCAATCGGGAGGCGACGATCCTAGCACACAAGACCTTCCACCGTTACACGACGCGCCGGAAGCAGGGCGGCTCGCAGTCGGCCAACGACAACGCAAAGGGCACCGCCCATTCGGCAGGCTCGTCGCTGCGGAGGTACAACGAGCAGGCCCTCGTCGAGGACGTGCGCTCCCTGCTAGCCGGCTGGAAGGGCCTGCTAGACACGGCGGACCTGCTGTTCGTCCGCGCGACGGGTGCTACCAACCGCCGCACGCTGTTCGGCCCCTACGACGGCCAGGTCCTCAGGCCCAGCGACAAGCGTCTCAGGGGCTTTCCCTTCAGCACGCGCCGCGCGACCCGAGACGAGCTCATGCGATCGTTTGTCGAGCTGACGAGGCTCAAGATTCGCGAGATTGCACCCGAGCCGGTCGCCACCCCTGCACAGTCCCAACCGGCAGCAGCGGCTCCACAGCCTGCGAGGCCCAAGCTCAGCGAAGAGGAGGAGACGGCACAGCTGCACACAACGCAGATCCAAGCCTTGATACGGCGATCTAAACTCCCCGCACTTTTGACGTACCTCAAGTCCAACTCCTTGTCCCCCGACTTCCGCTTTCAGCCCGAGGACACGCAGCAGAACCGGCACGCGCCGACGCCTCTGCATCTCGCGGCGGCGCAGGGGGCCGCCGTCATCGTGACGGGCCTGCTATGCTCGGCTGGTGCCGACCCGACGGTGCGCAGCGGCGCCGACCACGCCCGGACGCCGTTCGAGCTGGCGGCCGACAGGCCCACCCGAGACGCCTTTCGCGTCGCGCGCGCAGAGCTGGGCGAGGACAGGTGGGACTGGGGCGATGGCGACAAGGGTGCCCGCGTGCCCGCGCCTATGACGGCGGCCGAGGCCGCGCGCCGGACCGAGAGGGAGAAGGAGGAGGCAGCTGCCAAGGAGGCGGAGAGGAGACGCGCCGAGGAGGAGAGGCTGAAGAAGGAAGGGCCAAAGGTGTCGGCGTCGTCGCGTGGCGGGAAGGGAAGGACGGTTCCGGAGGAGAACAAGACAGCGCAGGAGAAGAGGGAGGAGGATATGAGGGGGATGACGCCCGAGCAGCGGATGAGGATCGAGAGGGAGCGGAGGGCGAGGGCGGCGGAGGAGAGATTACGGAAGATGCAGGCGCCGCGGGGGTAGTTTGTGACATCCGCAATTTTGTTGTCGATCTCGGACGAAGTTAGATTAATACCCGGCTCGCTGCTGAAGATATTTTTGAGACATCCTATGAAAGATACGTCCTGTGAAGATACGCGTGGAGCTCTACTGCGATAATGGTCTGTGAAGATAGGCTGTAAGTTTAATGACAATCCTTTGGAGGCCATATCCTTTCCATTTAATCTCTCGGCGATGGATCTCGCATTGCTTCTGGACAACAAGTCAATTCACGGCTGGTATTCCATGATATCATCTTGGTCAGAAACCTTCACTCCAATTGGCAAGTCCAATTGCCAGTGTTTTATAAATTCCAACCCGCTCAAAACATCTCTATTTTCATTTGTTATTATTAATATCTTTTTGACAGAAAAAAAATATATCGAGACTCGCTCCCTTCACTTTGGACCCAACCTTATCTTGATCTTTAAAACGTGGCACGGTGATAATACCTCAAATCGGCAGAAAATGGTTCTCAAAATTCGCCTGACAACGTGACGTGTTTCGCATATATCCCTCGACGACACCTTACGTCGACCAACCATTTTTTGATGCTATTTTAACCACATGTCTACCACCTATCTAGCCACTCAATACCCCCGCATACGAATGTATCACAGACACACCAGCCAGGTCTTTGAAACGGATTCACACAGCCCAGGCAACTAAGCCTTTGCCAAGAATTGGCATCACAGCACGCACGTCCGTCCAGCCGAGCAGCAAACAAACAGTTGTCGATCCGGGGGTCCGATGATCACCCGGCCGCCCTGTTTCCCGCGAAAAGAAAAGCGAAGCGCAGACCCGCACCCGACGCGCCCCGTATCATTAATTGGAGACATCTCGTGGTTCGCCGGTGGTCCGCTCTGGGCCAATGCTACGACGGCCGGGGACCCAGAGGAAACAAAGGGGAAAAAATACGACTTCAGGTGTCACGGCACTGCAGCTTGGTACTAGGTTGGAGATCTGTTGTTGCACGAGGAGGAAAGCCCGCTGGCTCCGTAGGGAGCCGGCGGATCGCTGGCTAAATACAGGTGTGCGGGCTTGGTCCCGTGACATCAGGGAACCCAAGGAAACAGGAAACCCGACCGAAGCGCCCGGGGTTTCCTCGGCCTTGCGAAACGTCGGGGCTACTCCATGTCTGCGTGCTGGTTGGCGTCGATCCGGTTCATTCGGCGGCCGTGGTTGACAGGCGGGACACGCCGAGCGGAGAATTTAAAGTGAAAGGGGAGGTGGAAGGTTCGTTTGGTCATGCAAGCCAAAGAGGCGAGTTCCCTGCAAATCCGCGTTCGAGAAACTCGGCCGCTTTACGCAGAGGTATATCTCCCCCACCTGGGTATAGAACCAGGCGGGGAGGTGAGCATGCAGTGTTATACGGCTGCCGAGGGGCTTGATTGCTGTACCGTCTGCTCGCCCAATTTTTTCTTCTTCTTTCTCTCTTTCAGATGTTGGTCAGGGTGAGATGGCCTGCCTGCATTGAAGGCTCTGCGTGTGTCCGAAAGAAAAAGGGGAAGCGAGGCTGAACCCACAACAGGCTTATCATGCAGCCACGCACAGTCTAGTGTTTATTTCCCGCCCAGCGGTCGGGCTGCCCAACTGGTCCGTCCCTGCCAATTCTGCTCGCCCGGATTTTTGGCGTTGGCGGCCGCTTGCCTGCTTGGAGGGCGAGAGTGTTGACCATGCGTGCATGCATCAACCTGGCTTCGTCTTGATGATTCATCGAAAGCTCCCACGGCGCCGGACCCCCGGGGTTTGGACTTGGCTGGAAACCAACTCGGGCGAGCTGCTGCCCCTTCGGGCAAGCCCAGCTCATGGCTAGGCCCGAGGAGAGATCACCTCCATCCCCCGGCGATCTTCTATTGATTTTTTTTTCTGACTATGGATGCACCGAGCTGGCGGATGCGGAGCTGACGCGGCCCGAGTGATGGACCGGCTGGTCTTTGGCGCTGCGCCGTCCCCTATAATAGCCCAGCGACGCGTTTGTTATGCCGCGGGGCCCCATGAGGCGGCTGAGCCACGGGGGAGCCAAGTCAAGGGAGGATTTTCCCTGTCTTTGGTTCATGCGGCGTCGATCCCTTTAGCGGCCATGTTTTGTTTCCTGCCAAGGCGGCTTCTCTAGCAGGGCTTGCTCAGACCCCTCAACCTGGGAAGCTGGGGTTCAGAAGAGGGCGCATTGACATGGAAGACGCGATGTCGGGTTCAGTCCCTTTCGATTTGGGATTGACTAAAAAAAAAAAAGGTGCTTCTTCTGTGCCCGGTGGCTAGCCTTGCCAGCTGTTACCGGCTACCTAAGGGAGCTTTGACACGGCGCCCAGGCCATGGGGAAATTGGAAGTGACTGAAGCTGGCAGATGGCCAGTTCAGCCGGGCATCCGTCCAACGCTGTGGTCGCAGCGGGTGGAAGCCCAGCCCAGACCAATGGAGCCGGACATGGCCGAGTCAGGAAAAAAGGCTTACATCCGGTCCGATAGTGAGGTGGAAAAAGGGCTAGGGAGACCTTCGGCGTGCCTGAGCGGACATGGGCCCCGGCTAGAACATGAGATGACCGTGCCTGCGGCTGCGGGCCAGAACTCGCGAACTGGCTCCCTTCCGCTTATGGAAAGTTGCCCTTACGATTGGTCACCAGAAGCCCTTAGGTCGCCGGCTGAGGTTGCAAAGGCCTGAAACGGATCCACTTGCTGTTTTGGTCTGCCTCTCCAGAGGCGGCGGCCAATCGGGTCAAGTTCGCATCGAAACAAAAGGACTTGAAGGCGACAGCTCGCATGCGCGCGCTTGTAGTATGCCAGCGAGACGTCACGATGCAAGCCCACGGCCATAAAGCCACACAGGCGACAGGTGGTCGGAGACGGCACGACACACCGCCACCTCATTGACACAAGATATTGAAGTCTATCGACGTGGGTTCGCGCACGAAGTATAGCAACAAGCGAAAGCACGAGCAAAATGGCCACGGACCGTCTTCCAGCAAATTACCCAGGTGACAGGACCACGCAACACGTTTTCCCCATCGAAAAAGCGCCCGCTCAGGCCTCGCTCGCGCCAAATCGGGCTTGCAGACCGTGGGGTTGGCGGCTCCCGCCAAGGCTGAGCTGGCCTGGGTCGGGTGGAGCGGCATGGTTGCGCACGCGATGGAGAGCGAGTGTTGTGGTGGGCCACGCAAATCGACGGGTCATCGGACATGCCATCCAGCAGCGCTGGGGCCAGGTTGAGATTCTCCAAAGACGTGATGTCTTCAAATGTCGCTTGCGATCAACCCCTCAATGTCCCCTCCGGTTGCCGTGTGTCCGGGAGATACGCGATGGCCAACTGATGGCTCTCCTCTCCCGTCGGCCCCGTCGGATGTCGACGCAGAGGAGATTTGATGCACCGTAACAGACTGGGTTGGACAGACACTATTGGATGGCCTGGCAGTTTACAGATTCTACAATATGCGCTTGTCACGCTCGAGCCCAGACCCGCCCCTCTCCCTGGGCTGCCAGGCCTCCTGCCCTTGTCATCACAGACCAACACATCGACTGGCTGTTAGCGACTCACGGCGGTTTGGCGCCTGCAGCACCGCAATGGCACCACTGGGCACTGACATCCCGAACGGCCGTCGTGTGTTCCTGCATTAGCGCGGATCGGCGTGGCTGAGCATTCTGCCCGGTTCCTGAGCGGCGGACCCACCTGCCGCCCACCATCACAACCCTCCAGCACGTTTCAGGTCTCTCGTGTCGTCAAGTTCTTCAAGCGTATTGGGCAAAGGCGGTTTTCTTTCTTTCTCTGGGCTGGCTGTTGGAGCGATGACAGCACGAGTGCTGTTGCGGCGGTTTCATCCTGCCAAGGAAAACAACCGTCCGAGTGCTTTTTCTGGGCTTTCCTTTCATTACGCGATTTGGCTGCTCCGGGTTGAATCCACTGGCAATTGATGTTTTGCTGGACTATTGGCTCCGCACCACGCCACAAGCGGGATTGTGGCTCGCTAAGATTATGAGGAGCGCATGCAACGTTGGGCGCTGCGCTAGGTCCTGGTGCGGGAAGTCGGCTTTGTCGGCATCGGCGCTTCTGCACTTTTGTGCTATTCTTCGCCTGCCAATTTCGCATCGCCCCTCTAAAAAGGGATCAAAGAACATCATGTCGATGGCGCAGACAGCCCGCAGCCGCGGCACGTCAGATTGGCCTTTGGCCCGGAGGAGTCAAAGGAGGCCAGATCGACTACCTTGCTTCCCGGCTCGACGAAGCCGCTTCAGCAGAGTGTCATCCGAAAGGATACGAGAAGCTTCCCCTGAGGTATTGCGGCGCTGTTTCGCATCGCGCGAGTTTGCAGTTGCAAGCAGCCCCCGATCTCTACAGAGCCTGTGGCTGTCGACTCGCAAAAGGACTGAATCCAGCGTCCACCTGAGGCTGGTGCCACCCACCCCACTTGATCGATCAGGTGTGGGTGGAGTATCTGTGGGCGCAGGCCCCTGGCTAGAAATAGGAAAAGAAAAAAGAGGAGACGGAGGGGCAGAAAGAGGTCAGAGCCGCGCGCTCCACCCCATCGTCGCCTCAACCCAGGTCTCGCTATGACTGGCTGGGCCTGCCAGGAAGTGCTCGAGGCGCCTGGCCGTTCGATAGGTCCCAGTCGTCCGGCGCTGGGGTTGCTGGCTCAGCGATTCGCGCTACATGTCAACGCCCGTCCCGACGCCCATTTGCGAGCAAGAGGCCAACCGGCAGCCCGAGGAGACGTTGCGGGCGGCAAAAGAATCACCAAAAGCCGGCAAGAAAATGAGGCTTGCATGCGAGCCGAAGGCGGCAACCTGATCCGCCGGCCATGAGGGTGATGGACATCGCCGCACGCGCACGTCGGGAGGATTTGCCGCCCCTCCTTCTCCTCCACCGCCAGGCCAAGGCAGGACGGACAGCTTCCCCCGGGGAGTGGGAAGAGAGGAGCACGACGCGGGCGGCCAAGACACACAAATCGGTCGACGGATTCTGGGTGCGGCCGCTCACTCGACCCTCTTTGGGACCAAATGCTGCGCGGAGATGCAAAAAAAGAAGAAAAAAGGGACTGGACAAGGGGTCGTGGACAAGGGGACAAAGAGGCCCGCCCACTGGCCCCTCCCCCCTTGTCCCTGAACCCTTGTCCTTGGACACCCACAGCCAAGCCACTCTACCCGGGGTGGTTCTTCATCCCTGCTAGAGGAGCTCATCGCCGTGCCTGGCTCGGTACCGGATGGGCACTTACACCCAGGACCGTCGTTGTATATAGCCGTCCGGCCTCCTCAGCAACAGTTTTCTTTTTGCCTTCTCCCCTCCTCATGCTCTCTAGCAACTCCTGAACCGTTTTCCTTTTTACCATTTTCTTTTTTCCTCATCCATTCTAACACAGAGTTCACTTCTTGAGTAAAGTCATTCGTTTTCTTTACTCCCTTCGTTATCAGCAAGTCTGGTTGTTTCACCACATCAACTTTCGCTATCGACCTAGCAACACTCTCGCTCAGCAGCGTCATATTTCCGTCTTCAACTCTTGCAACTATACAATCAAAACAACTCGACAAGCAAAACAAAACACCACCATGAAGTCTGTCACGATTCTGGCCCTGGTTGCCGGGGCTTCGGCCACCTTCAAGGGTGCCAACCCCTTCACCTGCCCGTCCAACACGGACAACAAGTGCGAGGAGAAGCAGAAGCCGGGATTCAACTGGTTCGATCTTCCTCTGGGCCCGGTCGGCGGCTACGACAAGTTCCAATTCAAGGGCTGGGAGTGCTCTGAGGACAAGAACTTCAGGCGCCGCGGCCAGTTCGACCGCCGCACGCCCAACAAGGTCATCGGCGGCACCTGCTTCCCAGAGAAGCCCAAGTGCCCTTCGTTCGGCTCGCCCGACAAGTTCTCGCTGGACAAGATCCACGTGTCGACCGAGTTCGACTGCGACCTCGAGTTCCACTACGACATGCCTGACGGCTCGCTGTGCCGTCACCGTGCTCCCTGCAAGAAGGGCGGCTCCAAGATCATCAACACCCAGTGCGGTGGCGCCAAGAACGTGACCATCATCTACCCGCCCCAGCCGAACAAGCCGAAGCCGCAGTGCGGGATCACCGTCACCAGCATCGACTTCAACTGTGGTCCCCCGAAGCCTACCACCACCAGGCCCGTCACCACCCCGTCCCTGCCTGTTGTCACTACCACTTCCAGCGCGCCGCAGACGACCACCCCTGCCACCACTGCTCCTGGCACCACCAGCACTCAGCCTGTGGTCAACACCAGCGTGAGCACCAAGCCCACCACTGCTCCCGGCACTACTCCTGGCACTACCAGCGCCCCTGGTACCACCAGCACGACCAGCACCCAGCCTGGAGCCAACAGCAGCCCCAGCACCCAGCCGACCAGCTCTGCGCCCGGCACCACTGCTCCGGGTACAACTGCGCCTGGAACCACGGCCCCCGGCACCACTGCTCCGGGTACCACTGTCCCCGGTACCACGCAGACCACCAACACCATGACCACCATCTTCGCCAGCACGTCGACCGTCTTCACAACCTCAGTCTCGACCATCATCAGCTGCGGCGACAACAAGCCTGACTGCCCTGGCCAGTCCAAGACCACTGTTGTCACCGTCAGCGTTCCCGTGTCGACCACCATCTACTCCGTCACCACCACCACCGTCGTGTCGTCGGCGCCCACCCTGCCTCCCACCAGCCTGCCCGTCACCGGCGTCACCACCACGTCCACCAGCCCCGCCGGCCCCGCCAACACGCTGCCCTGCCCCGATGTTGTCCCCCAGTGCCTCAACACGTGGCTGTTCCAGCTTGGCTGCAAGGACAACACCGACACGGCCTGCTACTGCCCGGACAAGACCTTCGCCGAGAACGTGTTCCAGTGCTTCTACGCCCATGGTGCCAGCGACGAGACCATCAGCAAGGCCATCACCTTCTACCAGGGAATCTGCGCCCCCTTCATCCCCGGTAACCCGGCCATCGTCACCGCCCCCACTGTCACCAGCTACATCACGCTGCCGCCCGTCATGACCACCGTCACCAACGCTGGTCCCGTCACCACCGTCGTCATCTCGACCACCACCGTCGTGCCCTGCACCGACAGCAACGGCTCGACCGTGCCCAGCTCGAGCACGACCGTCACCATCAACACGTCGGTCACGGTGCCCAACATCGGCTTCACCACCGCCCCCGGCGCGTCGTCGACTAACGTTGTTGGTCTCGTCCCCATCACGGGCCCGCTCACCACTGCCACTCCTCTCCCGACCAAACCCACCGGCACCGGTGTCGTGCCGCCGCCCCCTGGTCAGCCCACCGGCCCTGGTGTCACCCCCCCAAAGACCGTCCCCTCCACCCCGGTGGTTGCGGGCAGCGGCCGTGTCCAGGTCGGCGCCGCCGGTCTGGCTGGTCTTGCCGCCATGGTCGTTGTCGCTCTCCTGTAAAAGGATGTGGCGTAACGCAAGACGCGAGCTCTCTTCACCTCTGTTTTACTCTCTTCCGTGTACCAGTACACATTTTACACATAACGGGACTGTCGTCCAAACAACATTTTATTCTTGACGATCCTTTAACGACACGAGGCCACATCTGAACGATCTGGCCCTTCATGGTTTATTTTGGCTTTCCTTTTTTCCCTTTGACATGTATCAGCATTGTGCCTTTTTATGTTTTACTACTGTTTACATACATGGCAAGCCCGTGAGCCCCCTCCCTTAATCTTGACCAATCCCATATACCCCTTGGGAGTCTGGGACTCAAACACACGGGGGAAAGACGACAAAGGAAGATGGAGAGGTCATTTGCTTTAGCATATTGCATTTTGAATGATATGTCTCTCTCATTGACTTTTTGTTTTCATCATTCCTATCGATGGGAATTTTTTGGGATTGGATTTTTGGTTAGCGAGGGGGAAAGCAAAAAGGCTTGGTATAGAAGCAGATGCCATAGGCTTTCCACCTGCACTAATATCTAATACAAAAGCCGACTTTATGCGTTCACATTGTCTCTGCGTCGTGGTTTGCCGTGCATTCGTTTGCTTCTTCGGACTTCGGTGGTGACACGAACGCCTACCGCGTCCCTCGCTTTGGTCTGTGATACGAGCTGCGGCTTCGGAAATGCTGAGGGGTTGAGGTCTTTGTGTGTCGCATCCAAATGCACCATCGGTGAGTGTCGTGTGCTCTCCTCTCTCCCTGTCTCGAAACTTTTTCCTTCTCCGCTTCACAGCAAGCGCCCCGCCTTCCTCGAGCGGAATAAAGACTCCGACACAGGGCGACACGCACGGCGCGAGCACAATGACCCAAGTTTCCCGTCACGCCCGCCTGCACCGCCCGCCTTGCCCAACCGTTCCACAGCGTCCGGTTTGTCAGGCGGCAGCGGGATAGCGCGAGAAGGATGGAAGGAACAGGTGGCCACTGGACATGGACATGGGCACACAACAAGCAGGAGCCGGCATTTTTGCGCCCTTGGCGTCTGCGGGCAGCCATGGCACGAATTTGATAATGGGCGTACGTACCTGTTCTGCAAAAAAAAAAAAAAAAAAAAAGAGATATCCATCGCGCCGCGAGGTGCTACCTACCTACCTACCTGCCTACCTGGTAGTTACACACACAAAAACAAAAAAAAAAAAAAAAAAAAAAAAAAAAAAAAGATGGCAAGAATACCCGACATCGAGGCAGGGTGCAGTAGAGTTTGCCAGGCAAATCACACCGGTGTGCGGTCCACGGCAGCGATCGAGATTTCCGCCAGTCTAGTCTGTTCAACCCGGCTTTGTATTAGCCGGCGGCGGACAGACAAAGACTACCAGAGCCATCACCTCTCCTCACGCCTCACGCCTCTCCGGTACCGCGCAACCGCCTGGCTGCCTGTCTACCTTCTCCACCGCCCGCCCGGCGGAAGGGCAGGTGGCGCTAGACTAGCGGCGGGGATAGTCGGCGGCACTTGGTTGTGACGGGAGTCGGAACGATGACACATAAAAAAGAAACAGTATGTACGGGAGATGTAGCGTTGCAGCGGAATGGCCCACTCCAATTGGATACCTAGACACTGCACCGTAGTAGGTCGAGTTCCGGTGTCATTATAAAAAAAACCAAAAAAACTTGATTTCCCGTCCATTTGTTGTACCCGGGGAACGAACCGTAGCGCAAACACCCACCCTGTGTTGGCATCATTTCCGGAATGCAAGGCACTGTGCTAAGCTTTCGTCTTTTTTTTTCAGCTATCGCCAGCAGGGGCGACCGGTGAGCGCACCGGTGTAGCTGCTCCCGTCAGCAAGCAGGAGGAAGGCGGGGGTGGGGGAAAGCTTGATGCCGCTGCTGAGGTCGCCACCCCCGTCCGTCCGTCACCGGCCTCGACTGTGCTGCCAAGATCGGCCGTCATACCTCGACGCAGCACAGGGTGTTGCACCTGTGGCGTTAAGCCGTGCCTGTGCTTCCATTGTTCCGACTGGCCCGCCCCCCTCCATGCGATCCTCTCCTTTTTTCCTCTTTTGGCTTTTTCCTCCCTCCATGGCCGTCTCTTTCACGCCCCAACGAAAAACTCTCCTCGCAACCTCTTGTAGCGCCAGGCACAGACATGCTTGCCCAAGCAGCAAAGTCAAAACGATGTGCTCAGGCGTGGATGCCGCATCGGTGCCTTGATTGTAAATAATAAATTGATTTTTTTTTTTCTCTTTTTCGGCTGGTTTCTCTTGCTCTGCTCCTTGCTACGTATCACTCAACGACCAGCGTCAGCTCAAGAGGAGTGATTTCCATTGGACAATTATTAAGTAACTAAACCCCAAAGAAGCAAAAAAAAAACACGCGGGACTGGATTTGGTATCTCCGTCCTGTGAACCCGAATTTTTTTTTGTCCTAGTGCTACCCTCCTGTGTCCATTGCACCCCAGCCACGGCGGATATCATGTATGAAAATAGAGAACTAAACGGTGATAGAGAAGAAGAAAAGAAAAGAAGAAGCCTGCTGATGAGTAGGGTTTTTTTTTGTTATCGCTACAGTGGTTGTAGCGGGGAAAACAAAGAGAAAATAGAATTTCGTGCAAGTCGTTCGGCAGCCCATCACAGCGCCGTAGGGTATAAGGTTTGGGCCGTCCAAGGAGCCGTCAAGCAAGCTTAAGGACGGCCGGGATGCACGTCATCGCGCTAGTCGGTGTGCCATGCCATGCCGTGCTTGTTCGCTCGCACGCCATGCTTTTTTTGTATGTATTTTGTGTGTTCGTCAAGATGTCTCAGAAACGTGGGAGATAGCTGTTGTAGCTGTGTCTGGCTGGCGCTGTCGAGCTGGCAGCCGCCGAGGGGGTGGCAGTGGTAGCAGGGGACGACGACGAGGTCGGACCGGTGACGGCAGCACCAGCGCGCGGCCTCGTTCAGCCCCGCCCCCAGACCCGGGGCTGGCCCCACCCGCGGTGGTCGGGCAGTCACTGTTTCCTGCCATAGCGACCGTCGGAGCGCAGGTGGTGCTTGTGCTGGGCACCGCCGAGGGCCAGGCCGTCGTGGTGGCGCGACCGCGTCGACATGTCGGGCCGAGACGCCTTCACCCACTGATCCGCCGCCTCGCTGGAGAGGAGGCCGTCGCTCATCGAGGCACCGCTCTTGAGGGCCTTTTTGTTCAGGCTATAGCGTTAGAGCACAGGAGCAGCCAGGTAGGAGTGGATGGGAAGAAAGGGGAGAAACTCACGATGCACAGCTTACACCTGTCACCGAACCTGGTGACCTGGTTATGGCAGTTGACGCTACCCTGTTGGGGAGAGTTGTGTGGTTAGTATGATGGATGCGTCGTGGAAAAGCCATGGGCCAAGATCGACGACGACGACGTCTTTCTTACATAGAAGTTCGCGCAGTAGCAAGCCATTGTGAACGTGAGTGGGTATAGTACGGTAAATAGAGAAGCAAGCGGCTATGAGGCAAGCGAGTAGCGGAGCAGGTAGTAGGGTATCCAAGGAGGCAGCAAGTTGTTGGTTGCGAGGTGGGTATGGAGGATGATATGATAGCTCTTGGTATCGCCCGATATCAGGGTGGGCAAACCTAAGGGAGAAGTGCTGGGATGAATTCGCGGCGAGGCAGACGGGAAAGATGGAACAAGGTCGAGAGGAGATACGGCGGCCTTTTATCTTAGAGAGTGCCGGGTTGGTAGTCCTGGACCGGAGATAAAGCAAAAATAAAAAAAAAATAAAAAAGGTGCTCGGGATAAAATAAAAATAGAAAGAAAAAGAGGAAAGCCAAAAGATAAGTGCGGACATGTAACCACCAGCGAGCATCCTGGGATGGAAGACATCCATCCACGGCTCCCTGCCTAATCGGTGCTCGGTTGGGCAGCTTGGTCGAGAGAGCTCTGTGCTGTGCTTGCTGCTTTAGGTGCAGAAAAGGCCGGGACGCAGCGGCCGGTGCGTCCAAGCACAACCTTGTTGAGCAGCTTTCCGAGGTTGGCTCCTGCCTGTCTGCTCTTAGACACACCCCTCTCTCCCCTCCTCTTTTTTTTTTCCCCTCCTGGGGCTACCTTGGTTGGAGATGTAGATGCGATGCTTGGCATGGGCAGGGTCTTTTTTTTGTTTTTGGTGGCCAAGGTAAATAAATGGCTGGTGGGCCTGCTCCCTGCAGACACGATGCCGCAGCTGCCCCTCCCCCCCTCCATCTCCATCTTCATCACCAGCAGCAGGAGCCTCTCTGTGGTGAGAGGGCGTGTATGAGTGGGCAAGTGGGTTGGTGGGTACCTTGGGTAAGGTGGGGTGTGTGCCTGTTTGCCAGCGGCTGGAAGTGACGTTCCTGGAGAACGCGTCTGTCCGAGACGTCTTGTCTGGTCTTTGCAAGCTGAAAGACTCTTCTAGCCCGGATTTGGGGGTGGGTGTGCAGCACGTTAAAGTGGGGTTGGGCTGGGTTGCTACTGCCGCTTGCTGCAAATCTCGAGCTGGTTCCTGCTCCTCACGCAAAAACACCAAGAGAAAGAAGAGGAAAAAAAAGAGAGAGAGAGACAAAACACAAAAAACGCAAGCATATCGCCGGGGGAAACCAGCCAACCTTAATCTTGGATGGCGGCCGACCCGCCAGGTACTGGGCTCTGCGACGCGAGGGCTAGAAAAGGACGGACTGAAGCATCGGCCCAGGCCACCCATCGGTAGCGTCGAGCACAGGGGCTGGCTGGGCAGGGCGGACCCGGCTTTATCACTAAGCAATATGAGATTCTCGTCACGTAATTCGAGAGAACAGACCCTCTGGAGGGGAGGTAGCACGCAAGGAAACGGATTGGTCGGGGATTTTGTCGAAAAAGGGACGGCGGCAGGGGGTCGATCGCGTCCACTCAGGTTTCGAGGAACATGGGAGACGAGGACGGCAGAGAAACTTCCCCGTAACGGATCGTAATTACAACCGCCGTTTGTGGCGTTTTTGCCGTGATCCATCAGATTCTGGGGGAGCAGACCGGTCGATATCGAACCCAGATCTGTGGGAGTTGGCGCTCAGCACAAAGAAGCACAGGACCGAGCACGCGTGAATCTGGGGTATTCCATGTATCACGGACCTACGCCCTACTGCGTGTGCCATCCATGGCTACCTACCTACCCATGTGTGCCGCCATATGTCGACGCAGCAGCATCACGATGCTCGGCACCCGACTCATCGTCCTTTATCGAGACGATACGGGCGATTTTTGCTGTGCGACACCAAGACCTGCACTGCACCTACATACATGCATGCCCAAATAAATTTGACGGAGAGAGGGGAAATTACCAGGGAGGGTTGATGGCAGGTCGGGCAGGACAGAAAAGACGTCCTTGATGCCGAATGCTACCCACCACCGCTCCCTCTGGCCCGTTAGCGACCGGCCACGAATACAACGCCGGTCAACGGCCGATATGCGCCGCGTCACGCCGGGTCCCCCCCTCCATCGTGGGCCTGGCCGAGTGGTTTATGCTTTCTGCTGTTGTTCGACCGCCATGCACGAAGGATGGTGGCTTTGCTGCGAGTTGGATGCGAATGAGAAAATAGGCGCGAGCTGACTGCTCGGCACTGCACTGTGTGGGTGGGGAGGGTGGTGTGGGGAAAAGCGACAGACTTGCCCGATCGAATGGAGCTCTCCAATCGAATTTGAGCCTCGCGCAAGAAGAGGTCCAAGGAGGGGTTCGCATGGCTCTCTCGGTTGATAAGACGGTGCCTTGGCGATGCCCGACCAACTAACTGCATGTACAATGATTACATACTGTTATCATCGAGCACGAGCACGGCCGGTGCGTTTCAGCGTGTCAAACAAGCAGACGAAAATCGCCCGACGGACAGAGCAGAACTGCCGGGGGCGTGCCATGTGTCCATCCTTGCCCAACCTATGCTAGGCATACCTTCCAGACGCTACGAGGTGGGCGAGGGGATAAACCGGAAGTCTGGGACGCTCGACGCTTCCTCTCCTTGTCATTCCCGTGCAGAAGCCGCCGGCGGGCCTGGGATCTGATCTAGCTGCGAAAGCCGACACACCGGGTCCTCTGGCTCATGTTGTTTCGCGCTTGAAACGACCAATTTGTTTTGGGGCTCCTAACCAAGACAGGCACCTTACCTAGTAGGTATTCATTTGAGTTAGCACAGCTGAAATTTCGGCAGCGTTAGTCTCCATATCCCATATCCGCCAAGGCATCATCCATGGGTCCTGACAGTGCTATCAAAAGGCGGGAAGTTGCTCTCAATGGCCATTTGACGGAAGGCGGCTGCTCTCGGAACCGGTAAATCTAGCTAGCGAGCGGGGCAGAGAATGGTCTCGACCGTGTCTTTGCTTCCATAATGGATGGATGTCTTTGCCTTGCGTCTCCGTCGGGGTGCCGCCTCCCTCGCCACCACCCAACCCACTCGCAACTCTGCTGGCAGGTTTCAGGGTCCATTCCCCACCGGGCAGAGGCGGGTTTGACTGGTCGGAAACGGGCGCCGGCTTTGTCTCGGATCGTGTGGACCCTCTCTCCTCCGTGCCCGGAATCCGACGAGGCACAGGGCGTCGGTGGAGACCGTGAGAGACACGGAGAGTCGAGACCGCTGGACAGGATATCACAGTACAGTAGATGGATGCCTTCCGTGAACGGTACTAGACGGAGCAACTCCACTAGAAAACAGGCGGCGGCGTTTATGCCCGCTGGTCAGTCAGCCACTCGGCCCGGGCATCGCAAACGCTCGGGGCGTGCGCCAGAACCATATGGTGTTTGCCTCTTGAAAGGACCAAACCGAGCCAGGTCCCCCCTTCCGCCGGGCCTCTATGAGGCGTGAGACGCGCGGCGCTGCTTCGAAAGCTGCGTGCGTGCTGGGCCGGGAAGAAGCAAGCAGAAACGGCACGCAGACCAGAGACGACAGAAAAAGAACCAATAATAGAAAACCCGGGGTAGAAGAAAAAGAGTCGTCCGTCCGTGCCTGCGTCCGTGGGCTGCCTCATCTTGCTTTTTGCCAGTAAGGTCGTGGCGGGAACAAAACGGTGGCGTAAGGCAAATCCGATCATTCGTGTTCCCTGACCTCGGCCGGGCGAATGAACGACCTAGTTTGCCATCCATATGCGATGCAATAACACGCGCACAGACTGGTTCGCGAAACCGCGTCCACGCCATCCAAGGCGCCGCACACGCGGACTGGCCTTGGCCTGTTCACCGCTCACCGACGGAGCGACGCAGTGTCCGGTCGGGGACCTGAAGCCTGTTTTGATCCAAATGGCCCAAGGACATCGCCAAGTCCGCCGGACCCAAAAGGGGCTCCAAGTATCACTCACCCACTCACTCGCACTCTCCTTTGCCGTCAACAAAAGAGAGGAAGCCGCACTGCCCAGAGCCAAGGGGAAGATCCTCAAAAAAGGCAATCAAAAGAAATATTGTCAGCACCAGCCGAGTGGTCATGACCGTTATTGCCGGGGCGGCTAGCAGACACGGGGCAAAAGTCACCGAAAGTCGACGGCGTGGCGCATGCATACAAGCCGTGTTCGAGTAATAGAAAAGTCCCTCCATCCAAAACCATCTAGAAGAATCGGCCGCCGCCGCCGCCGCCTCCCGGAATACAGACAACACGCGCGCACACACTCTCGTCTTTAACCTTGTCCGCTCGTCTGTCTGCCCCTTCTCCACTCTCCCGTTCCCGTCTACCCGTAATCGAGAGGCGAGGAAGAGGCGACATGGAGAAACATATAAGAGCAGAGCCGAAATTGGGAGGAAGGAAAAAAAAAAAAAACGCCGCCGTTTGTGCAAACCTTTGGTCTCCGGCAGTTGGAAATCGTGGAGCAAAAAAAAAAAAAAACCATAAACATAAACAAGACAAAAAAGCAACGCAGAATATCCCGTCCGCCAGGCTAAGTGCAGCAAGATAACAATAANCGCCGCCGTTTGTGCAAACCTTTGGTCTCCGGCAGTTGGAAATCGTGGAGCAAAAAAAAAAAAAACCATAAACATAAACAAGACAAAAAAGCAACGCAGAATATCCCGTCCGCCAGGCTAAGTGCAGCAAGATAACAATAAGATGACAGACTGAACAGAAAGTCAGGACGGAAAACACGCATCAACCGGGGGGCCAAAAAAATGCTTTCGGGAGAAAAAAAAAGGGATATTAGGGTTTGCTGAGCTACGGAGGAACCGGCCCCAAATAACCCCGCGGCTGGCGGTATAGGGGAGCGATGCGGGAGAAGCGCAGGCGATGGGCGAAACAAGGAACAGAACCAAGAAAAGACCAATGTCCATTTACCTCCTTCAAACGTCCTCGGTAGTCCTACGTCGACATCCTGGGGTGGTAGCCCGGTATGGTCCCCGACGTTGACGACGCCGTTGGTGGCCTCTCCTCTGCGACATCGGGTATCTCTGACCTCCTCTGGCTCTTCCAAAAGTCCAGCGACTCCACAATGTCCTCTCCTCTCTCGTCCTCGTATGCGAAAATGATCTGTTTTTTTTTTGTACGACGGTTAGAGTCACGAAAATAACATGTGTGTGTGTGTGTGTCAGCGGCCAAGAAGAGACTCACCTCGTGCGTGCTGCTGTGAAGCATCCGTATGTTCTTGTGCGGAACAATATGGACCGCCCCCGAGTCGATGTGCCGCAGCTCGATGAAGTTGGGCTCGAACGCAAGGATCCAGGGGTAGGAGAGGGCAAAGCTCTGAGGTGTGCCCTCCCAGTCGATGCGCCACTCGGGCCTCGCGCGCCACCCGTTTCGGTTGACGAAGAAGGAGAACTCCGAGTAGTTGAGAAGGAACTCACCGTTGAGCCGCTCGATGTGGATCGGCCGCACCACGCCCTCCTTCCGCGCAACAAAGTCGAGCGACGTGTCGGCCTGGTCCAGGAGCGACTGCGTCTCGAGCGTCTCGAGAGCCACCACCTCGAAGCCGCGCGAGCATGCCACGCACAGCTTGGACCGCAGGAAGTGTACAGAGTACGACTCGGTCGGGATGTAAAACTCCTTGAACGGCTTCAGCTCGTCCTGCCCGGAGTTGAACATCCTGCCCAGACCTCTCTGTCTTCGCGTCGCCGACACGGCATCGTTGGGCTCGTACACCTTGATGGTTGTCGACAGCGCCGTCGGCTTGACGCAGCAGACGAGGTGTCGCCCCAGGCAGATGCCCACCCTGAAGAAGTGGCACGAGCTCTGGATCTTCTTGCCCCTGGGCGACGTCTGCTCCTGCGGGTCCAGCGCCGAGAGCGGGAAACTGTAGAGCGTCTTGCTGGTCAGGACCAATAGCAGCTGGTACTCCTCGAGCACGTCGAGCTGCGTGACGTTGGTTGTGTTGATGACCTGCTTCGGTTCCGATCCCTTCGACTTTCGATCCGATACGTAGATTCCCGTGTCCGTCCCGTACACCAGTTTCCGTCCACCGTCTGCAATTTTCCCAGCGTGTCAGTCAGTATACCTTCGTCATTTTTCGAGGCCCCTCTGACGTGTGGCATGTGTTGTTACTCACCGAACGGCACGACGCAGTTGACCTTGTTGGACGGGCCAAAAAATCCTGCCGAAATGGTGGTCATGTTCAGGAAGTCGGCCCGAGCCCTGAGCCGCTGTTGCGCGGCGTCGATGAACTCGAGCCACTTCTGCCGAGCCACTTGGTTCTGGGCATAAAGCGTCTGCTCGTAACCCGCCTTGCCCAGATGCCGGAATGTGATCGGCCATCCCTCGCCCTTCTTTGTTTCCGACGCGGTAGCCCGTAGCGGGAGCAGGCTGGACGACGTCCGCCTAACCTGGGTCCCGTGCGGGATGACCTCCTCCATCTCCTTGATGGAGAGGAGCTCGAGAGGGATCGGCTGAGAAGAGGCAAAAGGTCTGTTAGTCACTTCACATGAGGAGGCACAAAGTGTGCAGCGGGCATGCCATGCGGCGGGTACGGGGCCCAACAAACCCTGCGGTACGCCTTGGTCTCCTCGGTCCTCCCAACCTGCTTTGTGCGGGCGAGGAGCACGGCGTGATCAAATAGGAAGGCGGTGATGTCGGCGTTTTCCGTCACCGTCTTCTTCAGCTGCGTCTTGAACACAAGCTCGCGGCCCTCCTCGGTAAGCCGCAGGTCCACCCTCTCGTTCGGCCGGAACTTGAGGTTCTCGCTGAGGCGCCTGAGGTTGAACCTGTTCTCGGCCTTGCCCGACTCGGCGTTGACCCGCGTCAGGAGGTTTCGGATGAGGGTCAGCACCTTGGGAATGTCCTCCTTGTCCGGGTTGTCGGCCTCGGTGTACTTGAGCACGTTCTCGAGGAGCAGCGGGTACCGCGCCAGGCGCGTGGTCGGCTTGGTCAGATAACCGTTAAGCTCGAGCTTGCGCGACTCCTTGCGCCTCTCGATCTCGTCGACAAACCGGGCGAACTGTTGGTTTGTTGACCTCTCATTCTCGAATTCGAACTTGGCCTCGAGCTGCTTGGCGCCGTAGAGGATGAAGGGCTCGAACTGAGGGACGTACTCGCGGAAGATGTCGCCCACGTTGTGCACAACCGGGTTCTTCTGCTGGCGGTCCGTGAGAGCCTTTGCGAAGCGCGAGCTGACGCTGTGGATGGCCGGGTGGTCGATGATGTTGCTGAAGATGTTGCGCACCACCCGGTCCTTGCGGTTCGGTGGGATGGGCGAGTTCCTGGACCGCAGCGGGTTGATCCAGAAGTCGCGCAGATATTCGAGATCCTTGACAAAGTCCCTCTCGGTGTAGCATATCTCCGAAATGACCTCCTGTCGCTTCTTCTCCCTGTCCCCGACGCTGTCGGCGATCTCCTTTGGCACCGTGTTGATCCAGAGCTTCTGCTCGTCCGTCTGGTCGACATCGTCCTCGTGCACGGCGGGACCCTCGTCCCTGAGGCCGGGGCCCAGCCTCAGGTTCAGCCTGGATACCTGCTCGAGTCGGCGGGGGCACGCTATGCTGTAGCAGAGCTGGTCGCGGGTACAGGTTGGCGAGTAGCATTCTGACAGGAGCACAAAGACGCCGTCGACTCCCGGCTTCTCCTCCTCTTCCTCGGTCATGGTCTCCTTGAACTGGTACATCTCCGTGTTGGAGTCCCGCAACCTGTGCTCGTACGTGACGTCGTGGAAGAACTTTTGTGCGTCGAGGGCGCGGCCGAGCAGCAGGGCCAAGTTGCGGTCGGTAGTGCGGATGATGTACGACAGCACATCGACGGCGTCGGCGCCGGTGAAGGCGTTCTTGTACGTGAGACCGTTCTTGGTCTTGTCGCCGACAATGATCTTCTGGCGGAAGCATTCGGCGACCCGCGACAGCAGCGCGGGATAAACCAGGGGCGGGCGGATCCTAGCCGTCGAGGGCCGCTCGCCATCGGTCGATCGGGCCATGGAGGTGCGGTTGACGAGGGTGGTGGCGTCCGAAGACTCGGTCGGGGCGATCGACGGGGCGGCGGTCGACGCCATAGACATTGTCCTCTGGCCGTCATTGGTGCTGGTGGAGGAGACCATGCTGGTTGTCCTCGTCTGCGAGCCCGGCGCAGCCGAGTAGCCATTGGAAAACCCGTTGGAGATGGGCAACTCGGGCAGCTGAGGAGCGTTGCCAGGCACCCTACGGTTGGGGATTACGCGGCCGCTCATGGTCTGGTGTGCGTCGCGCTCGTGTGACGGATAGCCGCCGGTCATGGACATGGCTCGGTCGTCGTGTCGGTCTGGAACGACGCGGCCCTGCGCAGTCGTCCGGGCCGAGGGCCCTGGATTCGGCGGCTGGCCCGGAGGGCCTTGACGAAAGTTGTTGTGGGGGCCTTGTTGATACGCACTTGGGGGCGGGTGGTATACGGGCTGCCTTGGGGCACTCGCCAGGGACTGGGTTCGGTAGGGGTCCGAGTTCATGGCCGGGCCGGGCTGGCCGCCTCCCGGATAGTATCCCCGTGGGGCTGGAGGCCGCATGCTGCCGTAAGCGTCCCGGGGAGGCGGGGGCCGCGAGTCGAAACGAGGAGGCTGGCCGGGATAGCGGCGCGCCTGCTGCTGCTGCTGGAGGTATTGGGCCTGGGGCGAGGGAACCTGGTGGCCCGAGGACGGTGGTCGCTGCTGGGGGCCCGGATAGTAGCCGCCCTGCATGCCGCGGTCGTCGATTGGCCTGTTTCTGGGAGGATATGGCGGCTCGCCGTAGGGTCCGGCGCCCTGGGGATGCCTCGGGGGCGGGGGACGCTGCATGGAGCCTCCCATGGTGTGGGTGCGGCCCTGCTGCTGCTGCTGTTGCTGCTGATGCTGCATCATGAGCTCGGGCGGGGGCATCGACGACGAAGTCATGGTTTGCGAGCGGCCGGGGCCGGGAGCAGCGCCGAAGATGTTATTGAAGGCGGTCTCCCGCTGGAAGTCTGCCGAGTGGCCATAGTTCTGAGGCGGCGAGCGCTGGTCGGAGCGGCGTGGTTGTTGGCCCTGCTGTTGCTGCTGCTGCTGATAATCTGCCATGTTGCCGTCGACCACTGCGATGGTGGCAAAGTCATTAGCAGCTGCTCGAACGCGGCTCGATGATGATGGGGTTATGGGTTTGCCGACGACGACGGCCGAAGGCGTGGGCGGATTTGGCGGGTGTCGGTGCGTTCAGGTGTCGCGGCGACCTAATCACAAAGGCTTAAAAAAAAAAAGCACTCACCACCCAGCCCAGCGATTCACCACCAACAATAACGGCAAGATAAGAAATGCTGGGCAGAATCGGCGCCCTCTCCATGCAGCGGTGGACCTCAATGTTTACCAGGCCGTGGTCATTTGAGCCGCCAGTGTCGGGTGGAAATGTAAAACAAATTAAACGCCCCCAGAATGGTGATATACCAAGTATAAAAAAAAATGCAAGACGGGAGAGACGGAGAGAACGGAAAAGGTGAAAAAATAATGAAGAGGAGCCCCGACAAGACGTATGATTTGGGTGTGTGCGTGCGCGGTGCGAATCAGGACAACGTCCAGTCGCCGTTTACTCTGCTTTATCTCGACCTCCCCTTGTCTAATCTCGACGCGCCGTTTGATTCTTGGTCTTTTATTTTGTCCCTCTATTCCGTCTCCTTTCCCTTCTCCATAGACATTTTGAAGCAGATTTGGAGACTCTAGGTGCGACGTTGTTTGCAGCCTGGATGACTCGATTGCTGGGGAATCGGTTGGGACCGCCGCTCGCTCGGGGGGACCTAAAGTGGTGCCGTGAGATAGGTGGTAGGCATGCCGCTAGTGTGTCGGGAAGCCCACTGTCGTGCATGCTGGCTGGCCTATGCATACTTCAGATGGATTCAGATTGTGCCCAGCGGTCTAGGTAGACAGAAGGCGTTCCTGCCTGCCTCTGCACCTATATTACTGCCTTCGTATTCCCGCTCAATCTACAGTCGTGATCTCTTAGCAAGCCTGCTCCCGGCCACCGGGTTCCGCAGCTGTTTGGCGTTTGTGGCGGGGGCTGGTTCTCATCCATCAATGTCAGCCTCACCGTCTTATGGTGCGTGCTGCCAGCAATTGGCGTGCTTCGATTCAGGCACAAACGCGCAGCCGCACCGTAGTGGAAACCGCTCTGCCAACGCCCCGACGCCAAGATGCGGCTTGTAAGGAATCGCAATAGTAACAAGAGCGCAAACAAGGAAATATTAAGCATATACTCTGCCGTAAATCAAGCAGCTCCAGCCTCATTGTGGCTGTACTTGCCAGGCGCTCACTCCGTGGGTGAGAGATGGGTCACGTGACTGGCAGGGGATTAGCGGGCCTCGGGCTCTGCCATTGGAACCTTCGCCAGAGCCCGCGACGCTGTCATCCACCATCACCAAAGCCGCGTGTTAGCAGCTCCCAGACAGAGTCCTGCTGTGCAGAATCTCCATCGCAACCACCACTATGTCGCTTCAACCGGACTCGGAGCTCGCGCCCAAATTCGCGCCCTTTGTCGGCATGGTACGTTTCCCTGTTTCCCATTTGAACTCGTGGGCACATGATGCACGAGATGCTGACGTCGCTTCTTTGCTGCTCTAGGCCGGCATCGCGGCCTCGATGATCTTTGGATGTACGTGCATGCGACACGCGACGACCCCCTCGGCGCTTTTCGATGTCGAAGCAAATCCCCGACCCGACATGCGAACCACGGGGCTCCGGCGACGGATGCGGATTGCTGACGAGGGATACTGGATGGGTCAAAATCTACAGGCGCCGGAGCAGCGTACGGAACCGCCAAGTCGGGCATCGGCATCGCCGGCGTCGGCACCTTCAGGCCAGACCTTATCATGAAGGTCAGGACCTTGCCGGCACCTTTACCTGACCTCCAGCCCTGGCTGGCTTGCAAATGATGCTCGATCGCTGACGTTCTGCTCCTCCAATCAACTGTACCAAACAGTGCCTGATCCCCGTCATCATGAGCGGTATCATCGCCGTCTACTCGCTCGTCGTGTCCGTCCTGATCGCGCAGGACCTTACGCCGCCCACCCAGGCTACATACTCGCTGTACACGGGCTTCATGCACCTTGCCTGTGGGCTCTCGGTTGGCTTCACTGGCCTCGCGGCCGGCTACTGCATTGGTATTGTCGGCGACAAGGGCGTCAGGGCATACATGGAGCAGTCCAGGGTCTTTGTCGGCATGGTCCTCATCCTGATTTTCGGCGAGGTCCTGGGACTCTACGGGTGAGATCTCCTGTTCGCCTTTTTCCCGCGGACTGTCGCCGAGAAGTCCGCACGCCAAGCTCGGATAAACTAACGGAGATGATTCGGGAATCAGACTTATCGTTGCCCTGATCCTCAACAGCAAGTCCAAGGGCTAAATCCACCCCGCGATATCGAGTCCAACACAGACGCAACCACGGATGACGTCGCTACCAAAATGGTTGTCTTGTCGCCCTGAGGATAAGGGTGGGGAAGGGAATCGGAGGATGGGGGAGCGCCAAAGTCTCTGGAGACGTGGAGGCGAAACTGTACAACTGTCGAACAAGTATGCGGCCCGGCGTTATTTCGGAATATTCAGCTACCTATCTTCATCTTCATACTTGTCGTGTAGATAGATGTTCATCTCCTGTTAGCTTGGGTACAACTACGGTATTGCATCTCTCTCATGTGCCACTGATGGCCGACCTGCGAATCATGGACATTTCCCAGGATGATGTACACACACGCCGTCGCTAGCTGCCACTCGCGACCGAGGTCCAAGCCGGCGGAAGATCTCCAGGGAAAATAAGATGGAGAGAGGTTGTTGTTTGTGTATTCGGTGAGCACCGATCATTTGCTGTTTCGCTATCATCAAACTATCATTTCCCAACCTAGATATCGACAGGAAGAATAAATACCATAATCCCAGAATGCTTATGCTGTGAAGACTTCACAAAGGAGCGATAAAGTGCGAGCGCCCCTGCCCGGCAATGAATGGACCCGTCACCAATCGGTCAAATGCGAATTTCGGCACGTTGTATCCAGCTGGGTTTCCCTCGAGGAGGTGGAGGTGTCCAGAACAGAACAGCGCCCCGGCCGTGATCAAATTCAGCGCATGCCCATGCGCCTCGCGGTGGCTCCTCGTCGTCGGTTGCCTCCATCCCAAGTTCTCATTTGCGCTGCGAGTGGCAACAAGAGAAATTAGCAGAGCGCTAGCCAAAGATGCCCATTTGACCGGCACGTCGGGACGGGAATCATGGAAGGTCTAAGCTCTCCGGAATGGTCCATGCGAAGCAGCGATAAGATGTAAGGGACAGACGCGTGGGGGAGATGCGAATAGCGCGCGACGGCCGCTGGACGAGAAGAAAGTATTGCGTCAACTCACCTAAAAAAAGATCCCAACGCCTGTCCTCCATCTGCAAGATCGATTCCCCGTTCTCCCTCGCTAGCCTCTCGGCCCTTGCCTTGCGCGCGGCCTCCTCGCCGACCAAATACGGGTCCTCGAGCGGCCGGGGGCGCGACCTCTCCTCTGCCTCGGCGTGCTCCAACTCCACGAGCGACGCGGCGGTCGACAGCCTGCCGCGGGCGGCGGCCGAGCCGGCGGCTGCGGCGCTGGTGCGGCGGTGCGCCACGTTGCGGTAGTGGCGCGTCGCCGGGTTGTTGGAGCGCATGCTCGACGACCAGGGGGCAGGGATCCGGAAGGCCGCCAGCTCGACCGCGGCCGGACCCGCGGCACCCAGGCCCATCATGCCCATGCCCATGCCCATGCGGGGCGGCGCCGGGGGCACTGGAGGTAGGCCGATCGAGGGCGCCGAGTTGGAGTCGGCAGGAGCGAGGAGGCTGGTCGGAGAGGAGCCGTGCTGGTCCCTGTTAGAGGCCAGCGGCCGCTCGGGCGGCGAGTACGGCGGGGTCGGCTCGTTGTGTGGGAGTGTCGAGTGATATGACGGGACGTCCGAGACTGCGTTCGCGCGGGTGTGTCAGGGCCACATATCACACACCTAGGGACCGGAGGCTCCAGTACCAGAGGCTCCAGTACCAGCCTTGGGTCTGCCGGGAAAGCCGCGACAGGTGACGGGCTGGGAGAGGTGCAAACTGACCATATGACGGAGCCGCTGAGCGGATGGAGGCGGTTTCAAAGTCTTCGGCACTTAAACCCTCCATGTTGCTCACGACAACATGGGGGCCGCGCTGTTGTTGAACAGCCGTGGGCATTATGAAGATGGCTGCGGGGATATACCCGTCCCCGGTGTATTCTTGTGTAGAGAAACGGGGTAGAAGGAAGAAGTGTGGTGGTTGAAAGCTCAGGAGGCCCTGTTATGGAACAGTTCTCTCCCGCAGCCCGACCATGTCGGTCTAGAAGACGACAGGTTGGGGATGCGAAAAGAAATCGCAGGTTTGGTACCGAAGTGAGACGGCGCCGACGGGACAGGTTCGTGGCTGAGACTAGACAGCTAACGGCGGCAGTATTCTGCGTCACGCGTCGGTTAAAGACAGTCAAGACGACTAGACGTGTTTGTGGCTTGTGTTCGTTTGAGCGGGTGTGGTGGGTATGCAAAGGGGTTGCGCTGTCAAACTACGCGGGAGCAGAGAGGGAAGTACAAAAAGGTGCGGATCGCAGGTAGCAAAGATGCGGTGCGATGGCACACGTGCGCAACGGTGTCTTGGGTAGCGAACGGCGCCTTTCTCAAACGGGCATGCGAGCACCAGACCAGCGGCCAAGCTGGGTGGACGTGAGCGCGACGAGACCAAAGCAGGTCCGAGATGGAGGGAGGGACTCGGGATTGATTGGGCTGGGACGAGCACAACGAGCAACCAGGCTGAGGACTAGGCAGACGGGCGGCTGGGCTGCCACGACACATATGTACCTGGCCGGTGAGGAGGCAAGGGAGGGCAGCTGCGTAAGTAGGGCGGGAGGTAACCTAGTATATTTTTCAAGGCTAGGCGTGCCCTTCCGGAAGCTACAGTGTGTCCAATAAACCGGCAACCTAGCCCGGTCCTGCATGTAAGCATAGGAGTACGAGATGCACATCCCGAGGTGCCTACCTCTACCTACCTATCTAGGTAGGTAAGGTAGTAGGTAAAAACTGGTGTGAGATGTGCTGGATGTGTACTGGATGGGTGGGTTCTCCAGCAAGTCCCTGGCAGTCTGGGCCGGCCAGGGCAGGACCGGGCAGCCGAAAAACCATGATGTAGTGCGAGTCGAGGCTGGGCTTATCATTTGTCCGCAAGGACCGGAACCGCCAGTCGGCCCGCGCGTATAGGTCTTGGTATGATGATGTGGATGCGTGGATGATGTGCCGAATGGCTAGAAAAAGTGCCCTGCTTTTGGGGCCGCCGCACTCACCACACTGGCACACACCACCGCCCACCACCACACCACCGATTTCCAAGTTGGGACAGCAAGCAGCGCAAGCCCGAGCTTTCGGTGCTCCCAAGGTCCGCCGGCGCGGGGTTTAGCCGTCTGGTAAAGTAGGATCCATGGCCCCGCCAAGCACAGCAGGAGGCCTGTATGTACGAGGTGAGACCTGCACAGGCACAGCCACCCGAGCCGGCACGCGGCTCCACGCCGATAACGCGAGGCGGACTAGGTTGGTCGGCTACATGTGAGCACAAGAGCAGGCGGGTGGGGCTGGAAGGCGGAGGGGATGGGATGCCGCTCAAGAGAGGGGTCTCTCTGTCCTTGGTGAGTGACTTTTCCCAGGAGGGCTGCTTTGGCCGCATGCCCATCGGCGTCATGCTCGAGGATAGTATGGAGCTTAGCTTTCTGGCATCGTGGGTGTTTTGGCCGAGGATATGGTTCCCAGGTAGGTATTATTATGACGACAGACCATGTGTCGGATGTGGTTCGTGCGTTTTCTGGCCAAAAATTGGCGCAAAATCCGCGGAAGAAGCGGCCCCACATCGGCTGGGAGCAACTTTAGCGCCTCACTGCAAACCACCCGCTGCCGCCTTTCATCTAATATTTCCCACCGACCTGCCTAAATCGACAATTGCTGCTGGACGAGAGGAGCCGCTGTTCCTCCATACAAGCCACTTGCTCTATTGCGTCGTTTCCGTCTCTCGGGGTCTCGGATCTGTCAGCCCGGCTTGGGACCGAACGACAGCAGGCATCTTCCTTGATGGAGCACTGACACCGCCAACATCCCCCTTGGTTATCGCTGTGGGTCTGTCCGACCGTTTGCGGTCACCAGTTCCAATCTGCGTCATCGTCCTCGACCGGTTCAACTTGCTGGCACGCACCGCTACTTTCGGTATTCCAGGATCCAAGAGCCCACAGACGCTTTGAAACAACTCGTCTAACGAGACACAGTCGGAGTGATACCTCACCTCTGCCGGGCGTGGCTATGGAGCCGTCCAAACCCAATCAAGCTTTCCATCATCCAGGCACTGCGAAACCCAACTGGGGCACTCCTGTCTATCGACCCCACAGATTCAGCCCACTCGCTTCGGTGAGATCGCGGCGTTAGACGGACTCTTACACGTCATGGGCGGGGAAAAAACGGAGGACGGTGCGCAGGACAGATCGAAAGAAGACACCGAAATGTCAGAAGATATGGCAAGACACTGGTGACAAAGAGTGAGCGAGAAAAGGAAAAGAAGCAAGGCAAGAAAAGAAGAGAAAGGGAGCATAAGCCAATCCTGTCTCACCTCGCCAATGACGCCAAAATTGCACAAGGTTTTAGCCAACCATTCCCAGATACTCCCAATAATCCTCACCCGAGCGCCAAACAACCGTCCATAAACGCCACCTATTGCCCTCCCAAAGTGTTAGTCAACCGCAACCAAACACTGCCAATCAGCCGCCACAATGTGCCAGACAGCCACTCTATCGTATCTCGGAGCCGCTCCCAAGCAGCGTGTAACCCCTCCATCGCGTCAGGTAATCGCGCCCAGGCGACTGCCGCCATCCTCTGCAGAGAGTCAGCTAGCCGCTCCCAAATACCACTCATCGCCCTTCCCAAGGCGCCAGGCAGCCACTTGATCCCGTTTCCCAGCCACGGCTCGTACAGGTGCCGAAAGTCTACCTGGAAGAACGGGAACCAAGCCGCGTACACGGCGTCTCCACGGGTCCGGAGCTCGTTGATGTACCCCCTCGTCATCCACACCCCGCTGGCGCCCAACCAAAGCGCCCGCTCGCGAACCAAGGCGAAGTAGGCGAGGCCGGTGATGATCAACGCGACCGCGACGGTCGCCTCGACTATTTCCACCTGCGGCGGCGCTGGGAACGCCGCCAACGTGCCGGGTGGTGATGGTGGTGGTGGTGCCGAGAGGCTCGTATCACTGCCGTTGCTGTGTTCCTCCGTGGCCACAATGGTCTTGTTACCGGGTAGCTCCTTCTCATTCTGCGCGGCCACGACCGGTTTGCCGCCGAGGCTGCCGCCTCCTATGTAATTGGTGAACCCACGCGCGCCGCGAGATGCCGCCTGGAAAACCCACGTCGTCAAGGCCAGCAGCCACAGGAAGACCACCCAGATACCGAAGAAAGATCTGAACAGGAGCACCGCCAGCGCATAGGGGATTTTGAGGACCTGCCACGCCCTCTCCCATCGAGATAATTCCCCTGCCTGCGGCGCGCAGGACTGGCAGAGCATGCTGGGAAGACGAGCGCGCCAGGCCCTTGGTTTCTCGTCCCTGGCCGCCTCGGCTCTGGCCTTGATCAGCTCGATCCTGACCTGGTCCACTTTGGCCAGCACGTCTGCGAGCTCCGTCTTTCTCCCTGCGTAGGCTCGTTGGATGGTCTCTGTAGTCTCTGGGATGGTGGCGGTAGTGGTGGTTTTGTTCGCGTTATCTGCTGCCGCTGCTGCCGGAGCTCCTCCGGCAGCAGGCCTACTAAACAGTCCGCGAGGCCTTTGGCGTCTCTGCAGGCCGAGACGAGACTCGGTGCAGTTCTCCCTGGCTACCCTGAGAGCCTTGGAGATCTCGTTGGCGTGCCCTTCAAGACTGACGCGCTCCTGGTGGGTTCTGATGGCTCGTCCCAGGTCTGCGATGGTTTGCTTGTGCCTCTTGTCCTCGCCCTCGTCATATCCGTCGACAGGGACGCCGGCGGGGACGGTGGAATCGCTCTCTGTGATGGCCTCGACCACTTTTTGCAACATGTGCCCGAGCCCCTTGTACCTGGCGATGAGTCGGTCCGCGAGGGCCATGAGATCCCTGTTGTCCCTTTCTGCCCTGCTCAGCCTCGCCTCCGTCTTGTTTTGCAGAGTCTGGATATCCCGCGTCAGGCGGTTGCCGATTGCCAGCGCTCTAGCGAGTTCCGACCCGGAGCTCCGAAGCTGCGTGATGCTCTTCTGTGCCACCTCCAGCTGCATCCGACAATCCTCATGCACGGCCCTGGAGATGGAGATCTCCAGCTGGTACTGCAGCTCGTCTATCTGGGCGTTCGCTTCTGCGTA
The DNA here is from genome assembly GCA_003049425.1 of Magnaporthiopsis incrustans. Lineage (NCBI taxonomy): Eukaryota > Fungi > Ascomycota > Sordariomycetes > Magnaporthales > Magnaporthaceae > Magnaporthiopsis > Magnaporthiopsis incrustans. Next base: position 115,815 of record PYSR01000058.1, read on the forward strand.
TTTCTGGCTGAGGCTGTCAAACCTGGCAGCCGAGGCTTTTTTGTTTTCTTCCAAGCTCTCGATTTGGCCCCTGAACTCGCGCGCTGCCCTCTCGGCGTCGTCGACCCTGTTTCGCAAGCTGGCGGCCTCCGCCTCATGCAGCTGCTTCTCCGCCTCGAGCACGTCGACTAGCGACCGCAGGCGTGCCAGCTCCGCCTCGAACTCCTTGATGCGGACTAGTGAATGGCCCTCCACGCCCGCCGATGCCCCGGTCTCGCCGGGCTCTGGTGGGGAGGAGGACGACGGCTCTGCCGCGCTGCCGCCGCCACCACCACCGAGCCACCTGGGCATTCCAAACCAGGTTCTGGCCGTGATTGCTGGTCTGGCCGGCGGGCTGGCACGCAGCTGGACCACCTCCTTTTCAAGCTTCTCGGCCGTGGCTTCGGCGGCGTCCGGTTCGGCTATGAGCTGGTCAAAGGTCTCGTCGCATGCTTCGTGCCCAGCCTTGGCCTCGGCCGGCGCCTGTGTCAGCCTGGCCACTGCCTCGTCTCTACGGAGCCTTGAGCCCAAGATGGTGTGCCGTCGCGCTAACGTCCGCTGAGCTACCCAGAGCGATTTCGTCCTGGGCGGCCTGCCGTCAGGGCGGGTGCCGGGTTGCCTCTCTTCGTCCCGGGACGCATCGCCAGCACTTAGGGTTACGGGGTCTGGGGCGTCGTTGGATGTGCCAGACTCCTCATCGGCAAGCTCGTCATGTAGGCTCCTCATTAATCTTTCGCCCTCCTCGCCGCCGCCGTCCTCGTGGTGCTCGCCACTAATCTGGTGTCCCCCGCTGGTGAGGTTCGAGTCCTGGAGCAGGCGGATAATGCTGTCCGCCAAGTGCGATTTAGCTTCCGGATCGTCGTCCTGACCGCCGGCTTCTGCTTGTTTCCGCATGCTGTCCGCGAGTATCTCCTTCAGCTGGTCTACAACCGAGACCATACTCAGGACTTTGTTGAGCTTCCCCCGCGTCTGGCCGAGCTCCGCCTTGGACGCTTGGAGCTCGGCGCCCAGCTTAGAGAACCAGAGGCCTCCCATCTCCTTCTTATCGGTGTCGAGCGGCTCGCCCCAACGAGAGGTCCTGAGCTTAGACACGAGTTTCCAAGCGTAACCCGCAAGCTCGTTACCACTGCCTTCATTCTGGAGGTAGCGCGCTAGCTCTTCGATCGGGGCAGGGTCAAGCTCCCGCTTGAGCATTTCGACAAGCAGCCTGGCGACCTTGGGGTCCGCGTCGAACTGGCCGCGCGGGGCGGTCGCCACCACAGTACGGTACTCGACTGTCTCGTCGAAGGCGTCCTGCAGGACGTCGTCAGCGCGCAGCGCCGACGAGATGAGGCCCTCAGGCGGCTCGCCGCGCCCGTCAGAGAGCTCGTTCGCGGCCCCGAGCTGCGCGAGCCGGCTTTGCAGCTCGCTGAAGCGCTCCGCCATTTCGGTGCCGGTGAGGTCCCGCCCGCTGCCGCTAGGGTCCAGGAACACTTTGGTGTCGGCCTCCTTGAGCTGGACGGCGCTGACCAGGGCCTCGAGGGCGAAGATCTGCTGGGCCTGTTCCCTGATTTTGTTTTCGGCGACCGCCAGCTCGTCGGCCCACTTGCCATCGATGCCCTCGCAGTGACTCTCCAGCTCGTCTCGCTCCGCCTCCATCATCGAATTGGTCATTTCGAGCTCTTGGATCCGTGTTCTCAGGGCCTCCATCTCCGAGACGCCCTGTTTGGCCGAGACCGCGGACTCGGACCGGACCCTAGACGCCACGGCCGACGGTGGCGGTGCCTGCGCCGTCGTTGCCTTGCTCTTCTTCAGTTGCACGTTTTCGCGTTTGAGCTCTCGGTTCTCTGCCTTCAGCTCTAGGTTCTCTGCCTTCAACTCTCGATACAGGCTGGTGATTTCACCGAGCGACTTCCGCAGAAGCCGTGCTTTGTTCCGGTGCTTCTCGCAAGACCGTTTGAGCTTGTCGTTCTCTTTGAGTTGCGCTGCGCCCAGGGCGGTTGACGGCGCGCCCTTCTCGATGGGTTCAGCAGCGGTGCCGGAAGCTGGATGTTGGCCACTAGCGTTCTTGTGGATCGTGGGCGGCGGTTCATCGTTGTAAATGTCGCCGAGGTCATCCGGTTCGCCATGGGCTTCGTGATATTCATCGTTGCTGCCCCGAGATGAGGGGCGGGAGTGGTTTGAATCGTTTTCGATATCTCGCGTCGGCCCTATCTCGACATTGGCCTCGACTTCCTCGTTATGATGTTGCGTGTCCTCGTGTTCCTCGTCCTCATATCCATCGTCCCCATATTTCTCGACATGGTTATTCTCGTCGTAAGTATCCTCGCACCCATAATCGTCGTCCTCGCCCTGATCCTCCTCGTCATTGTTCTCTTCGTTATCATCTTCCTGGTCTCCCCTTCCCTGCCTCTCCTCCTGCTGCTCCCATTCCTCTTCTGGCCCCTGGTTCTGGTCCTGGTCCATCTCCTGCTCTCGCTCATCCACCTCCTTGGCCCTCCCTGGGCCCTTTACTCCGTCGGACATGTTGGACGATGGAGGAGGTGATAGTGCTAGCTTAATACCACCGATGCGGCTGAAACAGCTGCTGTGGCTGCTGGAAGAGCTGCTGGACGACGTGCTGTAACTGGGCCTGCACCTGATTTTGGTAGCTGCTAAAGGCAAGCTGATATTGGCCTTCTATGTGCCAGAGCGCCTGCTGTAGCTCGGTCTGAACCTCGTTCTGGTAGCTGCTAAATGCGAGCTGGTATTGGCTCTCCAGCTGCTGCCGGAAGTTGCTCGCGGCGAGCTGGTACTCGGCCTCCAGGCAGGAGCGGGCCTCCTCCGCCTCTGCACGGAGCTGCACGGTGGTGTGCTGGACGTCGTACCGATACTGGTCCTCCCAGAAGCCGCACTCCACGAGCTCACGGACCTCCTGCTCTCGTCGGCGCCGCTGCTGCCGCGGCTGGGACCTGGTCTTGGCGACGCGTAGCCTCGTGCGCCGTTCGGCCGTGAGGGTCCTGCGCAGCCGCTGGATCCTGGCGTCCTTGTCTTTGAGCGCGCCGCTGAGATCTTGGACCGCCTTTTCGGCCCGGCCCCTGATGTCTTGGATGACCTTGTCGGCGGGGCCCCGAGGTCTTGGGCCGGCTTGTTGTTGCGGCCGTCGTCGATTTTGAACTTTCCTAAGAGATCGGAAACGTCGTTGACGGCTTGACGCCGGAGCTTAGCTGATTGCTAAGTTTATCTTGGGTTTCTAGATATCAAGTATGCTTCGAGGGTAGAAGCGCTCAAGTCGTCGAGAAACGGGATATTTCGTCGTTGATCGGGGGATAGATGGCATTGGAGGGAGTCGGGAATTGGACGTGAACATAGTAGAAAGGGAGAAAATGGGGTCAAGAACGGACAAAGGAAGAACATGACGAGAAGAATTATTTCTGCGTTCAGAAAAAAAATGATGTCCGAAAACAGAAAGTTCGTGGCAGCTTGAACTGGGCTTTATGAAGGCAAACAAAACACTGGGGAGGAAGCCTGTACAATGGAAAAAACCGGCCTGCCCGATCCGTCGTCCAGCGTGTGATGGGTATTCGGGGATTGCAGATCCGGCTCTGCTCGTGCGGACAGAATGGACAAAGAAAAAAAAGATCGATGTGGATTTCTGGCGTAGGGATGAAAATCCAATGCCGCTTGCCAGAAACGGATGTTGGCTCTCACACTTACCGATCTCGACGTACGCAGCATAGAGCTCCCTCTCTATCTGCTCGTTGTATTCGCGCTGCCCCGCAGCGCTGTCGTCGCCGTCGTCATCGTCGCCGTCGCCGTCGTCATCGTCGCCGTCGTCATCGTCGCCGTCGCCGTTGTTGTTGTTGTTTTTGCTGTTGTTGTTGTCGTCGTCGTCGTCACCGCCAGCGACAGACGAGATAAACAAGGGGGATGAGGACCGGCTCGACCCGGGAGAGTTATTGGCGGAACCAGCCGCCGGAGAAGAAGTCACAGGGACTGAAGAACACGCGGAATCCATCTCGGTCGATGGGCGAATACAACTTCGGTCAACGAATCTTGGGAACAGAGGAGCAAGCAACGGCAGAAATCTCGATGAAGGCGTCGTATGATCGAGTATCAACAGAGAAGTGAAGTCGTTAGTGATCTGGTTTGGTCCAGTCCAAGTTGAAATCCAGACGAGAGGAATCCTGGAGATTGCGTCGCTGGTGGCTCACAATAGCTTGATATTGTAGTTCAGCGACAATCTGAGAGATGAGTCAGGCACAATAGCGTGAATAGCGTCGGAAAAAAGTGTTGCTATTGAGAATTAGTGTGAATAGAAACTATCGTTTAGAAATGGTCTAGGCGTTGGCTATTGAAACGGGGTATCACGATACGAGTAGAGGCGGCGGGCGCGGATGCCCGACGACGACAGAACAGTGCTATTCAGACGAGGACGGTGATCAGAGATATAGCCTTTGCCGGCCACGCGGAGTTTCTCCTTTCACCTAACTGCTGTACCATCCTCTCGCTCCGGGACCGCTGTGGTCCGTGTCGGCGCGGTGAGGGATGATGGACTCGGTAATGCCAAAAACGTCGATCACCTCCCTCCACTTCGCCTGGTCCAGCTCTATGATGGCTTGGTGCCTTGTCAGATTTGATCTTTCGGCCGGCTCGCCGTCGTCATCATCCAGAGGCGCTGCCGGCGAACAAACCAATGTCAGAACAGGAAGCATGGACAAGGGACAAGCGCACGACGGGGCGGGACTGTGAGCGCGTGCAACGAGGCGAGCTAGGGACTCACATATCGACGGGAGGCCATCGTCGTCAAACTCTAGATTAACCTTGGCGTCGCGGATCAGGAAACTGATATAGAACATGTTCTCGACCGTCTGGGCAAAGGAGCGCGGGTTGACGGCGAAGCGCAGCAGGTCGATGCCGCCCGTGTCGCGGATAGCGAAACGGTCGTAGAAGGGCCGGAGCGCATCGGCGTCTTCGCGCAGGTGCTCGGGCAGCTCGTCCTCCACGGCGCGCATGCAGGCGGCCTGGCTGTCGGCGACGACCGTGCGGAGCAGGCGGAATATGCGGGTGCACGTGGCCGTCAGGTCACCCTTCTCGACGCCGGCGCCGGTCTGCATCGCCTCCGGGTTCAGGACCTCGGGCCGGACCTCGTGCAGGCTGTTGATGCGGAGCGGCGCCGTGCGCTTTGCCACCTTGCGGGCCTTGCGCTCAACCGAGAGCGGGCCAAGGAGCAGGCCCGGCAGTGCAGGGCGCCGCACGTAGGGGACGCAGGCATACTTGCCAAAATGGGCCCAGTTGAGCGTGTCGCCGTCGTCGCCGTCCTCGTCGCCGTCCTCGTCGCGCGAGCCGCCGCCACCGCCCGCAGCTGCACGGCGGCGGCGACGGTGCTGGGTGCTGGACAGCTCGGCGTGCGAGTCATCGGCGATGCCGCGGCCGTGCTTCATGTACGTGATGCATTTGGAGACAAGCTCGTCCACGTCGACGCCGCCGACGGTCCCCGCACCGGTCGTTAGGCGATTGGAGCGGCGGTAGGCAGTCTCCGCTACGTTGAGGATCAGGCGCGAGTCTACGGTGGCCTCAAACGTCTGCTTGATCTGATGTATGTAGTCGTCGGCCTCTTGCAGCATTTCGGCGTACAGCGTGGGCCGCGCCGAGAGCAGGTCCTCCTGGTTCTCGGCCGTTTTGCGCAACAGACCGCGCACATGGCGCTGAATCTCGCGCCGCTCGTCGAGCGACTGATTCGGATTGAAGTGGTTTAGATCGTCGTCGCCGTGGTCGCCCATGGTGGTGGATGAGGAGGGGTGGCGGGTTGGCCGGCTGGGCAAAGAGGATTGCAGGCCCTGCCTGTCCAATTTTGTGCGGACGGTACGGCAAGCAGCGGACGGCCTCGTCTCTGCTGGACGCGGTTGCTTCTTGGTAGATGTTTCTATGCTTGTATTCCGTGCCCGTCGGTGGTAATACCTGGACGTAGGTCGTCTTAGAGTCGCAACGCGCTGATGGGATTCCGGCAGGGTTGACGCGATGAGCGTTGAGTGGATCAAGTGGGGGAGCTGAAGGGTTAGGGGTATGCAGCTCCTGCTAATTAGTTCCCGCCCTCCCGTGCCATCCATCCCATGGCGTCAATCCCCGTCGCTTGGAACAGTCACGAGGGCCGGACCAAGCGCCCTTGCGGAAAACTCAACACAACCGCCTGCCTGTTTGCTCGCAATGCTAAAACTGCAGCTTGGGCCGCCAGAGCAACCGACCGCGCTCCTGCTGTGTGCTGTCGCGCCGCGCCCGCCGCCGATATGAGGGAGACGGAGCCCTTCTCGTTCGCGAGCTCCGAGGCGCTCGACTTCCCCGTCAGCATCCGCATAATCAACCTCGAGGGCGATGAGGTGCCCTACCGTGCCTCCACCCTGCTGCAGCACCCCGAGCTTCGCCATGTTGGCTCCAACACCAGCCCCAACTCGGATCTTTATGCCACCGTTCAGGTCTGGGCCGGCTCCAAGCCGCTGACAGTGCCGGTCCAAACCGCCTACCGCGCCTTTAAGGCCGAGCGACGGTGGAACGAGTGGCTGACCCTGCCCATCAAGTACTGCAACGTGCCTCTGAATGCCCGCCTCGCTATCACTTTGTGGGATCTGTCGCCCGCGGGCGGCAATGACGCGCAGGGTCATGCCGTTCCCTTCGGTGGCACCACCCTGCCCCTCTTCGACAGGGACAACCAAGTCCACAAGGGCCGTCAAAAGTGTCAGGTCCATCGACACAAGCTTGCTGACGGCCGTGACGATTCGACCACCCCCGCCATGCTGTCCAGGAAGCGCCGGGACGAGACCGTAGCTCTCGACAAGGACGCCGAGGAGCTTGAGCGGATGGAGAAGCTCTTCAAAAAGCACGAAATGGGTGAGATCCCACGCGTTGAGTGGCTCGACCAGCTGGTCTTCCGCGGCTTTGAGAAGCGGGGTCTGCAGACAGCGAGGTCGTCGCTCAGGACCCTTCAGAGGCAGAGGGCGCTGCAACAGAAGCCCGAGGGCGAGCAGCCACCACCACGACAGCAAGAGGATGGGGGGGAACCGCAGCAACGAGAGGAGGAGGAGCGTGCCTCGAAATTCCTGCTCAACGTCGAGCTGCCCCGGTTCGACTTTCCCGTGGTTTTCGCCGACCACGAATACCCGCCTCCGCCCATCTCGTCGCTGCAGCACATGTCGGCGTCACAGTCCAACATAGCACTGAAGCCGCCGCCAGAGGTTCTGTACGGGCCCGGCATCAACAGCCCCGGCGACCGGTCACGAGAGCGGCTGGTGCGGGTGTACGATCCCGAGGTGGGCGCCAAGGACAACCCTGCTGAGAGCAAACACCGGCGGCTTGTGCGTGGGCAGCACCGGCACGGGGTCATGGACAAGGACCTGAAGCCAAACCCCAAGACGCGCGACGAGCTGAACCTGATTCTGGCCTACTCGCCGACACACGTGCTGACGGCGGACGAGCGCGACCTCGTGTGGAAGTTCCGCTACCACCTCAGCCGTGACAAGCGGGCGTTGACCAAGTTCGTCAAATCGGTCAACTGGCACGACCAGAGCGAGTCCAAGCAGGCGGTGCAGGTGCTGGGCAAGTGGACCGAGATCGACGTCGACGACGCGCTTGAGCTGCTCGGCTCCACGTTCGAGTACCCGGCGATTAGGGCGTACGCCGTGGACCGCCTGCGCAAGGCCGACGACCAGGAGCTGCTGCTGTACCTGCTGCAGCTGGTGCAGGCGCTCAAGTTCGAGCACATCTCGGCCGAGGGCAGCCGCGAGGCCACGCAGGCGTCGTCCCTCGCGCGCTTCCTCATCGCGCGCGCTAGCCAGAACTTCATGCTGGGCAACTACCTGTACTGGTACCTCATGGTCGAGTGCGACGACACCAGCCAGGAGCAGCTGCCCGAGTACCGCGGCATCTACCGCAAGGTCGCCTACGACTTCATGACGGAGCTTGTGGCGCGGCCCGGCGGCGTCGACGCGCGCAAGACGCTGCTGCGCCAGGCCGAGTGGATCGCCATCCTGTCCAAGATCTCGGCCGAGATCAAGGAGTCGGGCGAGGCGATTGCCAAGCGCACCGAGCGCGTCAAGCACTTCCTGGCAGACCCCAAGAACGAGCTGGTGTCCATCCAGCCCGCGCTGCCGCTGCCGCTGGACCCGGCGGTGCGCATCGTCGGCGTCGTCCCCGAGGAGACGACCGTGTTCAAGTCGTCGCTGCACCCGATCAAAGTCACGTTCCGGACCGAGGCCGGGCTCAAGTACCCGATCCTGTTCAAGACGGGCGACGACCTGCGCCAGGACCAGCTTGTGGTGCAGATCATCACGCTGATGGACCAGCTGCTGCAGAAGGAGAACCTGGACCTGAAGCTGTCGCCCTACAAGATCCTGGCCACGAGCACGAGCGCGGGCCTGACGCAGTTCGTCGCGTCTTCGAGCTTCCAGTCCATCGCGAGCCGGTTCCGGGCCGACACGGCGCTGGGATACCTGCGCCACCACAACCCGGACGCCAGCGCGCCGCTGGGCGTGCGCAAGGAGGCGCACGACGTGTTCGTGCGGTCGTGCGCGGGCTACTGCGTCATCACGTACATCCTCGGCGTGGGCGACCGCCACCTGGACAACCTCCTGCTGGCGCCCGACGGGCACTTTTTCCACGCCGACTTTGGCTTCATTCTCGGACGGGACCCCAAGCCGTTCGCGCCGGCGGTCAAGCTGTCGCGCGAGATGGTGGACGCCATGGGGGGCACCGGGTCGGAGCAGTTCCGCGCCTTCAAGCAGTACTGCTTCCTGGCCTTCTCGGCCCTGCGCAAGTCGAGCAACCTGATCTTGAACCTGTTCAGCCTCATGGTGGATGCCAACATCCCCGACATCCGCCTGGAGCCCGACAAGGCCGTGCTCAAGGTCAGAGACCGGTTCCACCTGGACATGACGGAGGAGGAAGCCCTGAGATTGTTTGCACGTATTATCGACGACAACCTCAACGCCTTCGTGCCAATCGTTATTGACCGCTTGCATGAATTCGTTCAACAATTTAGGGCCTAATTCGTTTTTGACTTGGCTAGTTTTTATGCTGGTTTCCTTGAATTCTGTCGCCGATTCCTGGGGGGGGGGGGGGTTTGGCCCCTCNCCCTCCATTAATCATTCCGGGACGCAATCCTGTCTACTACCTACTTGCTTACCCCTGTCTTCCTGCAGTTAGGTAGCCTCGAGAAGAGTTGCGTTTCAGGATGCAGGATTAACGTAATGCAAAGAAATGTCCGTTTCCGGCAAGTCCGATGAACCTCCGCTCGGGATCGGAGCAGCCGTACATGCGTCCTCCCGAGACCAAACCAACCCAAAGCCGTAAGGCGGTCGGACTTTCGACCGCAAACAACACCGACCCTCAACCTGCTATTGCTCGGCTGTAGAGCATGTGCGTCATCCGGGCCGTGGTGGAGCGCAACCCCTCATTTGCTGGGTTGGCTTGGTCTCGCGAGGCAGGCCAAGACGGCCGGCTTCGTAACTCCGACTGCTCACCGCAGCTGACAAACCGCGCTCTTTTTTGGTATATATATCCTACCATTGACCTCGTTGCCAGATGCTGAGGAGATGGTTCCAAAGCAACTCGTTGACCCCCTGTTCTAAGCCAGCAACGAAAAGCATCCTGTCGCCCATTCCCCCTACACGACCGCCTCGCGCGCAGACAAGATGAGCCAAGAAGTCAAGCCTTTCAAGGTCCAGATTTCGGACGCGGAGCTGGAGCTCCTCCGGAAGAAGCTGGAGCTTGCCCGGCTGCCCGAGTACCCGGCAGACAGCGTCTGGGGCGAGGAGGCCGAAGGTGGCGTGACGATGAGCCTGATGCGCGACACGGTCCAGCACTGGAAGACGTCGTACGACTGGCGTGTCGAGGAGGCGCGAATTAATTTGTTGCCGCAATTTTGTACGCAAGTCGAGCTTCAGGGATTCGATCCGGTCACGGTGCACTTTGTGCACGCCCGTGCTCCCGTTTCGGCCAGGGCGGGCGGCGCGATCCCGTTGCTATTTATTCACGGCTGGCCGGGCTCCTTCGTTGAGTGCAAGCCGATGCTGTCGACTTTGCTGGAGGCCGGCTTCGACGTCGTGGCGCCCAGCCTGATCGGCTATGGGTTCTCGAGCTACCCGAGGCAGGAAGGCTTCAAGATCGCGCATCACGCAGAGGCGTTCGACGAGGTAATACACATATCATTGACCTTGACCTGGCCCCTTTTCCCCTACTCATAACCACACTGATACTAAATGAGGTTTCGCCATCCAAAAGGTCATGGCCAGACTCGGCTATAGCGAGTACGTCGTTCAAGGCGGCGATTGGGGCTCAATGGTCGGGCGGGTCTTGACCCAGCTCCGCCCGAAAAGGGTCAAGGCTTTGCATCTGAACCTGGTAAGAAGCAACGCGGCATCCAAGCGCTTGATGATTCTAGTGGTAGTTACCGACCTATCTAATGATGTGTGCTAACCACCAACATCACACGGCCGCAGCTCACTACCCCAAAAGTCTTCGCGCCGCCGCCGGGCTGGGAGAAGGATCTGACCGAGACCGAGAAGGCAGCCATTACACGGGCGAAGTGGTTCTTAAAAACTAATACAGCATATCAGGAGGTGCACAGAACCAAGCCGCGAACGCTGGGCTACGCACTGCACGACTCACCCGTCGGGATGCTCGCGTGGATGGTGGACAAGCTCCTGCTCTGGTCCGATGTGCGGGACAAGAAGTGGACGCCCGACGAGCTGATCACATGGACGCTGCTACATTACTTCCCAGGACCGACGACTGGACTAAATATGTATCGCGAAAACATTGCGGCCTTCGAGCAGGCGGCAGGCTACATCGAGCAGCCGGTCGGGGTGTCGCATTTTCAGAAGGAGCTTGGCATGGCGCCGCGGAAGTGGGCCGAGGAGGAGTGCAACGTCGTGTTCTGGCGGACGCACGATCGAGGCGGTCACTTTGCCGCCTACGAGCAGCCCGCGGCGCTGGCGGCCGATATCATCGAGTTCTTCAATGCTCAGTGGGCGAAGAAATGAGACTGCAGTGGGGGTACATGTACCTAGGTGGGGACCTAAGTGGGCACGATAAGCGCGCGCTTTCAACGTAAAAATAGCCGCCCGCGTGCCTCGGAAAAAACAGACACCCCAAGAAAGTAAGCCCGGCCAAAATGAACTTTGTTTGCGAATTAAAAAGAGAGAGAGAAAAAAATAAGAAAGGAAATAGGAAAAGAAAGCAAACAAGTAAGGAAAAGAAATAGGAAAAAAAGGAAATAGGAAAGGAAAGGAGATAGGCAAAGAAAGGAAATAAAAAAGGATTTGCTTTTTTAAAGGGAGGTTGTTTATTGTACCTAATGAGTGGCCTTTTAGTGTATCGCTTTTTTTCTGTTCTGCGTGCCGCCGACACAGCCGCTTCCAGGAACAGGATCCATTAAACACGGATCGCCAATCTATTATTATGATCATCATCATTGCCGTCATTACACCAGCACGGAAGGATAGAAATCGCATGTGAATGCAGTGCAGCAACCCGACCCACATGCCCGGGATAATCACAATATCACAGGGGGCTCGGCGAGCGGCTACCTTCCAAGTATCTCCCTACGAACCCTTCCAGACCGGCCTCCGCACGGAGCGTCCGTCCGTGGAGCCGCAAGGCCAAGGCTCCCCGAGCCGGCGCGACCCTAACTTGTAGCTGGTGTCAATGGGCGTCGGCTCGAGGCTCACGGTCGGGCTGGGTTGCCGTGCTTGCCGAAGGGAGAGTGCTGTCACACGTTTGCTGGCGCTTGTGAACCTTGGCCGCCGCAATCAGACTGCTGGGCCGCAGTCCAATCTTGACACCATGGAGCCCTGCCTGGCCTTTGATTCGGACAAATAGCAAAAGTCACTTGACGTTAATTTCGCTTTGTCGCTCCTATTCCTCGACGGTCTTCTTTGTCTGCGGCGATCGTATCAGTGAATGAATGCCTGCCTATCCGCTGCCACCATCAAACGCCCAGCCTGCCCCTATTCTCCGCATCCATTCCCCTCCAAGACCACCACCTAAGTACACAACAAACTTGCACCGGAAAAAAAAAGGAGAGACCAACCGGGGAAATATACTCATAATCAGGAAGCAAGAGAATGGGGGACAGAAAACCACCCTTTAGAGCAACACGAATGCCGCTGGCGTTGCTGATAGCATGCCTCCTCGTCCCGCTGGCGGCCGGCCAGGCGAGCAAGAGCAACGCCACGCTGGCGCCCAGCATCGTGCATTGTCCGGAGCGCGACGAATGGATCCGGCCGGCCAGCCGCGGCATCTCGCCGGCCGAGGAGGCCTGGGTGCGCGGACGCAAGGCGGCCGTTGTCGGCTCGCTCGAGGCGTACCTGGCCAGCATCGACATGGGCGACTTTGACAAGGCCGACTACATCCGGCGGCTTCGGGCCAGCAGTGGTAATAGTAGCTGCGGCCACAGGGCCGTGGGCGCCGACGCGCCCGTCATCGGCATGTGTATCGGCGGCGGCGGCTGGGCCAGCGCTATCACGGCCATAGGGGCCCTGCGCGCCTTTGACGCCAGGCAGCCCGCGTCCGTGGCCGCGGGGACGGGCGGCCTGCTGCAGTCCATGACGTATCTGTCGGGCCTGTCTGGCGGTGCGTGGCCTGTCACGTCGCTGGCTGTCGGGTAAGTTGTGTACTCCTTCCTCCACACCGGCCCGCGCGCCGTCTGGCTTGTTTTGGGCTAACACACATACGCGAAAAAAGCGACTTCCCTACCGTGGACGATCTTATCGGCAGCTGGGAGACAAACATAAGCCGCGTGAGCGGCGTCGACAGGGACACCCAGTGGTCGGCGAGGCCCGAGACCATGTTTGGCCAGCTGGCCCGCAAAGCCGTGCGTGGCTTCAACGTCAGCGTCGCCGACTTCCTGGGCCAGGCTTTCAGCTGGGAGGCTGCGCCCTACACGCGCGGCGGCCTGACTTTTACCTGGAGCGGCATCACCGGGTTGGACAAGTTCCAGAGCTTCGGCATGCCATTCCCCATACTTCAGGCCGTCGGGCTTGATGCCAACGATGAAGAGTTTTATGGTCTCAAGGTACCGAGACGAGACAGCACGAATGTAAGTTTGGGGGCTTCTTTTGCCCGGCCACACCGTCCTCGTCGCTACCTATACTAATCCTGTGTGTGTCTGCAAGTGGGAATTCAACCCCTTCGAGTTTGGCACCTTTGAGGGACCCCAGGGCGGCTTCGTGCCTATGGAATGGCTGGGCACGCCCTTGGACGCCGGCAAGCCCATGAACTCGTCGCTCTGCGTGAAAGGCTTCGATTCTGTCGCGTTCGTCGTCGGCGCGTCGGGCAACGCCTTCAACTTTTGGTACATGGCCGCCATGTCCAACGACACCAACGGCCGCTTCTCCAAGCGGGACCGGCTGTCGTCGTCGACGCGCGCCAGCCTCGCCTGGCTTGCCGAGGCCGCCTCGAAGCCGGTGGGCGAGATATCGCGAGTCGCATCCCGAGCCGGACGGCATGCCAGAGCCGTCAGGAGGACGATGCGGTCGCCCTGGAGTGCGCTACCGTCGTCCTCCAAGCTCAAAAAGCGGACGCCAATTTTCGAAAAGAACGACATCAACGGCATCGTCACCGTTTTCAAGTCCTTCTTCAATTATACGCTACCGGAGCTGGCCTATACTACAATACCTAACCCTTTTAGCGGGACGACATTCACTCAAAACACCCTGTGGGCGCCCGACGCGCTCGTGACGGCCGACGGGTCCGAGACGCTCAACGCCCTGCCCATGCCAGTACTAGCCCGGCCGGAGCGCAACGTCGACTTCATCATCGCCGGGGACGACGCCGAGGACGTGCCACTGCAGTGGAACAACGGAACCAACCTGCACACATCATATCTACAGGCGCTTCACAATCCTCAGGGCCCCATCCCGTTCCCCAAAGTGCCGCCGCCGGGCACCTTCGTCGCGAGGGGTTACAACCGCCGCCCCGTCCTGTTCGGCTGTGACACGAGCCTGACGACGACTCCGGAGAAGGGCCACGAGAGCCCCATCGTGCTGTACCTCGCCAACGCGCCTTACAGCGCCTACACCAACTACTCTGATTTCAAATCGGCCTTCTCGCTCGAGCGGACGCGCGAGGTCATGGTCAACAGCTTTAACCTTGTGACGCAGGCCAACGGCACACTGGCGACCGACTGGCCGCGCTGCCTGGCTTGCGCCGCCGTCGAGCGCAGCCGCGCCAGGCTGGGCATGCCGCGCGCCGCGTCGTGCACCGCATGTTTTACAAAGTGGTGCTGGGACGGCACCGAGGACGCCGGACCCGTGGGCGAGGTGGATCTGCATATGGCGCTGAACCCGGCGGTAAGTTTTGCTGAGTGGAATAGGACACATTCGTTTTGATGCTGTGGAGAGGATTAATAGTAGAAAAGCAAGGTAGAGGAGGCAGGGTAGATATAGACATGCCGTTTTTTGACTCGTTAATTTTAATCGTTGGTTTGTCTTTTGCTGGAAACGAGGCTGGCACGTTTGTTCCCTGGTAAGATATTGCACTGTATGGACTGCATGTACGCCTAACCGTGTAGGTTGGGAGATATCAAGGATAAAGGAGATAGGAAAGATAAATGAAACAGGAAGGATAAGGGAAATAGGAAGAATAAAGAGACAGGAAGGACAGAAAACTAGGAAAAATTATAAGATCAAACAACCCGCAAAAATGGCCCTTTGCCATTGTCAGACAATGCCACAATGTAATTACTTCCAAGGATTATAATACAGCTTTTCGGGTTAAATTCAAGAGCCTTCCAGATCTCAGCCTCCGTGGCCTCCGCCGGCTCCTCGATCTTGGGAATTTTGGCCTCCCTGTCCTCACCACCCGCCGCTGCCTCCTCGGCCGTGCGCTTGCTGGCCCCGGGCCTGGCAGCCTTGGGGTTTGGTGGCCCTGCCCTTGTCTGTCGCGGCCTCCTGGGTTTTACCAGGTACAAGCGTCTACAATTACGACGCGGTCCGCGTCGAATAATTCCTGGTATCTTTACGAAAACGACCCAATTCGTGCCTTCTGGGACAACCACCACCACCGCCTCGCTCGCAAACCTCAACACCCACAATCCGCCCAGGCTCCGTCCCAAGAACTCGGACGGCAAACAGCACCGGATCTTCGCGCTCTAGGCGTTCGATGGCATCGAAGGGCGGCTACCTCCAGCCGGAGTTGGTCGAAGGGTGGCTACCTCATCTGGCATCATGTTTCGCCAACAGCTGGCGCAGGTCCATACGAAGGGCAGAGATGATGGCAGCACGGATGTCAAACTCGCAAGCTATTTTCGAGCTAGTGGTGGAAACTGACTGCACTCTCTCCGACAACGGTCTGCATCCGTGCTCGTTCGGCCAGTAGAAGAATGCCGCTGAGGCCAGAGTCATCAAGTCCTCGGTGCACGTGTGCTTGTTGGGCTGTCCCTCAAGTTCGACTTTGACTTCTTCCACAAATAGTTTGACCTTATCGTCTAGGACGAGCGGGATAGTCGCGACCATCCTTTCTTCGACTCCCTCAAGCTTGCGCTTAAGTTCGTCGCTCACGGCGTTCTGTAGTCTGACATCGATCGATGTGTCTGGGTCCGCCGCCACCTGTCTGCCTGCCTCCCAGATCTTCCGGTCGATGGTGATCCGAAGGAACTTGTCGAGGCTGGCCACTTTAAAAATATTGGTTCTCTCATCGCAAGATCACCTCGCCCTAACGTTGTCGCTCGGTCGTAAGGACTGTTCAGATCGTCTTCGCTGCTAAGTCCATTCGGCCTCTCGTACCACTCGTCCATATAATCAGATCTCGGCTGCCTGCCTTGCCGCGGCATTACCAATCTCGATCGGTCGTCAGATCGTCGTCGGGTTGGTGTCTCGTTGGCTTGGCAGCTGAAAAAGGTTTGCCCCAGATTTGCTGCCCCCGACCGAAGGACGAATCGTCGTTTGGAAATATCAACCGGCGAATTTCCGCCTCTTGTTGCGGTCACTGGGCCTGTGGTGGGTTTGTTGTTAGAGTGATGTCGATTCGTAACTTTGAAATTTCGCTGGGAGAATCAGACCCAATGATCGACTTACCGAATCCTCTAGCAATTGGCTGCGAACCCCAGTCCTCAGTCTCCTGAGTGTCGCGGTCGCTGTCGCTGTGCTGCCAGGGTTCCCGGCGAGCTTGGTGGCAGATTCAGTCTCTGGGCTGGTTGGAGTCGTCGGGGATTCTTGTGAGTGCTATCGCGGCGGCTTCCTCTTTGGAGGTTGCCCTCCCCCTCGGGGCTTTTCCGCCGTAATTATGGAAAAGCCCCGCCGCCGTCTAATCGATGGCCTCCTCAGTCTGGGGGCTGCCACTCGTCGCGTTATTACGTGGAACACACACAACTTTCTCTCCGGAACGCCTTGTAAATAGTTTTGGTCTTAGAAAAATAATATCACATTGGTTTTTGTCTACATCTAGTACCTAGCCATTAAAAGTGGCTATGAATTATAAACGGAGCGTGGCCGCGAGTTGGCGGATGATATTAAAACTGGCTCCTCAAGGGAGCAGTTGTTGGGCAAAGCTAATCACGTGCTATCACGTGGCCGCCAAATTGGGAGTCCGTTCCACCCTTTGTTTTTTCCCTTCGACAACAACCTACTTTTTGATCGGCGCCGTCTTGCTTGCAAGTTCGACGCCCATAAACTGCTCAGGTCTACGCGCTGCGTGCGGCAATCGCGTGGCTACGCGATTTGTCGTTTTACTTTTAAAATAGATAGCGGCGACGGGCGAAACCACAAGTTTACTGCCTCCAAGTGGAGGTGGTACTTCTTTCTTGGACTCCGGTCCTCGATCGAACTTGTTGGCGTAGTCCCTAGCCAGGTAGGGGCGGAGGATTCTTTTTGGTGTTGTCGTGTTGTTGTCGGTCTGCCAGGTCCATCAGGAACTGGTACTCTTCTTTTACGAAGAACCCAACAACATGTCTCACCAAGAGGTGGCGCAAGTCCCTGTGAAGGGCAACGATGACGGCAGCAATGTCGTCAAGCTCGCAGACTACAAGAGCAAGCCAAAGGACGTGGCGTTGATGACAAGCGATCAAAAGGTCATCTGCTGCAATGCGAGCGACCTTGCCAAACTCACAAAGGTATAGCGCGCGCCCGGACTCTTTTTCTTTTCCCATTTCTTTTTACCGTTACTTGCCATCGAGTGTCACCTCTTCAGGTCAAGGCCAGACTGATATGGAAAGGCTATATTCCCGATTGCACAGCGGCACTCAGAATTTGCCTTTTCTTTCCTCGCGGCGGCGCCACACCGGCAAACGATAATCGCAGTGCCGCGGTGGCAAACGAGGATGCGGGCTTCGGCCACGTCATCGAGGGGTATTCTAGCCCGACAGGAACCGACGACAACTGGGCTGTCGAGATGCCCGATAGCGTCCAGTACAAGGTCACTCTCTGGCTGCCTCGGGATGGCGTGCGTCTTGTCTGCTCCCCGAGCGGCAGCGAGGCGATGTGTTTGTTCAGCGGCAAGGACCACTGCCAAGTTGAATCCGCCTTAACGACGGTGCTGATGTCGTTATCGAAGGCTCCGGGATGCCATTCCGGAACGTTGAGGATGCGGAGGTTGAGTCGTGGGTCAACGACTACAAGCCCATCGCCCACGGCTACACCTTGGCCGACATCCTGGCGTTTCGCGTCTTCCATCTCGTCGTTCCAGGCAAGCTGGCATCCGTCCAGCAATGGACCTCTCTTGCTGACCTGCCGCCACCATTCGAGTATGGATACGGCAAGGAGCACTTCTGGGATGCCGACAGATACCTGGCCCAAAAAGCGACTGTCAGAGGTCATAGGTTCCGTCCCGTCTTTGGCCATGAGAGCGACAATGACCTCGCCACGGTGCTCACACAGGCTGCTGTCCAAGACGCGCTGTGGGTCGAAATCAAGGCCAAGCAGCTCGAGGCTCTTCCCATGTCGGCATACTCGGTGCCTGTGGGCCAGCAGGACAATACGTTCTACGTCATATTGTCGCTGCCCCCGCTCTTTGAGGAGACGTTTATGCCCGCGTTTCAGCGCCTGACCAGCATCGACGCCGCCATCTATCTGAGCTTTTTCGAGGATAGCGACTCGAAAACGGCAACGGCGACGTGGCATGCCTCCCTGGCCCATCACCCCGAGCGCATTCCGGATCTCAAGGATCACCCCATCGAGGGTGAAGAGCTTGTCCTGTTTGTCCGCCGCCCAAACGATAAGCAGGCACAGGGCGGCCGGTTCACCGGAAGCGGGTTCTCGCCCAAGACGTTCTCCAGCAAGATACAAGCGCTGGCTGCCAAGGAGGAGGACTTCCCATAGGATCGGGTCACCCTCAGCTTTGACAACCCGCTTCTGGAAGCCGAGAGAATGGTCAATGCCGTCAACAGGCTTCGTCCCGGAGCCCCCCCTTCGCCCGCCCCCAGGGCCGACGACGATCCCGTCAAGGTCGCTGATAGCCAGAAGCTCCACAGGTACGTTCAGCAAGTGTTTCACACATGTCTGGACGATGGCTAACGGTATAATAACCATGCCAACAGGGTCTTGGCTCGTGGAACAGGATTCACCCAATGGCAACGCGAAAGTGCTGCCTCCAATCTGGCCTCTGCGACCTCGGCATTGCCGCTCGGCGGGCGTGATGCCAAGCTCCCTTCTCTGCCGTGCACGGACCTGACCCGGGGCATCTCCGCAAGGTATCTCGAGGCGGTCATGACGCGAGTTGTGCCCGAGGACCACGGTCGTTTCCGGGAGTTTGTCGGCAAACGCCCGCTTGGCCTCACTCTGGTGCAATCTGTAAGTTAATCTCCCGTCACTGTATCTGCTCCTATCGTATTAACCACCCAATTAGGGTCCTGGCACCGGCAAGACCGAGATCGCCAGCGTCATGTCCGCGCTGATGATCGAGAGCGTGGGCAAGCTTTTCGGATCTAGGCCCTCGAACGTCGCCGTCACCAACTTCGCGACGCGATTTTACCGCGTCACAAGCCAGATAGCGGACGCCCACAATCGCGGTCTGGCTCCAAATGACCCCGAGCGCCGAAGGTACAAGCTCTTCATTCGTGGGTACAACTTCCAGGACGAAGCTTCGGCTCTCGTGGAGCTGCTCGCCGGTACCAAGCCCAAGTCGAGGGGTCACTGGGCCCTCCCCCTCACTCCGACCTTCTGGCTCCTTCGTGCCCTGGGCGGCGACCAAGTCCCCCCCTGCTCGGACGACGAAAGCCCTGCCCTCAACATTGTACGGGGCAAGGTTGTGTCATCGGCACACGGCAGCCGGCTGGCCGATTTCGTCGCGGGCCTCACCACCAAGGAGGAGTACGAGCGCGACGCCCCTGACCGGAAAATGCTCGGTAGATTTCTGGGCTTTGTGGTTGAGCACGCCGACGCTCTTTTCACCACCCCGGCCAAGGTCAAGCCGGCCAACAGCACTGGCCAGAAAACGGCCTGGAGCGAAAAGACGGTCTATTCGGACTGGTGGGAGAAGACGATAGAGTGTGTGGCCATGGACGAAGCTGTGAGCATCCCTGGCCTTTCTAACCAATCCCGACATGTTTGCTGATAACTTTGGCCATCGAATATTTAGGGCGCCGCTCACGTGGCCGATCTCTACCAGATCTGGGGAAACCGCCTCCCCCCTTGCATCATGGCCGGCGACATCAAGCAGCTCACTCCGGCCGTCCTCACCTACCGGGAGGAAGAGGAGTCGGGAGGGTTTGTCAACCGCTTTGCCTTCAATGGCGAGATGTCGGCTTTGGCCTTCTTTTACGGCATGGGGATGCCAACCTGGCGGCAGCGGTGCCAGTTCCGCATGGCCACGGGCATGTTCGAGCCGTCCAAGAAGCTGTGAGTTTATTAATCCTCCCAGGCTGCTATCCTTTCCTATCTCCTTTTTTTCCTATTTCCTTTTTTTTCCTGTTTCCTTTCTTTCATGTAATATGCTAACTGGTATAATCTCAAGCGTATACCCTGGCCTGCCCATCAAGGACCACGCAAGCTGTGCCATCACGGACCTTAGGCACAGGATCGGCGTGCGCTAGGAGAACTTTTTGCAGAAGAAGTTCCCCGACCTCAGATCTCCTCCCCCCGGCCACCTCTCCCCCGTCTTCGTTCACGTTCGGGGCTCGACTGTTTATCTGGACCAAAAGTCCAAGTCCTGCCCCGATCAAGTGGACGTCGCGCTCGACCCGCCCACGAGCCCCGTCCAAGAGTTCAAGAGCGAGATTGGGTCTCTGCCGGAGAACATGACGGTGCTTTCTCCCTACAAAAGCAACGTCGAGTATATCGGGACGCGGAGGAGGAACCCGGCCTACGCCGCACTCGAGGGCATGCCACCCTCCGCCACCATCGACTCCATCTAGGGCCAGGAGGCCGCCCTTGTCACCGTCATCTTTGGCACCTCCAAGTCGTCTGGCCCCGGCTTCACCACCAACGTCAACAGGTGAAAACCCCAGGTCAACAACCGCTTTTCTGAGCCACTGCTAACATTTTATTTCTAGGCTCAATGTGTCCATTACCCGGCAGATGTCGGGCCTGATGCTTGTTGGCGATATCCACGCAGCGGGTGCCATGATCGTCGGCCAGGGCAAGGGCAAGGGCAAGAAGGCCAAGAAGCCGCTCGACCAGGCCATCAGGGCGTATGGCCCCGACGGCGAGGTAGTCTTCCTCAAGCCGGGCGCTCTTCGCAAGGTGTGCCAGGAGTCGTTCGACGCGGGCCGCGTCGTAATTCTAGACGCTCCTAGCTACGAGAGGTAGGGCGGGCAGATGGAGGAGCCCCGGGAGGCCGCGGCGGACAAGGGCAAGGGCAAGGAGGTCGAGAAGCCCAAGCCCAAGCCCCAGCCCAAGCCCAAGGCCGAGCCCAAGGCCGACAAGCCAGAGGCCGACAAGGGCGAGGACAAAGAGGCCAAGAAGCCCAAGGCTGAGGAGCCCAAGGCCCACGAGGGGCCGGCGGAGGGCAAAAGGCCGACAAGCCCGAGTCCGCCTCTGAGCCCAAGGGCAAGAAGCCCGAGACGCTCGAGGATGCACCTGCGGCCAAGCGCACGAAGGCCGAGACATGGGAGGCCTTTGACCCCCAGTCCGAGCTGTACGAGAATCCTTGGGTGTAGACCGCGGCATTGTCCGCCAACGGCCACGGAGCCATTTTTGCGGGTTGCTTGTTTTGCTGTTTTGTTTTTTTTTCCTTCTTCTTTCTTTTTGATAACTGTGTACAGTCTGCGTGGTTTAAATAGAAACGTTTACTTCAACCCCCCCAACCCGAGCCACGATGTGTCCAATTCCAGTTCCGTTCGTGACATCCCTGGTCCACGGGACAACTGTTTATATCCAGAAAACCTGACTGCTCCGACGACCAACTCCGGCTGGAGGTACCCAGTCACCCGTAGTCCCCCTCGACCAACTCTGGCTGGAGATGGTGCAATTGTAGCGTCGACGGTCGCCGTGATCGAAGTCGAGATTAAATGATAACTGAGAGTTTAGAGTGCAAATTTCCAAATTTAATTGCCGTGTGAGGTCCGGCACTAACCAGCAGCCGAGATGGCAGCCCATCAGCACGTCACCGGGCCTGAAGCGATCACTGCGGGACTCGAGGACCTCAGCGATGACGCCGGCGCGCATGGCCTGGCCGACCTCTATCAGAGCACATAGTAGCGCTCGGGCGCGACGGTGGTGGAGATGAAACCCCGTAGGCCGGTGTTGTTGGATATATATCTAATCCGGGCAAGCATCTCGCCGTCCTCCAGAGGCGGTAGCGGCATCCCCTGCAGCCAGCCGCCAAGTGGCATCGGGCCCGCCCGAGAGGACTGGAAGGCCTTTTGGCTTGTTGGCCAGGACCCACCGCCTCGCGGTTGTTGATCTCGTGGCTGGGGACATTACGGTTGTGGCGCGAGGGCTTAGACGGCGCTGGGGCTGGTGAGGATGCTCACCGGCGCTGAGAGCCCACCCTGGGACTGTGATATATAAGAGGGGTCAAACACGGCCGGCCCATCGGGGGGCATGCTGTCAGCTGCCTTCTGACCCCCTGGTCACTAATCGCCCTTGAGCTAACTGTACATATGGATGTATGAAGGCAGCCATACCGAAAGCACTCCCGCCGTGGGGACAGCCGTCATCTTTGATCATGCATCTGCCAAATCCGGGGACGGGCATGGTCGAACCAGAGACCGGTCACCACCGGCCCCACCAGCAGACACGACCCACCCACCCCGCAACGACGCAGCCATCGCGTCAGTCAAGACATGCTTCCACCCGGTGCTGCCAGTTTGTCCAAAACGTGGGAGTTGCCGACGATCTGGATTCCACGGGCCGCCGCTTCTGTCGCTCTGATTCGGTCGCTCCGCTTCTCGTTTTTACCGAAAAACACCACACACATGGATGCCTGAAGAGTCTCCCCCACCACCTCGTCGCCCCTCCGAGATCAACCACCAGAACCCCGTCGCGCGCCTCGGCCGCCTCGGTTTCTCCTGGGCCAAGCCAAGATGATGTCGGCTCAGCTGCGGCAGGCTGTCACCACAGCGCCCGCTCAGGCCGTTGAACGGGATCCCGCCTGCACAGGAACCTCAACGGCGACCGCCACGCCACACGATCCTCTCGCGCACAATGCTCCTGGCCAGGGCGCTTCTGGACTTCGGCCCGCCGCCGCCTCCGTTCCCGTCCGGCCCTTGCTCAATCGCGCCGGTGACAGCTCCAGCCCCTATGTGCGCGCACACCGAGACACCCCGGTCGCATGGCAGCTGTTCGATGACGAGGCCATTGCACGAGCCAGGAGAGAGAATAAGCTTATATTTCTTCACATTGGCTTCAAGGGTTGCCACTGTATGCTTCCTCCTTCGGCCTCGAACAGACATTGACTCATGGACCCAACGTGGAATATCCATGTTAGAGACCACATTTGTTTCGTCCTGGTTTGCTAACCCAAACCATCTACCTCGCAGACTGCCGCCTCACATACTTAGACTCATTCAGCCATCCGTCCGTCGCCTCTTTGCTCAACTCGGCCTTCGTCCCCGCCATCGTAGACCGCGAGGAGCGCCCAGATATAGACAGAATTTACATGAACTACATCCAGGCCGTCAACAGCACTGGCGGTTGGCCCTTGAACCTCTTTCTCACCCCCGAGCTTGAGCCGGTCTTCGGCGGCTTGTATTGGCCAGGCCCCACTCGTGGCGACTCTGTCGTTGGCAGCTATGCCGAGAGCCTGGATGGGGAGGACGAAGAGAGGCTGGACTTCCTAGCCATACTCAAGAAACTCCAAAAAGTCTGGGCGGAGCAGGAGACGAAGTGCCGAACTGAAGCCAGGGATATTGTCCTTAAGCTCCGCGAGTTCGCCGCCGAGGGAACCTTGGGTACGAGAAGGGGCATCACGCTCACCCTACCTACCAGCACCGGGTTGAAAATCTCGGGCATCCAGGACGATATAGGAGCAGAACCGGCCCCGCCTCCCACGCTTGTCGAGCCGGCCACGGCCACGGCTGCCACTACAGACTTGGACGTCGACCTCGACCAGCTCGAGGAAGCTTACTCACATATATCCAGGACCTTTGACCGGACCAATGGCGGCTTCAACCTGGCACCAAAGTTTCCCACTCCACCCAAGCTCACATTTCTACTCCGCCTAGCCAGGTTTCCCTCGGCCGTAGCTGACGTGCTGGGCGGCCATTCAGAGGTCGCCAATGCGACACACATGGCAGTGCACACGCTGCGCAAGCTGAGAGATTCGGGCCTGAGAGACCACATAGGCGCAGGGTTCTTCCGGTACAGTGCCACGGCCGACTGGTCCATGCCGCACTTCGAGAAGATCGTGGCAGATAATGCGCTGCTCCTCGGTGTCTATTTAGACGCCTGGCTCGGCGCCGCAGCTGCCTCCCCAAGAACGACATTGTCACTTGACGATGAGTTCGCCGATGTCGTTCTTGAGTTGGCGAACTACCTCACCAGCCGCCCAATTCGGACGCCAGAGGGCCTTTTCGCCACCAGCGAGGCATCTGATTCGTTCTACCGCAAGGGTGACGGGCACATGTGTGAGGGCGGCTACTACCTCTGGACCAAGAGAGAGTTTGACACGGCGGTGCGCGAGGTTGGCAACACTGGCGTTTCCGGTGCCGGGGGCGGCGCCGGCACTAGCAGTGGCGAGCTGGCTGCCCAGGTCGTCGCAGCACATTTTCACGTGCTAGAACATGGAAATGTGCCGCGTGATCATCATGACCCTCACGACGAATTCATCAACCAGAACGTGCTGCGCGTTGTCAAAAACGAGGCAGAGCTGGGATCTGCGTTCGGAATCTCGGCCGACGGTGTGCGTCGGATCCTGGCTGGTGCCCGCGAGAGGCTCCGCTCGCGCCGGGAGCGGGACCGGGTAGCGCCCGAGGTTGATGACCAGGTGGTTCTGAGCGTCAACGCTCTGGCCGTCACCTCGCTCGCTCGTACAGGCGCCGTACTCATCGAGACCGGACTAGACACGAACAAGGGAGCTAGATATCTCTCAGCTGCCGAGACGGCCATCAAGGAGATTAAAGGCAGGATGTGGGACCCGGAGGCGGGGAAGCTCTACAGGACGTCGAGGGCCGGAGTCAGAGGCCAGACGGAGGCGCTAGCCGAGGACTATGCTTTCCTCATTGAGGCTCTACTTTACCTTTACGAGGCTACAGGACGCGAAGATGTCCTGAACTGGGCAGACGACCTCCAGAGTGAGTTGAAGCTCCTTCCTTTCGCCGGCCAGTCTTGGGCCTCTCTAGCCGTAAGGGCCTCTATTTAACTAACCTTGGTTTTTCTCCTTTTGCCGTAGAGAAGCAAATCGAGCTCTTTTACGACCATACCGCTACCGGCGAGCACGACCCGGCAACCGCGTCTCCTCACCCATCATCATCGGGCGGGTTCTACGCCACCGCCGAGTCGGCGCCGCATCTTATTCTTCGACTAAAAGACGGCATGGACACTTCGCAGCCGTCGACAAATGCCGTCTCAGCCTCCAATCTCTTCCGTCTAGCCCTGATCCTTGGAAGCACCAGGGGCAGCAGGAGACAAAGCGTCAGCACGGGCGTAGCGAACCCGACGGTGCAAAGCCTTACAGGAAACGATTATGAGAGGCTTGCCCGCGAGACGGTTAGGGCGTTCGAGGTCGAGATGCTACAATATCCCTGGCTCTTCCCTGGCGTATTGACGTCTGTGGTGACGGCGCGGCTCGGCGGTGAACTGCAGTCGGTCGTTGGTGTTGACGAGGAGACGGCGCGTAAGGTCAAGAGGGCCTTCTTTTCCAAGCCAAGGGCGGCTCTACGGGCGATTGTGCACGCCAAACACACAACCGCCTCGAGCACAGTCCCCCCCGGGAGAGCCACGGCTGGTTCGGGTGCCTAGAGGGCAACCCAGGTACCAGGGGGCAGCAAAATTTAGAACGGAGGTAAAGGGGGCATTTGAGCGCCCTAAATCTGGGCCGTGATGCCCCCTGGGAGCTGACAAACACACCGCTGGATCACGGAGACCATTTTAGAAGGGATTTTTTTTCTTCTTTTTTTCACCAAGACTACATGTTCAGGAGTTGGTTTGCTTCCCACATGGTTATTCAGCCATTGGGAGGTCTTTGGTTCATATGTTGGGAATACACGGTTTGATCCGGATACCTCAGATACATGGCAAGGCCTGGCCGAGTCGGCCATGCGCTGTATTTCAGGTCGCACGATGGGTCTTGCCATCTGACCACAGATGTTAGAATGTCATTTCCAAGGAATGAAATGTCTTGGGAACGCCTGCTATGCAGGTGGTGATCGTCTCGCGTATAACGACATGTCTGAGACGTGTACCTGTACGCCCTAGGTTAGTTGAACAGGACTGCGGCAGCGTCGTTTGCGTTGCCTCTCAAGCCGTTGTGGTAACTACCGGTTCGCTGAGGAAGCCATCCAGATGCGGAAAACTATGCGAAGGATCGAAAAAAATACTAAGGGTGTGACAAAACTGGCTGTGATCAAGTTTACCAGGTCATAGCCCCATGATTGACTATCAGGGATTTGATGAAATCGAGCATCTTATTCCGTCCACTTCTTTGATATGATCGCCCCGTCTATCTAAATCAAGAAACCGGCCAACGACTTACTGTACTTATTGCTCTCCAATAGGGTGCTCTCATTAGAATCTGGGGGCTGACGAGGCGGGATGCATGCAGCGGGATCCTCCACAGCCGCACTCCTTTGTCCCAGCCTATCGGGTACATTAACAGAGCGTCCAGCCGCATTCTTTTTACAGATTCAGGCTCGTCCTCGACGGCACGCTGCCATCCTTACGGTATCCACGTAGCCCAGGAGGATTTGGTGCTGCTCCCTTCTGCCACTGTCACCGATCAATGAATCTCAAACGCCGGAGGCTAGCTGCGTGTCTTGGCCATGCCGGATCCCTCTCCCGGTGCCGTGTAAGTCGCCGGTCAGGTGCGTGGGCTCCTTCGGGCCACCGCGTCCGTCCGTCTATGGATCCGTGCTGCTTCAAGTGAACACTTTCAGCTGGGATTCGAGCGACAGAAATTTCGCCTTGGTCTATTTTTATCGCTCAGGTGAAGGCTCTGCTATAGCAGGGCAGATTTACTTGGTACGTCAGCGTCACGTAGCCTTCCGAGGGAAAATGCTCGTCCGCAAAAGATATATAAACGGCTGCTCCCGCCGACATCCGAGCAGGCAACGGTGCATCCAGCAGCACCTCGACAGGAGACAAGAGCCACACAACAAGCATAACTCCACTCCAGGTACATTTGCATCCCACTGTCCCTTCCATTGCCACCTCATCAACGCCAACATGAGAGCCACATTCTCTCCCTCGGTCGCCCTCCTCCTCCTTCTCGGCGCCAACTCCGCCGCCGCAGCGCCCCAGCCGCAGGACCCGTCGCTGGCGCAGTTCGAGGAGCGCTTCGTCAACTCGCTGCCGTACGGCGACGGCGGCGCCACCACCAACGACACCACGCTGCGCCTGGTCGGGTTCAAGCGCATGGCCGTGCCCGCGGCCGAGGTGGCCGCCTTCGAGGCCGCGTGGGCGGAGCAGCCGGCGGCGTGGCGGCGCAGCGGCGCCGAAGGGCAGCCGGGTGCCCAGCCGTTCTGGTATGACCGCGCCCGGCGGCAAGTTCGTGTCTACTTCCCTGTGGCGGGCGCCCTGCTCGCCCGCGGAGCCGGCGCGGACTTTGTCGAGGCCGACGCGATGGGACAGGTGCAGGGCATCGGGGAGGTGTTGAAGCGGGAAGTCGACAATGGGGGGAGGGCGGTGTTGGGGCGAAGGGTTAGCGAGCGGGTTGCGGGAGTTGAGGGGAACGTGATCCGAGACGGTGTCATGTAAGTCCTTGGTCTTGGTTCCCGTCTCCTGATCATTGCCAGACTAACAGAAACGAACAGCTACCTCTCCAAGCCGGCTCTGCCCGTCCGGCAATTTTTGGATGAGCGCACGGCCATCTACGACTTTGGCATCAAGTCGTTGCGCCACGACGACCACGGCCATCACGAGGATCATGACGGCCACCACAGCCACGGAAAGCGGGAAGACGATGGCAAAAAAGGCTGCCTGCAGAACCACAACGGCATCAACTGCAGCAAGGCTTTCGGCATCGGGGTCGGCCGGTGCCCCATGAACCCTAAGACGTGCATGGACTACAACGGCTTCACGACGGACTGCAAGAAGGGCACGACGACCAAGTTCGGGATTCCGACCCTCAGCAAGGCCATCAAGTTTCTGGGCAGCGACTGCTCTGTGAGCATGGCTAGGGGCCACTGCTGGAACGAGGTTATGTGATTGCTGTGCTGTGTTAGTGAACACTACGCGCCCTGTGAGGTATGAAACGAGGAAGACCAAGGAGACACAAGGTATAGAGTCACCTAGGTAGTGACCCAAATGACGATGTACCCATGTGGCAGCCGACAAGGCTCATCAGCCGTGCAGATGCCGGAACGACTTTATGAAGAAAGCCTTGGCGCAAGCGGGGACCTAAACTCCCAGCGCCAGCGTTGTGGGCTCTGGTGGTGTGACAAGCTTACAAGCATGTGCAGGAACAGGCACTCTGATGGGTAAATCAATGAAACGTCACAGCCGCGCTTGACGGGACGGG
Organism: Magnaporthiopsis incrustans; assembly: GCA_003049425.1. Lineage (NCBI taxonomy): Eukaryota > Fungi > Ascomycota > Sordariomycetes > Magnaporthales > Magnaporthaceae > Magnaporthiopsis > Magnaporthiopsis incrustans. Next base: position 143,832 of record PYSR01000058.1, read on the forward strand.
CGGCTAGCTGCGCCGGAAGCGAAAACGTCTTGGGCGGGCAGGCATAGAGTGAAATGGCGATACGCCGGACCGGGTGCTCTGCGTGCGACCGTTCGAGGTTCCGGGGTCGGGTGAAGGGATTGATATCTCATCAGGGCAGGAACAGCGTCGTTAGCGTGACGCTACGTTGGGCCTGATTTCCGTTTTCGGGCATGGCTTGGTGACGTCCTAGCGCTCGATTCAGGAACCGCCAGCACGGCCATGGCGTCAGGGGATCCCAAGCTGGCTCGCCTGGGCGTGCACGAAAAAGAAAAAAAAAAGAAAAAAAGAGAAAAAAAAGAGCACAAGAAAGAGAAAAGGGTGTGTGCGGGCAAACGTCAGCCGAAGCCGCCTTTACTTTTTTTTGCGTCGCGGCCGGCAGAGGCTGGACCCAGCCTGACCCAAGCAGACCGGGCCACCACCTGCCCAAGCCAAGCTCCAAAGGTCATGCATCTCCACCGCGCCCATGCCCATCCCGCTAACGTCAAGCTCCCCCAGCCCAGCCCAGCCGAGCGCCCATCCCCATCTTTTCAGGCTTGTTAAACGCGCATCTTATCGCCGTCTACGAACCGCCGAGCCCTCGACTAGGTCTTTCCCCATGGCCGAGCACCAGAGCTGAGTGGGTTTCGAACCCATCGGCAATTTGTTGCTTGCCATCGCTGCCGTCTTCACCAACTGCGTATTTATTCGTTGTCTGCTGCCGCCCAGTCACCTCGCCTCACCCCGCAACGACCCGAGCCATCCCTCTCGCCCCCCGGGGGTGCCTCTCCGCTCTCTCTTCCTCCGTCGCCCTCTCTCTCCTTCTCGTCTGTCCGCAAAAGGCATCCGCCCTGCCATGATCGGCCTGTCAGCGCTCTCGAAGCCATGACGCCCTGCGCGCCTCTGCCCAAGAATGAGCACGACCGCGCCACTGCCGGCCCCGAATCCGTCGCGCAGCATCATCATCCCGCCTCTGGCCCCGCCCCGTCTCGCCGGCCGCCCACCAGCGGCGCATCCTCGGAGCGCGGCGAGCCCAGGCGGCCTCGTCCCCTGGAGGGACATCCCCGCTCGCACACCACAGCCTCGGCTAGTTATACCCACGCCTGTCCCAGCAGCCGTTTGAAACAAGAGCACACCCGCGGCCGCTGCCGCTGCCGCAGAAGCCACTGCTTCCTCCCCCGGCGGGAGCCTTGGTCCCCCGCGCGCCATCATCCGGCCGCGAACCCCGAATACCAGAGCCACGAACAGTCGAGCAGCTCTCGTGCCCCCGCCGCCGGCCTTCTCCCGACAGCCCGCTGCAGCACAGAGATTCTTGGGGACACGCCGTCATGTCATCTTCGCACCAGCAGAATACAGTGCCCATCAACCAGCTGGGTCTCACAAACGACGATGCGCTCCTCCTGCAGCAGACCCAGATCCAGGTGGCCGCGGCCGCCGGCGGCTCCTCGTCCTCGCGCGCCGCCAGCCGCGCCTCGTCGCAGGGCTTGCTGATGATGGACACGGGTTCACTCGCCCAGCTCGGCCGCCACTTCGACCGCGCCATGCAGCAGATCCAGCAACGCATCGCCTACCTGTCGGAGCAGTGCGAGGTCGCCACCCGTGGCATGTACGACGAGGCCGGCAACATCGTCGCCGACGCCGACGCCGAGATTGCCCGCTTCCACCGCCTGAACGAGGAGCTCGACGCCCTCGACCTCGAGTTTGACCGCATCCAGAACATCAAGGACATCGTCAAGGGGTACAGGCAGCGCGCCGCCGAGCTGGAGCGCGAGCTGGCCGCCTCGTCGACCTCGAGCTCGCGACACCACCACTCCTCCGGCACCAGCAGCCGCCACCACCACAGCGGCCACAAACACGGCCACTCGAGCTCCTCGCGCCACAAACACTAAGTGCCCACGGCCCTCTGGCTGGAAACCGCCCGAATCTGCAGGATTGTTTAGAATGGGATTAACGGCCTCACGGCTGCAATAAGATGGGAATAGCCTCGCGGCTCGTTGGACATTTGCGGGGCGGCGTTTCTTTGTTCTTGACGACACGCAGTTATGTATTAATGTTGGTCCTCTCATCATGGTTTTATCTGATGTTTTTTTTTTCTCGAATTTTTGACCCTTTTTTTCCTTTTTTGGGGTTAATATGTTTACCATAACCATCATGATTTTCCTTTGCATTTCTTCATAAATGGTCAAACCAACCGGGACAGCGTGTTGATATCGGCGGGGTAATCAAAGAAGTGAATTCTGTACTCCGGAAAATGTGCCAGCTCCTCGGCAACTCGGAAAATAAGCAAAAACCAGCCATAGGGCGAAACAAGCGTACCGAGGACAAACACAAAAGACACAGGTACGAAATACGTCGGTTTGTGGCAGGCCTTCTCACATATCGCCCCGAAATGTCTTGCTTATCCATGTTTGATTCGGTGCAGTACCCAGGCCGGCAGCGTATCTCGTTGTCGGCAGATTCTCTGTCACACCCGAGACCACAGGAGTCCGTCCGGACGTGCAGAAGCAAAAATCGCGCTGGGCCGTTGTGATATTACGAGGGGCCACCATGCCATGTTGCCACAGCCACGAGCTGCTCGGTTCCCCTTTCCGCGGCTGACCGTGTCCGATCGGACCATGCTTGAGACACCCGTGGCCATGGGCATCTCGTATGCTTTTGCGTCGACGAGTTGTGACTCAGAATAAGGACTCTGCTCAGATATCGACCAGGTCAGGGTATTAACCGTGCTGGGAGAGTGGACATACACGAGCAGGTCGGCATCATGGAGCACATGGTCCTGCGTCGGGAGTTGCAAAGAAAAGAGACATTCCAATGGCTAGGATTTGTCAATGCAAGTGTGGGTGGAACCCCAAGCCTAATCTGCGAGGTACCGCCCAGGCTGTGGGGTCGGTGCAGTTATGTAAGCCGGGCGAGCCGTTGGTTGCTGGGCCGACAAGCACTGTTTTGTGAACAAATTCACGTCACAGCTTTTGGCGAGCTTTGAGACTGCGTCTTGCTCCGTGACTTTTTTTTCTTGGGTACACATAGCGCTCCGATTCCATCCAGCATTGCCGTCGACAATCTCACTCTGCAGTTACCCAGCCCTCGTCGCTTCCGCTTTGCTTTTGCCCACCCAGCAGCCGTCGCATGTCTTGTCGCCTTTTGTCCTGACCGCCGGACCCGAGCATCGACACCGCCTCACGTGCGCCCGACACCGCTCCGAACCTGCTCCGGTATTGCCACCACGTTTCGGCGACCATGGCGTCGCCCGACGGCGATGAGTATGAGTGCCTCAACACCATAGGCCGGGGCTCGTTTGGTGTTATCAAGAAGGTCCGCCGCAAGGCCGACGGTGCTATCCTGTGCCGCAAGGAGATCAACTATGGCCGCATGTCGCAACGGTATTACCGCCTCCGCCTTCCGCCGATGCGATTGCTGGCGAGGGCCGGACTGACCCAATATCTCCTCTCGACAGAGAACGAGCACAGCTTCACGCCGAGTTCCAGATCCTGTCCAGTCTCAAGGTACGATCACCTGCGGAGGGCGACGCTGCAGCGCCAACGCTGACCATGTTCACACTAGCACCCGCACATTATCGAGTATTACTCAAGATGCCATCTGAAGCAAGAACAAGAGCTCCATCTATACATGTAAGCACGCCTATTCCCAGCCGGACTCTGGCCATCTCTACTACCGCTTCCCAGAGCTGACATCGCGCCAGGGAATATGCTGGAGGAGGAGATCTTGGCACGGCAATCTCGACACTAAAGGCGAAGAACCAATATGCCGAGGAGAGCTTTGTGGTGCGTACAACCCCTTCCAATGCGCCTCGCCTTGGGCCGACGTGGTCGTCTAACCAGGATGCACACACCGACAGTGGTCCATCTTCAGTCAGCTGGTAACGGCCCTCTACCGATGTCATTACGGCGTCAACCCGCCCGAGATTGGAAACTTTCTCGGCCTGGGCAACACAGCCAAGCCTGTGGTGCCCCCAGGGACCATGACGATCCTGCACCGCGATCTGAAGCCCGAGAACGGTGAGTAGTGAATATCGCCACGGCGAGTCAACAGCGTGCATGGCGGAACGCGCCCGGAGATGGCAAAGAGGCGCCTCGGTATGCTGACCTGCCGGCTGCGCAGTGTTTCTCGGAGAGGACAACCTCGTCAAGCTGGGCGACTTTGGCCTGGCCAAGATGATCCAGTCGCACGATTTCGCTTCCACCTACGTAGGAACGCCCTTCTACATGTCGCCAGAAATCTGCGCGGCGGAGAAGTACACGCTCAAATCGGACATCTGGTCGCTCGGCTGCATCATCTACGAACTCTGCGCGCGGGAGCCGCCCTTCAACGCCAAAACGCACTTCCAGCTGGTGCAGAAAATCAAGGAGGGCAAGATCTCGCCGCTACCTCCCGCCTACTCACCCGAACTGACAGCCGTCATCAAGGACTGCCTGCGCGTCAACCCGGACCGGCGCCCAGACACGGCGGCGCTGCTGAACCTGCCAGTGGTGCGGCTGATGCGCAAGGAGAAAGAGGTGGTGGACATGAGCAAGATCCTCAAGCAGAAAGAGGACGCGCTCAGCGCCCGGATGCGCGAGTACGAGCACAAGATCGAAGGCGTACGCAAGGAGATCGACGCCACGCTCCACCGCGAGTGGGAGGTCAAGGCGCGGCTGGAGATCGACCGCGTAGTCAAGGACGAGCTCGAGAAGCTGCAGAAGACGTTCGAGCGCGAGGTCCAGGCCCGCGTCGAGGCCGAACTCCAGGCGCGGGCCAGGAAGGCGGCCGTGTCGTTTGCCGCCTCGGCCGAGACGGACCTGTCGTCATCGCAGTCCAAATCATCCAGCGACTACCCCGGGTCATCGGTTGGCGGCACCAGCACCGACGGCGACGTTTCCTCGGCCACCGACGCCTCGGAGGTCTCAGCGCACTCGCCCGATTCCTCGTTTGGCCACGAGGTGCACGTCAAGAAGAACACGCGGACGCCGTTCGCGCGGGCGCAGACCATGTTTGCCGGCGTCGGCGCCATGGGCACTCCCATGGACGTCGAGATGGCGTCTCCGTCACCCATGGCCATCGCGTCACTGTCTCTCTCGCCGCGGCGGACAGCGGCCACCAAGGCGCCTCCGGCCAACCCGGGCAACATCTTTGCCATCCCCAGCGCCATCGCCGACGACCCCCGCTGGGCGCCCCGCGACTGCTCCTCGGGCAGCTCCGGACTGGATTCCGACTTTGACGACGACGAGAACATGATGGCGCCCTCGCCGACGCGCATGATCAAGTCGCGCAAGAACCCGTTCAAGCGCGACGTCATGGTCTCCAAGGCGGGCGCCGGCGGAGGCCCAGGCGGCCGCCCCGGGCTGATGCACCAAAAGTCTGCGCCGATCAACAGGCTGAAGCCGCAGCCGCCGCTGCCACCCGCAGCAAAGACGGCGACAGGCCCGCCGGCAGAAGGGGCGCTGCGGGAGCGGTCCAGCTCGCCCAACCGGCGGCTGAGCAAGATCCCCTCGGCCGCCAACCTCATCGGGGCCGCTGCAGGCGGCGATGGTCACGTCCTGTCGCGCAAGCCCTCTTTCACCAAGAAGGACATGGGGGCCGGACTCCCCGTTCTCGTGCCAAAGAAGAACAACATCCAGGGCCGGACGCTGGTCGAGCTGCAGCAGGCGCGGGCCGGTGGCCGCCCTCTCAGTGCCGTCATGGGTCTCGAGAACGGTGGCAACACCAGCCCCACGCGGAGAGGACCGAAGGACCACCTTGTCATCAACACTACCGGCGCAGCTGGCCCGCCCGGCAGCCGCCCAGGCTCGGCCCTCGAGCCTGCAGCGGTCTGGGATCCGGAGAGGGACGAAATGCCCAGCCCGTTCCTTGTCCGACGGAAGCCTATCGCCAGGGCATGATGTGTGTTCTTGAACAATGATGACTACGACGAATACGACGACGACATAATGTTCTGGTTTTTTTTTTTTTTCCTTCCCATCTCCTTTTCCGGTATGGGTGCCGGAGAGAGCTTCATCAGTCAGCTACCTAGCTCACAGGGCGGGCGGGCTGTGATAAGCCCAATACGAGGCCCCGGGAAGGGGCGACTGCACATATACCGTGTCCTCCCTGACGACTCATCCCTTGTTTGCCCCTCCACCATCTCGCGCCCTCTTCTCTCCCCCCCCATATCCCCGCATCGTGTGGACCGGCAGTCAGTCGCTACTACTTTTTCTTCCAACGAGTTTTTTGCCCACACAATCCTGGATATACCACTCATCTCTCGCTGCATGGAAACCGAGCCATACTCTCTTGTTTGTTTGGTGTTTTCTTGTGGTCGGTTTTTTTGTCGGCGCTGTCTTTGGCGCTCTAACGGTCTAGACGTCAGGTTTGGATTTCTTGTCATTTGTTTTCCCTGAATACAGCGGCTTGGGTTTTGGCCCGAGAGGAGCCAGGCAGCCTAGATGCACAGGGGCCTCCCGTTTCGAGAGTGAGGGAGCAGTCCTTTGTTTTGTCCGCCTGGCAACTGGTTATGCCGACACAGGACACGCCCCTCCCTACCCGCTGGGGTTCACTCGCTATTTCCTCGGTAGCATATTATGCGCCATGGCAAACCAGACATGGGTTGTCGATGCTAGGATTGGTCGGGCGGGTGGGTGGTCAGGCGGAAGAAGGAGAAAGGTAAAAGGTAATGAGATGTAGATAGCAGCTCGTCTCTTTTTTTGGTTCTAGCTTTTGCGGGTTTGGATCAACCACCCTAGGTGACTCACTCTCACTTCGCCATTGGAGTTTTACGGGGTTGTATAGCGGCAACGGTTCTGGGAGCTTGGAGCTGAAATCTCATTTCACCTGTCTCATTATTGCGTCCTTAGCCGAGATACATGTTGGTGTGCATGCTTTTCATAAACGGGATCCCATGCCAGTGTTTACCAAGAAGCGTCAATGCGCGCGAGCACAACACGCACGACGAGCAAGAAAACGATAACTCGTATCCCGCCCAGTGCCGTACACGGGGCACGGCCGGGCAGGAGGAAGGTTGGCGGGTGAAGCTAGAGCAGAGCAGCACAGTAACCAAGGAGGAGGAAGAGGGGACCTGTCTGCCGGCGGGCATCCCCATGAATGCCGTTGAGCTACATGGGCAACCGACAGTGTAGATCTTTTCCCTTTATCGTCAACCACGCACGCAGATTCCCTTCCCTTTTCGTGGATAAATCCACGAGTCCTTTTGCCTCCGGCAATCCCTTGCATATCACACACCCAAAGTCCGTGGAGGGCTCTTAACTGCCGCTAGGTGCCCAGCGGCGGAACAAGAATAAGTCTCCAGAATTTATCCCTAGTGAGAATATCTGGTTGGCTGAGAGCCGGGATTAGCGGTCGGGCACCTAACGGCAATCAAGGTGATAGCCTCCCTTGGCTGTCGGCTAGGGTTGGCATGGCATGTCGAGCCGAGCATTGGCATCAAGAAAAAAGAAGGAAAAAAAATAAAAAATAAAAAACACCGCAACCATGACATGCAAGAATGCTCATCATCACCATTTTTGTTGTGGCAGTCCAACGGTTCGAGATTTCAATAGCGCCGTTTCCCGCAGGGATGTGGGTGGCGCGTCCAATCGTGTTCCGCAGGGCGTGTTTGCCCCCCGGGCGGCTGGAGGGAGTCTGCATAAAAAAAAAAAGTATCCCATGGTCGGTCATGTTGTCGGTAGGTTAAGGCTAGAGCTGCACGATGAAGGGGAGCGGGCAAGTCGAGTGAGTTGTACTAGCAGGGAGACGGTTGAGAGACGGCGAGCCAGCCGGCCCCAGGGCTGCCTCGTCAGTTCCCGCACAAGGCTGGGATTAGCTTGGATGGAGGGGGCGTGTTGTGCAACGCCGGCTAGACCTTCTCCATCGCTGGGGTTGGGGACAAACCGGTGCGGCAGGTAGAAGCGAGGTGTGTGTGTGTGAAAACCACATGGCGATGGCGGGCAAAAAACACACTACGAGAGCCGATCGCTGGGGAAAGCCAGCCCCAAGCCCGGACTGACTGAGGCCAGACTTCTTTTGGACGGCGACGATCCCGCCTAGCCACCGGCCTAAAGCCCTTCCCTTGCCCCTTGCCTGGTCCGGTCCTTGAAATTTTAAATCGGAAAATACGAGAAGGGAAAAAGCAAAGAAAGAAGACGCGATTGCGATGGCTGAGAAACCGGAGAGAAGCAGAAACATAGAAAGACCCGTGTTTCGCGTTTTAGCGTCGGGCTTAGGTTGTTGGTGGCTCGCCGCGCCTGGCCACACGCGATGCGCGAGGCTCGAGAGCTATGGCCACCATCGCCGCCAAAAGTGCGGGAGCTTGGGCCCCTGTCCAGCTCTCAAATGCGACGTCGGCGTATTGCCTCGGTTGGGTTATCAGGCCCTGCTCTCCTTTTACTTTTCGCACAAAATCAATCTCCCTGCGTTATGAAATTGCATATAGGCTGGGTGGCAGGTATTGTACGTACGCGCTGCTGCTACGTCAAACCACCATCTTTCGACGCGCGATGGTCTGGTTCCGCATGAGCTGAACATCCACGACGGGTTCGGATAGGCGAACAACTCCCGGTATAAACCGCCGAACTCCCGGTCGGCGGGCGGGAGAAAATGGGTGTGGGTGCAGGTGGGTGGGCATCCACCAAGGAGAATGGCACGCACAGCCGATGGGCTACAGTACAGTACGTCTGCAACCCCGTCCGCCAGCCGACTTTTTGACACCCTGCTCTGGCTTTTGAGGCCGGCCGAGAGAGAGAGACACAAAAAAGTGATATGTGATGATGGCGGGAAGCGAAATCCTGCGCTCGGACTGGGTCGTACTGAAACGAAACAACCCGAGAGCGGGCGGGGGTTTGGTTAAAAAGTGGTGGGTGGTGATGGAGGGGACACGGGCGCCCGGAAGCGAAAGGAAAGCGGGTGCTCAGGGAAAAAAAAAAAAAAAAAAAAAAAAAAAAAAGGGGGGGGGGGGGGAAGTAGAAAACCAACGCCGACCAAAATGTGAGTAAAATCCAGACCATAAAACGCCGNGAGATTGGCGAAGGAGGGTGTAGTGCAAACCTAACTGGCTGGTAATTACCGCGCGGTGCCCTCGCCAGGTTGCAATACTCCCACCCACACTCCATCATCACAGCGGTTAGGTACACTGCATGTACTGCCCAACCATGTTCGTCAACGATGCCAACCTGCCCGGCCGAAAGTGGACAGAATCCACACACACAACATGACCAACCCTCTCGGACAGCTCCCCAAGCACCAAGCACCCTTGCATCTCCCTTGCGGATCACGGCGCGGTCAACTGTCTGCTGTCTGTCTGTCCTCCCCACCCAGCAAGAACCGCGGGCTTTTGCCTCCGGGTCAGCCTGTCCGGTCACTTACCTGTCAGAGAATATCCTTGGCCTGCCACTTCCTGCTTTCAGACACAGCGCTTGCTCGGCCCACCCCAGGCTGCGGAGTGGGCGGGTTCGTCGTCTAGACGTCGACGGGGGAAAAAGGTCTCTTCGACAGGCCATTTAGATGCATATCTGCCCGTGTATAAGTACAGTACGCTGCAGATCTTGTACCTACCTACCCACAGTATCCATCGCACCCGCATGATCACCTCTCTACAGGCGAGGTGCATACCGAAACGGACATGGACAGCAACCGCACTGCATATCCCATGTACCCTCCGGCTTGGCACCGCCCATTCGTCCGTCCACTGTATTGCTTTCGCCGTCCAATGTGGACATGGCCGGCCACCCACCCGCTGGCACGCCCCCCTCCCTCCTCCGCTGATTTTCCTGATGGCACACCTCCCCAATTCTGAGGCCAAGTTCCCGGAATTGAGAAGCGGGTGGTCATTGATGAACCGGTGTGGAACGTGCTGGTACTGCTGGTTAGTGTGGCCTTTTTACAACCTAGCTTGAAAAAAAAAAAAAAAAAAAAAAAAAAACGAAGCCGAGAGGACAAGGTTTCCACAGGAGAGGAGAGAGAGCGGAATGGGTGCGTTGGGCCAGCCTGACTGGCCGACCTGTCGAGAGCCCAGAGGAGGCGACCTAGCAAGCACGCCACTAGAAAAAGGGAGGCAAAAGGAGACCAGGAACTCGACCAACCCCAAGAAGCCAGCAAAGGTTCTGATGTCATGAGATGGAGAGCGTGCAGCTCAGAGGAACCGCGTTGCAGCTGGGAGATTGGCCCGCCGAGCGCTGCCACCCCCGTCAGCGTTGCATTGCACTCACTGCCACCCTATTAACAATCAACCCATCCGGAAGAGGGCCGGACCCCCGGAGCACTGGAGCCCCGGCCCTGCCTTGCACCATCCTTGTTTTTTTGGTTTGGCTTTTATGCTTGCCAGGCAAGAACACGCGTTCGAGCACATACATCAAAAGGTCTATCTGTTGATACGAAGAGGGATCGACGGTCCCGGCTTGTTTTTTGTCGGTTCGTTTTCTCCCTCGCTCACATTAGTGAAGGCAAAAGAGATGCCGGCCTCGCTCCCGACAGACCGCCTGCAAGGGAGGAAACCCTGGTGTGTGTTGCTCGTTCTTGTCGGAAAGGCTTCGCCGTTGCACTCGCAGCCGCCAACGATCCATGGTCCCGTTCGGGCCTTATGTCCCCTAGCCGACTCTGATCCGTCTCTTCCCATTCCCTTGGTACGGGGTCGAGATGGCCCCGACGGGGAAGAAACGATACAAACAAAAGAAGGACAAGGAAGAGAGAGAGAGGCAAGACCATGACTCTGGGGCATGGAGAATCCCTGGGTTTCCTGCAAAAGCAGAGTTAGATTGGCGAAGCTGTTCCCCGTGCCCATCGCGCACCCGCACGAGACCTGTCCATGCATCTTAGGGGTACTTTGTGCGCAGACGAGGTACCTAGTACTTACCACCCATATATGTGTCTGCAGCCGTCGGTTGGCTGCTTCTGCTGCCTTCCCTGTCTAGGCAGGACCGGACAGGCAGCGAATCCCTGCTGCTGCCGTGCAAAGGCCGCCGATTTGGCTGCTTGCCAATGCTGTGCTGAGTAGGGAGTCGGCAGTGGCGAGAGAAATGCAGCCAAGGGAGGCACAGATGCAGGGCAACGGCGAGAAGCAGCATTCCGTCCAAGGAGCACAAAAACGCTCACTGACAATGTTTGCCACCTTGCTAGAAACAATATCTAAGATGATTCCATCCTCAGCAGACGACACCCGGCACTTCCACGGCCAATTACACCAGGGCTGAGAAGGAAGGGATGCTGGTCACGACAATGTGACCCGGCTGGGCTGCGAATGGGGGCCCTCGAACCTGACCAGGGTGGTCATGGATGGTATGGTGCATGCGGCGCCCTAAACCGCTTTTCATCACCGAGGGAGGAGTTTTTTCTTGGGGAAAAGAAACTCTCAACATCATCCCACATCCGTACAGTACATCCGCCGATGGCAGCAAGGCGAGGACTGCGTACCACGGTCGTACATACGTGGTAGACAGAGTCAGCCGGATGCAGGGTCGCAATATCGAAGGAAAAGGCAGGGAGGCGGGTGGAGTGGGGGGAAGGCAACCAAGGTTTGCAATGGAAGTGGCCGGCCACGCCAGCAAACAAACAAACATATCGGATGTATAGCAGACCTCTGATATAGGGAGGCAGACCCCCATTGGCGTGGACGGTGACCAGGGGCCGGCGGGGGCGCGGGAGGATGGCCAAGTTGGTGCTTTCGTTTCTTCTTTCTGTTTTCAGGTCCCCCAGTTGACGATTACGGCAGGTCCTTGACGCGCCGAGTCCCGACGCATGTGCATCCTATACACAGTTACATTTCCTCGGCTCATTGGCCGACGCAGCGAGGTGCTCACTCGAAAGGGAAGATGGAGCAGGGTGATGGGCGGGCGGGCCAAAGGGCGGCAAGTCGCCTCGGCTGGGCTGATGGCATCGCTTCCCCCCTGGTCCCGCCTCCCCGGGATGGGCCAACCCCCGATCATTTGTGAATTGTGACCCCAACGAGCAAGGACAAGAGGTCAAAGAATCAAGCAAGACTGGCCCGGCGGAATCCACCGCAACCGCCCACCAGACCTTCCAGCGGATCTTCCATCGACGCGTAAATCGAGATGTGAACCCGGCGCGTGCCACCCGACTGGGGCGTGCATATCAAAATAATAATAATAAAAGAAAACCGTGCCTCCGATGGCCAGCTCGTGACGGTGACTACGGACAGCGTCAATACGCGCGCATTCCATCTCGGAGACATGGACAGAGGCTCCGGCCGGGCTTGTTCGTCCAGGTCGCACAACCCACACTTTCCTCCAACCGAGCACCCTAGGCAGGCAGGTTGTCAGCCCTAGTGCTTTTTCGGGCAACTAATTAGCAGGCATTTCTCTCCATTAGCTGCTTGCGCGACGTGGAGAATGGCATGACCGAGATGCGAGATGCCATAGTGAGTCCCAAAAAAAAAAAAAAAAAAAAAACACGAAGGAGCTGCCTGGCGCCAGACATCGTGACTTTTGCCGGATCGATGGCAGAGGCGCGAGACCCGGCCAGATTCTAACTCGATTCGGAGAGGGGTGGACGCATAATGATGCAACGCGACGGACACCCTCCCTGCGTATCGGCGGCGGCGTGGTCAACGCCCAACACTAGGCCCGTTTTCGACGGTCGTAAAGTCGAGCGCGCTAAGGCTGCCTAGGCGCTTGGATATGCCTTTTGAGTTGAGGCAGCCGCGTGGGAAGCGACAAAGGCAAAAGCGAGAAAAGAAAAAAAAAACGCATGTTATTTTTGGCGGCTTCGCTTCCGCGGCGTTGTTCCTGCTTGCGGCCTAGCGGTGTGTGATGGGGACCTGGGAACCGGCGCTTCGGAAGCTAACGAAATGAAGGAGTGAGATTGTTCAGGCGTATCCCGCTGGCAGCGGGATGCTGTGTAGCTGGATAAGGTTTGTCAATCTCGAAAGAATCAACACTATGTGAAGCCACCCGACGCCCCGTGCGCCTGCCGTAAGGTGGGCTATCAGCCTGGAAAAGGGATCTCGGGAGACACGAGAGGCGGGCTGTGCAGCCACGACGGCTTCGAATATTGCACATTTTTGTTTTTGTCCCGAGAAGGGAGGGCGGAAAAAAAGAGGAAGAAAAAAAAAAGTCGAACGACTATGACGACAATGGCTTGTCCCAATGCAGCAGGTCAAATCGGTGGCGGGCCTAGCCTCGCGCTCCTCTCTGGACGACGATCACCAAGCCGGAGGAGCATGGGGCGGGGGAGTGCATGTGCATGCCCGTTGATCGACCCCGACTGAGCCGAGAAATTGGCCGGCCCACTCAGCTTTGACCGAAATCGCCGTTGTTGGCCCATCGAATCTCGTCTGTGGTGTTGGAGATCCCGATTCGCCTCGTGACTTTTCCCCATCCTGCCGTGACTACCGTGCGAAGCCAAAATTGCCCCTCTCCAGGGATCATAAGGACTTTTTTTTTTTGTGTTAAGGTGCGAAATCTCCACGCATGAAGCCGCTTTGATGACCAGCTTTCCCCAAAAGGCGTTTAAGGCGGTTGTGTTTGCGAGATTTGCGACCAAAGCGCCTTGCGCCTCCGTTTTCCCTCAACACGCACGCCCATATCAAATACTAACCACAGGCGGACAACCTAGAGGAAGCACGTGCCTAGACGTGATACCAGAACTGTACCAAGTATTCCCCTGAGCGGTTTCTTTTTTGCCGCGACCTTCGTCTGAAAACGAGTGGTCACTGCTTGTCAATCGGAGCACGCCGATAAACCTCAGACCAGGCGGGGTCGAAAACCCCAGTTGACTCGCTCGAGTGCGCCAGCCTCACGGAGGACCCTGAGCTAGCAAAGGGCTTCGCGCTACGCCTTGTTTCTGCCTCAAACACCAGCCTCACCTTGATGGAAAAGAAAAAGAGAGAGAGAAAAAGATCCGAACAGGAGAATAAATGGGCAATAGACTAGGATGCCGGGTGTGTGCGGAGGGATTCCTCGTCCCGGAACGATGGAACACATACAGAATGAAAAAAAAAAAAAAAAACTATCAACCGATATTTTCCCCTCTCAATGCCCCAAGGCGCAGCACAGTCACAAAGCCCGAACTCGAGTTCGAGGCCCGCCCCAGATTCCTTGCAAGACGTCATGGGGTGGGCAGACAGGGGGGAGCGGTCGGGAGATCGGCGGATCAATTCCAATCTTAAATAAAATGTAATGATGACGAGGGAAAAAAAAATAATAATAATAAAAATAAATAGGCAAAACCTCGGTGTGGTCTTTTCCCGTTTCGGCAGCCCCAGCTGCTTAAAACGCCGCAGGAGCTTGTTGGCGACGCACGCATTGATGGAAAAGCCCGGGAACTAACCAAATGTCACCTAATTGTGGGTTCTCGGGAGAGCCAGCAGTTGAGTGGACGTCGCCATTTTGCAGCAGACAAGGCCAAAATTGTGCAGCGTCGGTAGCATCGTCGAACGAAAGCAAGATGCACGGTTGGCAGCGCTGCATTGTCCAAGTCCAAGGACTGCCCTGCTTGCATCTGGAGCCGCCATGCCTAAGCTACCGCACAGTACCTGTGTAGACCGGCCGTTACTGCGACGTCGATGGGAAGCATTTTTTCGTGATTTCCTCCCGCCTGAAAAGTGGAGAAGTCCAGCTCTTGTTTTTCTGGTTCCCGTCGTCCGGAGCCCATCTTATTTGTTGGTGACGTCCCTATCCGTGCGGCCAACAAGATCTCCAATCACATTTTGCGGTAAATAAATGGGCCTGTTAAGTCCGGCAACGTGAATAAGCCTTGGCCTGTGAGCACGTGTCGGTCAGAGGGGCCAGGTCTTGGCAGCTGTTTTTGATTTGTGTGATGTTGAAGACGGCCCCGACTTGTGGTTAAATGGGGGTTTGTCACAGGGTTCAAGGCGGCTGTTCGTGCAGGAGACAGACAGCAGGCAGGCGGGGTAAAGAAAGAAAAAAAAGAAAGAAAAAAAAATAGTCAAAACCGGAGACAGTTCGCTGCCAAGATTAGGTGGATATCACCCTGCTCGAAGCACTTGTCGAGCGTGTGCTCGCAACAGAACACCCCGTTCTTCCATGTCGATCAAGAGGGCTAATTGGGGCAGGAGACAAGGACCGTCTCCTTCGGCCTTCGCCGTCCTTGGTCCCTACGAGACATGACGCATTAGATGTTGACCGGCCAGCCTGCTGTTCGGCATTGACAAAGGGGCATGGCATGGCTTCGGTCCAGCTTCCGTGCAACGTGTTCGTCTGCACGCCCTCCCCGCGACGATCACGCAGCTAGACGGCGAATCCAAGAAGAACGAATCCCATGATCAGAGCGGGCGGATGATGTGGATTTGCAAGCAGATAATCGCCGAGACCCCGTCTGCCTCTGATCCGTCCTCTCCTATGGCCGGGCAGCCCTGACACAGCCAGTCGCAGCCGAGTCTGGCGTGGGGGAATTTTTTTAGGCTGTGTCAAGGATCGACGCTCACATCAATGTTGCTCAATGTTTCCGTATTCAGCAAACGTCAGACTCTGCCGGTCGCGGAACGGATAAAACTCCATCTCGAAAATGGGGCTAAGACATGAGACCGGCTGTAGTATAGTATTTTTTTTTTTTGTCATCTTCTCCGCAGGCTGCAGCTGCAGCTGCCGCTGCCACTGCCGTGCGCTCGGCCTGGGTTCCCGTCCTCCGCTCCCTTCCCGCATCCTTCCTGCTGCCACATCAGTTTGCTGATCTGCGGCTCCGTCCTGTCACTCCAGTCCGGCAGCGTCTGGCATCAGTGGCATCATGTTTGGTCAGCAACAGGTCGGCCCCGTTTGGCCTGCCGCGGCCACGCTAGTCGCGAAATCGTATGCTGCTCCGGCTGCGGTAGCAGGCGCGAGACCGCATCGTCGACGTCCCTCTGTGTTGTGTCGTGTTTGTTTGGCCTTGGGTAGCACTCGGAGCCTGTGGTGGACAGTGCGTGCGTTCATTCGCCAATTTTTGACAGCCGTTTCCATCCCGCAACATTCCCAGTTCGGGACTTGCATCCAAGCGAGGCGCACTAATGTGGCGCCACGTTGATCGTTGATCACCGACTGGACGGCTGGGTTTATCCATTGCATGATCCTGCCTGGGCTTGCCGTTCTGTTCACATTGCTTTAATGCACTCAGTCAGCCCAGAATGTCCGGGAAACGAGCTCCGGCCGGAATGAACCCTTGCTTTGATCCGTGGTGCATGTGGACGAGCCGGAGCGCGTCCCTCCCACCTACGGCAAGCCCACGGGACGAGAGTGAAGGTTGAGAGGGGGGTATAGTTGACGTCGATTATAGGTAGAAGTAGTGGCCTCGCAATCAAAAAACCGCCCGAGGTAGCACCGCCTCTAGTCTGCATTCTGTGCTGCCGAGACGAAGGGCGGACCAAAAAAGAAAAGCAGAAAGAGGAGCCGACAAGGCTTGTTGCTAGCAATACGGATGCTTGCAGCTGATAGCACGGCGGAGACGTGACGAGGCAGGGCCTCGCTGCACCAGCCATTCCCCAAAAAGCCCCCAAGAAGCACCCTTCCCCTCGCGCCACCGCCGAGTACTAACCGCATGAGGCTGTGGTGCAGGCGCTCGTGCGACGAATTGAAAAGCGTGTGACCAGGGACCAAGGAGAGGTTTTCCTCGATTCGTAAGATCTTAGAAAGCAGCCTGCGACCCCGGCTAGAAAGGGGAGTGCAGAGGCCCGTGTACCCCCGACGCTCCAGATCCCGCTTCGACGTGCAAGGCTGAGGGGGGCGTGTGCGTGTGTAATGCGGTCAGTGCATTGGCTCGCGCTTGTGTGTGCGTGTCTCCATCAATCCACCCACACTAACATCCGACTTTTGTGCATTGAATACGGGTTGCAGGTGCCTGGGTATATCCACGTAAACACAAAGATGTGCGGTTGTTTTTGTTCTTGCTTGTTCTGGGTTAAACAACGAACAATCAGGAAGAAATTCGAGATGATCAAACAGGCGGGAGTGCCGACAAGGTCGGGAGCCACGCTGCATTGAGCGGAAAGTTAAATGTAAAACCGAAGAGAAGGGGCGGAAAGTTGGCTGCGATGCTGAACCATCAGACGAGTTCGATGTTGCTGGGCTGGGAGGACCAGGGCCTTAGGGCTTTGCAGCGTGTGGCGTTCTGCAAGGGATTGATACTTTTAGCCCTGTTGGCGGCAGTTTCTACTTTGACTTTTGTGATCTTTCATATCTCACTCTCCCATACCCAGACAGGCAGTTTATCGCGCCTTAAGTTTCCTCGTGGTTGGACCCTCCCTTCAACGAAGTGGACTGTGCACTCGGCTCAGTCTCTCGCATGGCACCGGCGTGGAAGCTAGCCCTTTTTCGCGTTTAGTTCTGCGTGGCACGAATGGTGGCGCCGTTCACTCCCTAACGCCCGACCGCGGTGATAGGCAGCACACCACGTCGATGCAGCAGGATCCGTGGTCCGAGACGAAAACTTTCCCCCGTGCTTTCGCTGTCATCCGAAGATGGGATGCTCAAAATAAGCTCTCTGGTCTCTGTCTAACGCCGACCGGAATCATGACACTTGAATTACCCCTAAAGACACGGACGACGGGTGACTGCAGTGCTTCCCTGTCTGCCTGGCCAACATGGTTCCGGATGGGATGGGATGGTTGGGAAATCTGGCTGGCTGGTTGGATGGGACGATGCCTGCTCCTATGCGACCGAGGTCGCGGAGGACCGCCGTCCAGATGTTTACATTGACACCCATTCCCATCCTGTTGGGGCTACGACGCGAAGACAAGCAACAGAAACGCCGCTGCGGTAGGTCTTGGCGTTTTATCACCTTGTCGCTGCCATTCTTGACCGTCGGTGAGTTTTCCACCTGGTTACAGTGGAAGAAAAAAGGCCACAGTCCTGGGGGAATAAAAAAAGTCATGAGCATGGAAGCAGTGCGAGGACAATATGCACGGCCACGTAGCATTCAGCGAGTCGTTCGGGTGGCCAGCCTTCCCGCGACGGCCTTCCCTCCGTCTCCTTGCCGCTTTTTCTTCCCACTTGGTTTCAGAAAAATCTCCTGGGCAGGTGCCATCCCAGACAAGGGCCCGTCCAGTTCCGAGCATCCCTGCGAACAGTAGCACCCGAGGCACTTGCTCCGTACTCCGTCCTGCAGTTGGTGTGCTCTGGGGGCCTCGCCCGCCCGCCCGCCGACGAACCACACCCCCCGGAGCCATGCCACGGACCGCTCCTTAGTTGTGTTAAGCATGGCAGAGCGTCGGCGCATCCACAGGTCGATCCTGAGGGTATTGATTTAGCCTTTGTTTCTGGGAATCCGCAAGCCGTTTCCTCTGGGAAACACAACCCTTCCCCATTGGTGCTCGTTCTCTTCTGCTCGCCCGGCCTAGATTCGCTGCCCACATACGGATCTCCCCTCCCGCCGATCCATCGACCTGTGGTGAAATACCCATGGGCATTGTTGGGCTGCAATACCGCTGTACAGCTTGGGACGTACCAATGACGCACGATGGCCGTTGATGTTTTGTGAAATAGATATGCCTTTACCTATACACGCATTTATACGCACACAAAACACCTATGGAGCAGCAACCATATTTATGGAAACACCAGAATCAAATAGATTGTGGAACGACATAATTGCGCCCGCCATCCCGTCATTCCGCGACTCGCCTGCGTCCATTTTCGTAACACGACGGGCTCTGGTAGAGCGAAATAAGCCAGGGATTGTGCGGCTGGACGGGCGCATTGCTGGAGAGGCTCGTTCTGGACCCAGCGGTAGTTGGTGACCATACGCACACCTGAGAAAAATGTATCTGAGAGCTGTTCGAGAGGGTGCCAATACTCCGCATCAATCTCGCAGCGGATCGATTAGGTTGCCACTGCCCGGCCTCTATCGTAGCCTTGACCCAAGGTTCGTTGCCCCTGCGGGACATCTGTTTTTGTGGACTTTTGAGAGCCCCAGGTATGCCAGGTGCAGAGCGACTGGGGAACGTATCTGCTCACACCATACTCTTTTTTATTTATCTGTTTTTTTTTTTTTTTTTTTTTTTTTTTTTTTTTTTTTTNTTTTTTTTTTTTTTTTTTTTTTTTTTTTTAACCTCTTCCCCCACATTCTCCACAGGATCCAGCGTTAGAGAATGTTCCCACGTAGCAGTGCAAGAATCATCTTTTGACTTTCCTTTGTTTACTTATTCGCTGGTCTTCGTCAGCTGTGCCATTTATACCAATGTCGTCTTGTGTCTTTCGCTTAACAAAAAGGAGCAAGCGGCCTTCCAAGTCGTGCTGCGGGTGGCCCGGTCAATCTCGGTGCCGCCTGAATGTTTGGCTCGGCTGTGCACATGGAACTCTGGGCGGCCCAGGCGCTGGCGTTCTAGACCCACAGAGGGCAGATCCAGGATGGGCTGCCCAAAGTGACAAATCGCCCTGCAGCAAGAGCGGTGATTTACGCCGCCCTGCATTGTGTAGCAGAGCGGATCACAGACGCCGGGCGAAGGACGCCGGCCCTGCTCGGTTGGCGGACCGCTTCGTTGGCCGAGCTGGAGGGCATGAGGCCCTGCCTAAACGGGACATGGGCGGTGTGTGTACATAGGCGCGCAGCTACTTCTAGGTAGTACGCAGGCGGCGGTTCTCGGCTTCAAAGCGGAACGTAAGCCCGGATTTGTATAACATGGACTGCCGAGAGGGCCGAGGAGCCGTCTGTGTGCGAGCGAGGCCAACAGGGGCGAGCGATATTTGGGTTTGAGTACGGGCTGTATAGTCCGAGACAGTGGCTGCTGAGCAAATTATCACGCACGGCCGAGTCTGCTAGTCGGAGTCTACCACTATGAGCCAGTCTGTCTGCTGGGCTGTGCGAAGGAGGTTGGTGGATGATACGTGGGTATAGAAAAGTACGAACTACCGTAGTAGTAGTAGCGCTGCTAGCGGCGAGCGTGTGAAGAAAATAAAAATAAAACAAATAATACAGTCCGAGCATAGGATTGCCACAAGCAGGAGAGGAATCATCTGAAATTTGTGGTGTCATTTCCGCCTTGCCGAGCAGGCTAGGCTCAGTTGAAAATTGGGGCTGCTCAACGGCTGCTCTACACGTCATGAGGTCTCCAATGTCAATACCTAGATCAAGGCGACAGTTAACGGTGCAATCGTCGCAAACCGATGGTTGGGATGGCAGCGGACACAAAGGCCAGACGGCATTAGATCAGCCTGGCAATCCGGTTACAGCGAAAAGCCAAGACCCAGTTAGCATTTTTGAAGCCGCTTGAGCCAGCCTGCTGCCGGCTCCGAGTCGCTCCTCGTCTCAAGTGCCCTCCGCAGGGGCCCTGTCCCAAAACACCGCCCATGAGAAATCCTTTTGGGCGAGCGAGGGCTGCCCAGCAGGGAGGCAGGGGTCAGGTAGCTTGACGGGCAGGGAGCCAGGGGGTTCGCCCAGTCGCGCGCCAGGGGCCAGGGTTGATCCAATCGAGCGGCGGGCTGGGGTGGGCGACCAGGGGCGTGGCCAAAAACAAATGAAGAGAAGGCTTGAAGAAGAAAATCGCCCAGAGCGGCTTTCTCCTGCCCTTGGCGTTCCGGGCCATTTTCCAAATGCGGCAGATATGCCCGCGACCGCTGCACACCGTGGCAGGCGCTCCACCCGTGCGAATCGTGACGAGTGAGCCAGCAGTCGAGCACCGAGCCTTGTCCCCATCGCACCTGCCGCTAGGCTCGACTAGAGCCTAGCTGCCGCTGGCTGCTGGCACCGCACCGTGCTAGGAAGTCTCGAGTTGGAAGCCAGGCAACGGACCACGGCAGTTGCTGCTTTCGCCCTGCGCCTGCTCCCGACTTTCGTATTCTCTGCGCGCGCACGCGTCCTGCCTGCCATGTTTTGTTTTGCCTAGCCACTGCTCTGCCTACTCTACAAGACCCGAGGCCTTGGTCTCTCTTCGTCCTTGCTTTTCTCGACTCGGTCGCCGGATGGACTGCTACAGCGGGGACGCAGAGAAAAGAATAGCTGATACAAGGTCGAGAATGCCCCTATGCTGGTCGCCCAGAATGGCAGAGAGAGAAAACATGCCTATCTCAGCCAAACCTCGGCGCAGTCTGCCTTGTCTTTCCCAGCAAACCCTGCCC
The DNA here is from genome assembly GCA_003049425.1 of Magnaporthiopsis incrustans. Taxonomy (NCBI): domain Eukaryota; kingdom Fungi; phylum Ascomycota; class Sordariomycetes; order Magnaporthales; family Magnaporthaceae; genus Magnaporthiopsis; species Magnaporthiopsis incrustans. The sequence continues at coordinate 164,792 of PYSR01000058.1, forward strand.
CGTGCATCAACCGGTTTGCCAATCGACGTTTGGCCTCCGCCGATCCTGAGAATCCTGGCAAACCTAACTGGCACCCCTCGATCTCTCCCGCTCTCCCGGCCGGCGTGCCAGTGGGAGAGAGCCCACACCACCTCCCAGAAAACCTTCTTGCTCCAGCCAGCAGGCCAGGCCAGCACGCGCGGAGGCATGGGGCCTGCCAGGGATCCGCATACGCACACCCACGGCCCGTGCAGCAACCGCCCACGCCCACGCCCACGCTCACGCCCACCGTGCATCCAGCGCCCAAGGGCCTTCTCCCGGGGTGATGGGCGCCGGCTCCGGGGTTGAATCTGGCCTGTCAAGCACGAGGACCCACGCCTGTCGATTGCCCACAGGCCAGCTATGTACCCTGAGTCGGTCGTCGAGCCGGGGCGGGTACATCAGACTCGCTTGGCCAGCTGGCTCGCCGCACTCCCATCGCTCGCTGGCACACCCCTCATTCTCCCCCATGCCGCCCGCCCACCTCTCCACCTCGCATCGTCGAAAAAGAAAGCTGGAATACCCACCCCTCTGATCAGCGCCATCCCGGGTCTGTCGTAACATGAATGCGTCCTGGCCGGACCCGCACGCGACCTGTGACAGGCTGTCGTCGTTGCCATTGCCCCAGGGATCAACGGTGTGGATCGGCTCCCCCATCTGCTGGCCTCCTGGCACACGGCACACACGCCTCCTTCAACTCCCACTCTTGGCGGATCTCACAATACCATGCCCGCCCGCAAATTAGCGGCAGGGGGTGCAGAAAGACAGCAAAGAGAAAAATAAAAAATAAAAAATAATAACAACTAGTTACCCATACGATAAAATAAAAATCAAGACTGAAAATCCCCATCTGCCACCCCGGGGCAGCATCCTCGCATCTCCTTGCAGCCTACACGACATACTTAAACCTCCACCCCTCCCTCTCTCCCCCTCATCTCTGGGGCCATTCTGATCTCAAGACCCTTTTATACAACATCATCGTCATCCATCCAGCTGGTGCTTGGCTCCTGACAACTCGATTCTATAATAACTATTGACCGTCTGCTTTTCCCGAGCTTCTTGCTACTTCCTACTAGATTCTCCTGGTTATACGCTTAATATTAGACAAGACCGACGACGCCCTGCTCCAAGCAAGAGCCGGCAACGACGACGACGACGACGACGACGACGGTGTGAACTTGACGGAATAGCAACGCCGAGTGGATCCAGCCACTGGCCTTTTCCTCTCGCTCACACGCACAAACGCAAATACATAATGGCTACTTCTGTGATATCAAACACCTACTCGGGCCACCAGTCGCAGTACAGCTACTTCACCCAGCCTCAAGGCCCGCCGTCGCCCCCAATGGACGACAACAAGTGCTCGCTGCCTTCCATTTCCAACCTTCTCGGTCTGGCGGATCAGGGATCGCCGACATCCGAGACTGCTCCTCCGTTCCCCCAGCAGGGTCAGCAGCAGGCGCCGCAACAATGTAAGTTCTCCAGTGTCTCACACCGCCAGCAAAAGACTCCCCCGTCTGACGCATCCACAGCACAATCGAGGCCTGAGACCAGGCCAAACTCGTCACACTACAATGCGATCCAAGCCGTCCGGGGCGGCATGCCGCCAACCCCGCCCATGACCTCGGAGGCTTCGTTTGACGGCTACAACTCGCCCTCGACCAAGTCTGTCAACCAGCTTCCGGGCGCCTCGGGCTACTACTTCGAGTCGACGCCGCCCATGTCCCATGTCGAGCCCGAGCAGCGCCCTCACTCGCACATGGCCCACAGTGTCGCTCGTGTTCCCGTCCAGGCTCCCTTCGCCCAACCTGCCTACGCCGCGCCTGGCCCCTACGGCATGGCCCCGGCCAACCCAATGACCGCCTACTACCCGACGATGCAGCCCACGCCGCCGCCGCAGCCCCAGATCTCCGGCCTTTACTACCAGAGGCCGCTGCCCCAGGTATGCCGCACCGTTCTTTTTTTTTTCCTCCCTCCCAGCTCCCGGAACCGTCTGACTGACATGATATACTTCTAGACCTTCCCTCCCCTCCCTGTGTCGGTTTCCATGGCTCCCTCGTCGGGCGCGAACCCGTGGCAACACCACCATTACATCTCACCCTCGGCGGCCGCGTCCTTCCCTCAGTCGCAGGACCGGTACATCTGCCAGACCTGCAACAAGGCCTTCTCTCGGCCCAGCTCCCTGAGGATACATAGCCACTCTCACACAGGCGAGAAGCCCTTTAAGTGCCCGCACGCCGGTTGCGGCAAGGCCTTCAGCGTCCGCAGCAACATGAAGCGCCACGAGCGCGGCTGCCACAACTTTGACAGCAGCAGCACCACCAGCAGCAGCAGCGGGTCTCTGGCGTAAGGAGATGGAACAAACGAAGAACAAAAAAAAAGAAAACAAGAAAAAAGAAAACACGAGAGATTTCGCTCCTAATGAGTGTGCCGAGTTCGATTAACGACCATATAATCTCGATGCCACCGAAGCAAAGAGGACACCAGCAACGACTTGTTCCCTCGACCAACGGTTTAAAATCTAATTTGGATCCGTCAATTTTCTTTCCCTCGCTGTTTTTACCACTAAACATTCACGGCCTTTTTTCTTTTGTCTTCTTCGCACTTCGGTTGTACCCAACCATTCCCTCACTTGTACGGTGTCAACCCGGCCATCTGCTTCTTTTTCTTTCGTTGAACATCTTAACGGCCTTGAGGAAACGGCGCTAAAGGCGGAAATCACTTTTTTCTTTTTCTTTTTCTCTTCTATGTCCGTCAAGAAACAGCGGGCGGGGTTTGGGGCGGCACAGCCTTCATGATCAAACGGACTTTTTTTTTCTACTTCTTCTGGCAGCGGGTCAAAGAGTTTAGGGCAAATCGGCGATTTTTCCACGGCGTTCCGGGTTTGAAACGAAGCATTTACATCGGCGTTATTTTTTTTTCCTTTCTCTTCCTTTCGTTTCATTCTTCTTGTCTCGTCGCTTCGAAACATCGAAGACGGCAATTATATCCCGCACACCTACACTTCACTTCACACGACCTGTGTACTGTTGCGAGAGCTGGTCTTCCAACTTTACCCTCTATCTCAAAAACAAGACACAGAAGTCCACTTTTACTTCTTTAGACAGATTTTTTTTTGGGGATGGCAGGCAAACGAGCCGCCACGTCGCCCACGATTTCACACCTTTTAAAGTCACGCTATGTTCGCTGCCGCCTGCCACTGATTCTGGTGAACCGGATGTTTGTCTGGCACTTCGTGGTGAGACATTCTCCTGGAGAGGGTGCGGTATGTTCTGTAGGTGGGATGAGAGTATAACAATAGCAAACATGCGCGAGTACCAGCACTGTCAGAAAAGCCCTCCTTGGCGTTTTGGCCACGGTAAGAAAGTGACTGGCTACGACGCCCAGGCTTGCTCACAGAGGAGCAATTCTGAAGCGCGTGCCCATGTGCACACATGGCTGTGCCAACAAACGTGAGAAAATAACCTTGCCGGGACACTGGGGAAGCTTAAAGCAAAGGTAGGGGAGAATGGGAAACACGCGCAAGGGGCTGCTGCAGCGCCGGGCCGAAACCTGTGGTAATGGCGGCCGGCAAATAGCAGCTGCAAGTGAGAGAGACACACAGGCAGGCGTCAGAGAGAACAGAAGGCCGGGCCTTTCCTCTACACGGGGATCTTCGAAACAATCAAGACAAGGGTGGCACGCGGTGGAGAGCGAAAAGCAAGCACTGCAGACGGGGGCTGGTTTCGCAGCCGGCGGGCGGTGTCAGGGGCAGGCAGAGATGACATCGAGCAGAAACTTTCCATCTTTGGGCAGGCCTGTATGGGTGCGATCCACACAGGGGCTACATGCGCGCGCGCGATGGCTGCCGTATTTTACTGCAGGTAGCGAGCTTTTTTGGCTAGGCAGGTAAGGTATGTACTACGCGATTGGGGCATCTCGCCTAAACAAAAGAAACAGACAGGGAAGGGGAAAACAAGGAGAATGGGACAAAACACGAAAGGAGGTAGTACGTACAGCACCAAAGAACAGGCAAGTGTGGAGTGGCATCGGCGTTCCGTCCGCCAGGCGCATTTGCCGGTCCAATGGACCCGGCCCTCGGCCCAGGCGGCAAAGCTTTTGCCCTCGCCGCACGCCGCACGCCGTACGCCGTACAGCATGGCCTGTCAGGCGGACGGTTCAGCTCGCTTGAGTTCGGGTACGACGGGGCCCCAAAGTGGACGGTTATAGCCGCAAAACCTAGCCCTATAACATGAAAACGACCCAGCTCAGGTGTTCAACTTGCTGACAACGTGAATGTTTCGACGACGGCCCAAGCGGCGACGGGCGGGTCCCAGCTCCCCAGTGCTCTCCACATCCTTTTTTTTTTTTTTTTTTTTTGGCCGTGCCCCCCGGCAGCCAACAGACCAGCTGGCATGTAGTGGTAAGAAAAACAGAGAGTACAGTAGGACGGATGGATGGAGGGAGGGAGTGCCGGTTGGGAAGGAAGTCAAGCATCAGCACAAGCATACTTGATCACCAAACCCGTTCCCACGCTGCTCCACCGCCTGGAACCTAGGTGGGCCCTCCTCCTAACGGCAACGTGTCGAAACAGGCCCGGGAGAGAAAGAAAAAGACGAGCCCAAGAAAAGAAACGAGACGTGACTGGCTTGGCGGCGGGCCTTTTGCCTGCCGAGCAGGCCGTGCTAGTACGCACTAGGGCCAACACAGGCTGTCGTATCTGTGCATGTCGACTCGACAGTACATAATACTGCACCCGGTCTCAATAGAGTGGGCCTCAGGTTCTGGGCTGCCGATGCGTGGAAGAGGAAAGAATATAGAGCACTAGTGCGAAGCTAGCAGACGCGAGGGAGAGGGATAGAGGTGACCATGCGCGAATTTCGGAGCTGGTTTTTTTTTTCCTTCTCCCAACGACGCGACACATTGGTGCAGCAGTTCTGGTGCTAATGCACCGCGATTCTACAGGAAGTCACTGCCGGCCCTGCCTGCCCTCGGCCTCGTCCTCCAGCCCCCTCCTTCCCCTTGCCATAGGTACAGTATGCTCGGCACCTACGGGTTTTGTCTTTTCTTGGCCATCACGGGCTCCTACCGTGTGACTTCCTTGCTCGCAGCATATGGGAGATTCGGTATATACGGTAGCACGCAGCACGACTCCCACCGTTCCGCGACCGTGGCATCGTCAAGCAAGGTTTATATAAGAGGAGCCTCTAGATGTAGGTAGGTATGTACACGTAGGTATCTCGAAGGCACCACCGTTTTGACTTGTCGTGACAACTCATGTGGACATAAATAATCACGTACCCCTACACAGTGGCCTGGGCGGCGGTCATAATGTGTCTTGCGGCAGGCAGGGCAGGGCATGTCCCCCGAGAAGGGGTCCCATGCAGCTGATCGGTGATTCAAAGGACGCACGCACACACACCGAAAGGGAATCTCTAGCAGATCGTGCCGTTCGTGGGGGTCCGGCAGCATCGCCCTGGTCCCAGCTGTTAATCTCGCCTGTCCCGGTGGGTCGCTGTTGCGTTGCGTTGCGTTGCGGTTCAGGTTGATGTGCTGTCCTGGGGCGTGTGGCTGTCAATCACACACTCTTTGATGGCATTCCTGGTACCTAGCAGCAGCAGCAGCAGCAGCAGATATTCGCATTACAGTATACTGCTTCTGAGGTTATGTTCGCTGGCTCCATGTTTTTGTCGACACAGGTCGTGGCACGCCATCTCACCAGTCGCCGGGCGTCTCCGCCGTGCAACGGTCGATAGTGTCCGCGCTAGCTCCTGGGGCCGTCGGGTTGTCGTGTCAAACGGCTGCCAGAGACGGCAATCCCCGCGCTTGGCCAATCCGAGCGCTGCGATTCACACCAGGTCAAGCGTTACGCCGACCTTTTCCCGTCGGCTCGGCGTGGCTCAGATCGCCAGGAGCCGAGCCAAGCTCTGGAAATCGGGCTGACAAGACTGGGCCAAGCCCGGGCTCAGGAATCAACAAAAAGCCAATTCGACAGGCAGCTGCAGAGACATGACTCTCAATTCACCTGACCACCAGATATTTACGCCAGCTGGGACGCCGTCTTTCGCGCCCGAGGTGACGTGGACTTTTTTTGCCAGCTGTGCCCTGTATTTGCGCGCAGTACGGGACAGGTCGCCGACGTTTCCCATCAATGCGCGCATCCCGGTCTGCTTTTGTGAAGAGGCGGTGATTGACACAAACGCCACTCAAGCCCCATTTCCAGACGCAGCCCTCGGCCTTCTGGAAGTCTTCGAATCGGTCTTAATTTATCCTTCTGTCAAGGACTGGGCCAACCGGCAGCACGGCATGGCTGGGTCGGTGACTCGCTAGCCTGCCTGTTACACTTACACCGCCGGATTGGCGACGAAGAAGAGCGGGTAGAAAGAGCTTGGCGGCAGTAGCTCCAACTCTGTCCTTGAAGCCTCGCGATGCCTCCTCCCCGCCCCAGACGGCCTCCGCTGTTTCAAAGGGTGATAAAGAAGGGAAAGCTTCATGTCCACCCAATCCAAACGCACGAAATCCCCACACCTGTTGGCGCGGTGTCCAGTCCGCGTACGCACGCCGTCACAGCCAAGCAATCTGTCGACGAGCCCAACATCGGACGGTCAGGGTGCGGCGAGACCCATCTTCTTGCTGCCCTTTTGCTGCCATCCCAAAATAGGGCCGTTGGTTCTCAGGATGATAAGGGCTGCGTCTCATCTTATAATCACCAGCCGATCATAAGTTTCTCCCGCCTGGCAGATCCGTTCTTCGTTTGGTGTTTGGGACGTCAATGCTCCCTCCTCTCGAACCGGTCTGGACGCCGCATTTTTCTACCTAGGACTCAGGACTGCCTCATGTGCAAGGGGGGTCTCAGTAGCCTGGCCGCCCGGCCTTGGGACGACACCGGGGCTTGGGGTACCCCAGCTTCCCAAGGGATGGAGACGACGAGGTCGGACAAGCCTTCACTCCCCTTCCCGTCCCATGAGACCTGCCCCGGCCAGCCAATTGGTTTGCCGATCTGATCCGGCAGCAGGCGTTCATTTGATATGCTAGCGTCGAGACTGGCACAGGTTAGTAGAGGATGCCAAAAATGAAAATTGTGCATTTGCCGGAAGATGGACCTAGCCGGCACCACCATCCCAACGCCTCCATGCCGGTGATCCCCGACACCCCCTGATGATTCTCCAGTGGCGATCAAAGCTAGGACGCCGTAATTATGCAGTGCCACGGATCTATAACTGCCGTTGACTTGGGGAGTGTGCAGCTCGTCAAACCTCCAGGGGGTGGCTTATGCGTATGAGGGCTGCTGGGTGGCCACAGCATGTTGCGTCCATAGAAACAACCTATGCTCCTGAATCTCGCGAAGCAGAGAGAAGAGCCATGCGCAACGTCTGGTTTCCACTTGAACATGTCTTCTTCTTTCTCTTTTTTCTTTCCACCGCTACTGAAGCCACCCTCTCCCCCAGCTCCAGACTCGTCGGTGGAGACTTTTCGACTTACTCGCCCGACCCATTTAAGTGGATACAGCACGACAAATGCCCTCACCAATCAAAACACAGGAAAGATGGCCGAGTTGATTATGGCGCAAGATTGGGGTAAGGCGACCGACCCACTCTTGTCAACATGCGCCAGTCCCCAGGCTCAAAGTTGAGGTGCTTTTTGCGAGGCAGTTGAACCCTGCATATTCGCGCACTGGCATGTCCTACGTCATTGCTTGGCGACTTGTTATCTGCGCTGAACCTATCTCGGGAGTCTAACTGCTTACCTATTCATCTGCCTATACTGGCATTCATAGAAGAAAGACGCATGCGCTGTGACTCCTTCACCCTAAGCCGGCAGTCGGCGGCCACGGGCGCCGATCGATCTTACAGAATTGACAGCCGGACCGCTGGTGGGTCCGCCTGACGACACCGGATGGAGGGGCCAGGCAAGAGCTCGAATTGTAGTTGCCCCGCGCATTTGAAATCAACAACAGATGGTGAAGACTTTTTTTTTCTTTAACAATAAGTCAGCAATTCCACGGCGATCCCTGCGCGCCACCATTGACGAATAGACAAGCAGTCCGGAACGCGCGCGAGTGCTTGGGACGGGTCGAGTTGCCGGTACAAAACTTGGCATCATCCTGGCGGCTAGAGCGATCGCAAGCCCAGGCGACTGCGTGAGACGCAACCTAGCTTCAACCACACAACACAGCCCAGAATGTCTTCCTCAAAACAAACACAGGACGATTTGGACTCGGAGCCCGAGATGCTGGCGGCCGAAGATGCGCTCGAAGAGATCCCCGACGACGCAGACGGCGACATCCCAATGGACAGCGACGAGGAGGACGGCGAGGAGATCAACCTGTCCAACGACGGCATCGCCTACTTTGAGCACCACAAAGACTCGGTCTTCGCCATCGCCCAGCATCCAACCCGCCCCACCCTGATCGCCACCGGCGGCTCCGAGGGCGACGCCGACGACGCCCCCGGAAAGGGCTACGTCTTCGACGCCGCAGGCGTGCCACCGCGACCGCTGCTGCCCGAGAACTACAGCGGCGCACCCCCGGCGCCCCCGACATCGCTCGACCCGCTCTTCCACATCGACGGCCACACAGACAGCATCAACGCCCTGGCCTTCACCAACCCTGCCGGCGAGTACCTGCTGAGCGGTGGGCTGGACGGTCGCCTGCGCGCCCACGCCGTCTCGGCCGCCCCCGGCCCCGCCGCCGGCGACAAGGCGCCGCCGCAGATACGGTTCCTCGAGGAGGCGCAGGAGGTGCCCGAGGTGAACTGGGTGCAGCCCTGCCCCAACGGCGCGGCGCACCCCAACGTCGTCGCCCTCGGCGCCAGCGACGGCTCCGTCTGGGTCTACCAGGTCGACGCCGCCGCGACCCCGGCGCTGCAGATCCTGCAGTCCTACTTCCTGCACCAGGCCTCGTGCACGGCCGGCGCATGGACCCCCGACGGCGAGATGCTGGCGACCGTGTCCGAGGAGGGCAGCCTGTTCCTCTGGGACGTCTTTGGCTCCGCCGCCGCCGCGGGCGTCAAGTCGGACAACGGCATGAGCGTCCTGGCCCTCGACGGCTCCGACGCCCGCTTCCAGGTCGACGGCGGCCTGTACAGCGTCGCCTGCGCCCCGACGGGCGCATTCCTTGCCGTCGGCGGCGCAGGCGGCGCCATAAAGGTCGTCGGACTGCCCAGGTTCGGCGCCTCAGCGGCCACCTCAAGCGGTGGTGGCCGTCGCGGCGGCGGTGCGGCTGCTGCTGCCAGTGGCGGCTCGGACCAGCAGGGCGGACAGATACTGGCGAGCCTGCACGCGCAGGGCGACGGGGTGGAGACCCTGAGCTTCTCGCCGCTAGGGCCGGCGGGCACGCTGCTGGCAGCCGGGTCCGTCGACGGCTCCATCGCCGTGTACGACGCCCAGCGCTCGTTCCAGGTGCGGAGGCTCGTGGGCGGCGCGCACGGCGACTTCAGCGTCGTCAAGGTCGAGTTCGTCAAGGGCAACCCGCATCTGCTGACGTCGTGCGGCATGGACGGCGTCGTGAGGCGCTGGGACATCAGGGGCACGACGGCGGGCGCTGCCGCGGCGGCGGGCCAGGGGGCCAGCGCCTCCGCCGCAGCCGCAGGGCTCATCAAGGAGTGGAGGGGACACAGGGGCGACGGCGAGGGCGGAGGTGTGCTTGGGTTTGTGCAGGGTGAGACGGGCGAGCGGGTTGTCACTGCTGGCGACGATGGCGTCGTCCTTGTGTTTGAGGCATAGTATTCCTCGTCGGCCTCTGCCGGTCCGACATATGTCCAAACGCTCTCCAGGGGCCTCTGACGGCTGTGGGTACCTTTTTTCTCCTTGTTTTATCACGTGCGCCGGGTATTGCGAACCAAAGAGTTATTGAACAGAACGATTCATACGACATTTGGTGGTGTCTTTCTATTAGCCGCCGGCTTATCACTATAATACCTGCAACCGTTACAGACTGGATCAAAGACCGGGAGTGCTATTTTTAGGATGTAATGCATTTTCGGCCATCACCTGCCCCTAGCCGCCTGTTGCATGTACAACCCCATGGGTTGACAGCTAGCCTGGCGGACGTCTTGAGCCCCCCAACTACGTAGCTTATAAGGTGAAGCATCCGGTGATACGAATGCCATACTGGCGCACCGCGCATGCCTATCCATATTTCGTCGACCAAGCTGGAGATGCTCATAACGGCGCGGTCCTCCCAATAGCGAGATATCAGCATCACCTCCCATATCCTTGTCGGCCGGCCCTCAGATTCCAGTGTGGTGGCTTGGAATCCACGGGCGTGCGTCAGGCTTTCTTTGCGGTGAGCACCTGCACAGTGACAAGTGCGACTAGGGTTTCGGTGTTGGGGACTGACGACACGCGCCAAGCCCCACGGCGAAAGCATTCGCACAGGCGTCGTCGTCACCCTGGCCGTACAGCGACGAGGACGGCTCGGGTGTCGACACCTGACCCGAAGCGGGACCACCGCGACGCAGGCCAAGCCCGACGGCGAGGGCGTACGCCTAGGGCCACTCGGCGCGCTGGCCGGCGACGCCGTCCCTGTTGGCCTTCCAGACGCCTTCGCCGTCCTCGAACTCCTCGCGCTTCCAGACCTCGACGCGGGCCTTGCACGCCTCCAGCGCCTCTTCGCCGGCCCGCCAGGCGGCCTGACGGTGCGGCGCCGACACGGCCACCACGATGCTGTCCTCGCTCACGGGGACCACGCCGAGCCGGTGCACCATGGCGATTCCCTTGAGGCCGTGCTTCTCGACCGTGGCCTTGGCGATGGACATCATGGAGCGTAGGGCGACTGGGTTATAAGCCGAGTACTGAAGTTCCTTAACAGCCTTGCCGTCGAAATTATCCCTAGTGGTTCCTGTTTCGGGGAGCGGGTCAGTGAGGCTCTGCGTTTGTGGTGCTGTCGTTCATCGGCTTCGCGACAGCCGCGGCGTCTTACCGACAAAAATAACAATGGCGCCAGCCTCCGGGCTCCGCACCTTGTCCATCACGGCCTGGACATCCAGGCGGTCGTTTGTCAGGGCGACATAACATTTGTCTTCCTGCACCTCGTGCGCGCCGGCCGGGATCTGAGGCTGGTCGACCATGATGTTTAATTTGGCTATTATTTTGAGACGCCTCTGGTATATAGTAGATAGGTGCAGGTAGGTAGTGGTAGTCGAAGTCGAACTATGTGCCCGCAATGTCTGTTGATCGGCACTGCAGGGATGGAAATGACCTGTGATGATGTTGGGCGAAAGGTGGCTGATGGCTAATGGCAACGCGGAAGTGGAGGCAGCAAATGCGGCGGCCTCCTATTGCCTGCGACACCTCTTAAGCGTAAGCTCTGATGGAGAGGCATTTATTTCAGAGCGCCCAATATCTAGACTGGTTCACTAGGAACTGAGGAAGGTATGGCCCGCCCGCCCGCTCTTGGCCTGTGATCTCAACTTAGATCGCAGCCCCTCGAGGAAGGAGCTCCTGTGGGGTCGTCCGCGAGAAGATGACTCAGCGCAGGTGCCCGCCTTCCCTGCGATCGACCAAAGGAGCGAGCAATCGCAGGGCTGCAGGGAGCATCCATTTCAGGACGTCGATTCTCGCGCCAAAACCTTGACACTCTTTCAGACGACTCCGAGCACAAGGGAACAGCGGCATGGTCGCAACCGCGGTTAGCCGCCATACCTGCCATGTTCGACGACTACCGCTCGAGAAGTCGCGAGGGCCGGCACCGTTCGCCCCGGCGCGACGATCGAGAATACTACCAGCCGCGGAAGGGTAAAAGCCACGGATAGAATCCTGGGAAACACCACGCTGCACACGGAGCAACAAATCGAGGTGCGGCCGCTAACACGTACCGTGTCGTCATGAATTCATCTCAAAAAGACCGTTCGAGGAGTCCTGGCAGGAGCCCTGCGGCGAGGGGATGGCCGCCTGAAGATGACTATCGCGACGGCCGCGGCCACGGCGAGCCTTCCCGCCATCGAGGGCGCGCCGATCGCTATTACCAGGACGACGGGCCCTCGAGGGGCGGCGGCTGGCGCGGGGGCGAGCACCCCGACACGCTGAGGTACGACGATGACGACCACGACGACTCGCACGATAACCGTGGTCGCCGCCCGAGGTCCCGCTCGCCCTACACCCCCGATCGCTACGGTCGCTCCATGTCGCCGCCACCGCGACAGGCGCCACATCACACGTTGATCATGGAAGGCTTGCCGATGGAGGCTAGGGAGGACGATGTGAGTTCCTGCGGCCCAAGGGCTTTGCGCCACCCTCGTTTGTCTATTGCATCAGTGCCCGAGCTGACGGATCCTTGTTCACTGGCAGATCCTCGACGGGTTCGACGCGTTTACAGGCTCGCCGACTTTCTCGTCGGAGCAGATACGATCTGTGCGCCTGCGTACCAACAAGCTGAGTTAGTGACAGCCTCGGATCTTTGGCCTGCGCCGAGTGACAACACGGCTCTCGGCGGATGGACTAGCCCCGCTGACCATTTGATGTAGACCGCCGGATATGCTTCGTCGAATTCAACACGGTCGCCGATGCCGAGGACTTTGCTGTGAGTTGCCGTTTCAGCATGGATCTGGACCTGCCCGCCATAGGCGGCATGGAAATGGAGAGAGTGCGGGTGAACCTCAACTACAGTCGGGCGAGGGAGGACGGCGGCCGGGGAGACAATCGTTCCGAGAGCTCCTGGGCATGTCCCGGTGTTCGTGACCCCCTTATTTTCCCTCGACTGCGCACGCTCTATCTAACCACATGACCGTCAGTGCGCCGCGCCCAACTACTCCCGTCGCTCGACCTGCTACAAGTGCGGCTTGAAGCATGGTACGCTTCCTGGACCTGTTCCCCAGACAAATTGCCACGCTAAGGTCCTCTCTCACAGATGGCGACGGCGTCAGTGAAGCCCCTATCTTAACGGGCGAAACTGACGAGGCTTCTCCTGATATGCCCTCGCAATACCTCGTGGTCCGCGGTCTGGAGGGCTCGGTAACGGAAGAAGTCCTGGCCAGAGGGATAGCTAAGCTCTATTTGGACGAAAGCCGGCAGCCGGTCAAAGAGGAGGCTCCGCCAGCCAAGAAACTCAAGTCGACTGCCCCAGTAGGCAACACTACAAATCTCGGCGCAAGGCCAGGGTCGCTGCGCCGCGTATTTCTCATGCGCGACAGACGAACCAACAACTCGTGGCGGTACGGATTCGCAGAGTTTCAGACCCTCGAAGACGCACAAGCAGCGCTTGCCAAGTTTCGAGCAACGTCCAGGTTCACCATCGCATCCAAGCCCGTCACTGTTGGCTTCATCCACACGGGGGTCTTTGTGCCAGCCCGAGAGCCCCCGGGAGAAGCTGATCAGCACCAAACGGCATCTCAGAACCGAGAGTCGTTCGTCCCCGTCTACAACCGCGATGTGCTTCTTCAGTACTGGGACGGTCGCGCGTACCCAAGCATACACGATGTGAACGTTGAGCAGCAGTCTGAATCGCCGGCCGCCGAGGATGCCGAGAAAGTGCAAAGTCCTGGGAAGGAGGGCGGCAGCAAGGAGCAGGGCTTGCTGGACGTAAACAGCAAGAAGACAAAGAAACCCAAGGACAAGACCATCGCCATGGGAAGCCAGATGAAGATGTGGGTCAAAAAGAGTGCCGAGATACACGGCGAGAAGGCGTCGGCAAGCGAGAACGAGAAGGACAAAGCGACGGAAGACGCAGACGGTACCGCTGGTCCGCCAGGAGGGCGGTGGGCCTTTGGTCCGCGCGCGGCGCACCAGAAGGACACGTACACCTCATATGGCGTGGCTGGCGAGACGACATGCTGTTTCCTGTGTATGGTCAAATTTGACAATGCACAGGACCTTCGAGACCACGAGGTGCTCTTTGCGGAGCACGCAGAGGCGTTGCAGGACGAGAGCAGAAAGGAGCAAGCGATGGCCAAGCTGGCGGGGCTCGGTCTCAAGCCGCAACTAATCGTCAGGAGAAACCCGAGAGACCGTTCAGACAAGGCACCGGACTACGTTTCATACGCGGACGCGGATGCGCTACAGTGCCTGGTCTGCCAGCGGGGGTTCAAGAGCGGGGCGGCGCTCAGGCTGCACGAACGTGAGAGCGAAATGCACCGACTCAACATGACGGACAGCACCAAGGTGGAGCGGGCGGTCGCACAACTCCTCAAGCTCGGAAAATCGCCTATCAAGATGAAGCCGGTCCCGGGCGGTGGCGATTCGTCGCAGCAATACAGGGACAGGGCCAAGGAGCGGAGGCTGGCGTTCAACCAGCCAATCAAGCCCAGCACCAAGCGAAGCGGGGACGGCGAGGGCTTGCGGAAGGAGACGAAGGGTGGTGTGAAGAAGGGAGTGGCCGCGGCGGCGCCGGCTGTGCCGTCCAAAGGCGCGGCCCTGCTCAGCAAGATGGGGTGGACGGCGGGACAGGGGCTGGGGGCGGACGGGAAGGGGCCGGCGGAGGCGATCCAGACGGAGATGTACATGCCGGGGGTTGGACTCGGGGCGGAGGGCGGCAAAGTGGGCGACGCGGCGGCCGAAGCGTCTCGCAAGACCACGGGAGACTACTACTCCAACTTTGTGCAGCAGACCAAGGACAAGGCGCGGCAGCGGTTCGAGCGGCTGTCTTAGCGGATTCCTGCCACAGTAGACTGTATCATACATCATTCTATCAGAACCATTGAGAATTCCACCGAAGTCAAGGTATCTTTTGACCCCATCGACGGAGGAGGCCCAATGCAGATGCTCCGCACATCCCCATGTTCAGCGGCAGATCTGGCGATTTTACGTCCCGGATCCTCCGGACGGGCGTGGGGAGGGCGTTTGCTACATGTAGACTAGGATGACCTAGGCCACAAAGTCTAACTGTTTACGAATCTGGCGATACGTGGAGCCCTGTGGATGTAACCCAACTTTTGTAAGCTCCTATAGAGCGCTGGCGCAGCGCTACCTAGTTCTCTATCGGAAAGCTGTCATGAAGAGAGGGCAGTGAGCGGTAATGGGGCGAGCAGATTTTGGGGCGTCATCGGAAACATGGAGGTCAGGCAGAGAAAAGGAAGATTGATGTTACAGGAAACAAAAGGAAAAGACAATTCGAGAGGGATCGGCATGCGCTAGCGGCCGAGGCCCTTCCTTTCCTAGCAGTCACCGCCTGCCACGAGACACAACCGCCCGTTTTTCCATCTCGCGTGCAGGCTGTCAATGCCAGCACCACGGCCCGCATTGCCAGGCTTGTAATACAAAACCAATTGCTTTACAAAGAATACAACTATTTTTATTTACTGCTTTATGTGTTGTGTTTTTTTTCCTGTTCATATACCCGTCTGAAGGCCTTGATCACTCTACCTTATGCTTTATGCAGCCGTTTTTTTTTTTTTGGTCTCCTTGCATGCAATTACTGGCCATCGTTGAAGCCCAAGGTTGAGGGCCCAGCCCGACATAGGCCTTATCGTCGAAAGCGCCGGGCTGCCATCCCAAAGCGTCGAGAATGGTGAGGCTGCGTCACGAGTCACACTAGCTGACATTTTGACACTTCGCGCCTTCTTCCTTGCCGCTCCGAGTAGGATCGCTATGTCCGGTGGTGGAGCTCTCTTACTAACCATGCTACAACCGTCGTTCAAGTACGATACACTTCATGTTGTTTGCTATTGTTTTTTTTTTTCCCCTGGCGGGCACCAACACTCCCCCAGACCACCACTGTGAAACAAAATGGCTGCCCAGCAGGGACGGGAGATCACAGCTGGTGTGGGTCATACAGGGGGTGAGCTCCCAGCCACAATTCGTGCCCGAAGCCCTGGAGGGCGCTCCCAGCCACATGAAATTCCATGTGATCAGCTTCAGCAGAGGAAAACGAACACGATTAGGTATCGCAATGGCATGGAAAAGAAAAGGAAAACGATGCTGGGATTGAGGGAAACCTGACATATTTGAGCAGAGGCCAACTAGTATAGAAAATGAGAGAAAACGTGGATTTTGCGAGCCTATTTGCAGCAGGGGTGGAGAGGCGGACGCTGGAAAAGACCGAGGCTGGAAGTGTCATCGACCCACCATCGTGGTGTCACTCAATTGATAGCTTGGGTGCCCACCCCACCTCCCCAACCTCGCACAACCACAACCCTGGCCCTCTTTCCCAGCCTCGCGGCCAGCGGCAGCCATAGATAGCCCACGATGCACTCCAGCGGTGCCCGCATGATGCAGCTCCCCTCTGCACTGCAGGACTGCTGCAGAACCTATTGGCCAGCAACTGACAAGCAGTGGAGAGACTGCATATGCGGCCATCCCCGACCCGACAGCTCAGCACGCAGATATGATCCAAAACTTTGAACATATGGAAAGGCCAAGTACGCTCTCGCACAACACTCACTCTCCCCCCAAGCATCACGACCGCCTACCTCCCGCCTCTGCGCCTGTCCGTCCTGTCCCACCACCTGTTCCTGTTCCTGCGCCTGTCCCTTGACACTCGTGCTGACGATTCCTGCTATTTGCTTCGCAGGACAAGGCCCGCCGCTGGCCGCCAGCCGACCCCCGCACCCGCTGTCCTACGCATCTCGCAACGTCTGGACCCCCTCTTCAGACTCGGACAGCTCCTCGCAGGCCACCGCCCGCCCGTCTGAGCGCGACTCCGGCGACTACGACGATTTTCCGCGCTCCGACTCCCCGCAGCCGTCCCTGGGGCTGCCCTGCGCCCCAGTACCGTTTGCGCCCGAACCGCCTACCTCGGACTCGGACTCGGCTTTGGACTCAGTCCCGGACCTGTACGGCCCAGACCGGCTGTATCCCAGCCCGCCTGCCGTCATCCTCCCCAACGCCATGTTCGCAAGACTGAGGGACAAGCCTGACCTCACACTGGACGACGTCAAGGAGATCGGGCTTCAGGCGGCGGCACAGGGCAGAGATGCCGCGCTCATCGGCATGACGCTTAAGGACAAACTGGCCTGGGAGGCCTGCAGGGTCACCCCTGGCGTCGACGACGGGCCGTATATTCAGTACGCCATCGAGGCCATCACCAAAGAGCGCGACGGGGAGACTGACACGTCGAACGAGTCCAACCCGCTCTTCGCGTCCACCCCATCCGACACTGTCCAGCAGCCGCCTGTCGCGCTCGACACCCACCACTCGCAGCGTTCGACCCAGCGCCAGTGGCGGCGACCTACCCCGGGCGCCGTCGACTCGGGCTCCCAGCCGCCGCTCTCGTCTGTCTCGTCCATGTCAACCCTGGTCCCCCAGGGGCCGCCCTCGCGCATGCCTCCGAACAGCTCCAACCCGCAGCGTCCGTCGTCTCCGCCCCGGGAGGACTGCGTGGTCTTCGACATGGCCTTCGCCACTGACCGTGACACCCAGCGCTCGAACCCGCCCGCCACCTTCAGGCCGTGCATCCTGCGCCCGCGGCCCATGGCGGCGCTCATCGTGCTATGCGTGCTCATGCTCGTAGTCCTCATTTTCTGTGCCGCGTACTCGCTCCGCAACAACGGCTTCGAGTCCGCACCCTACGCCGGTACCATCTACGGCGGGCAATACTTCCTCTTCCGCATCCTGCCCGCGCTCCTCGGGTCCGTCGTCCTGCTCTGGGCGCAAGCGGTGGTCGTGGCCATGCTGCGCATCATGCCTTTCGTGCGCCTCGCGTCTCCCTCGCCCGCGGAGCGCTACGGCGCAATATTCGACGACATGTACCAGCCCTCGGCCTTTCTGTGGCCCCGCCTGACGGGCACCTGGCACATTTGGCTGCCGGTCCTGGTTACGTGGCTCATGAGCTTCTCGTTGCCTCTCCAGAGCTCCCTCTTCGCCGTCGTCCTCGTCGACGGCACCTGGCGTTGGGCGACGGTGCAAGGGGTCGCCTGGACGCTCGTTGTCATGTACCTGGCCATGATCGGCTCCGCCGTCGTGGTATTGCAGTTCTGGAGGGCCAAGGAGCTGACGGGCGCCATCTGGGACCCGCGGTCTGTGGCAGATATCGTTGCCTTGGTAGCGCAAGCCGGGCCCGGCGCCCTCCACGACTACCGTGGCACCGAGGTGCTCGGGTCCCGCGACGAATTGAAGTGGGCGCTCCGCCACCGCCTCATTGACCGGTTGGCCTACTGGACCACGGTCGATCCTAGCGACAACTACTGGTATGCGCTGGGCGCGCTCAAGAAGTACGGCCTGTGGCTGCAGCAGAACCCGGACCAGGCCCTGGCCAAGCGCATCTCAGAACGTCAGAGCAACCTGGCGGGCGAGAAGAAGCTCGAGGGCGAGATCGACATTGAAGCCTCGCCACACTCGCCCGACGTGCGCTACCGCTATCTGCCTTGGTGTCTGCGCACCCCTCAGACGGTCGGCTTCGTCGCTGCCGCCGGCCTGCTGCTGGTAGCCCTGCTGGTCGTCTCTTTCCTACCGGCCACCGACATCCGCAACGGCTTCCTCCCAGGTTTGCCCGCTGGCCCCGTGGGCGGGGCGTTTTCAGCTGCCAACTTCCTCTATAGCTTCATCCCCTCCTTCATTGGCATGCTGCTCTTCCTGCCATTCCAAGCGCTCGACATGTGGCTGCGCATCATGCAGCCCTGGGGCGAGCTCTCTCGCCCCCGCCAGGCGCTCAGGGGCGGCGCGACGCCCCAGCAGTCCATCCTGGTCGATTATGCGGCATGCCTGCCGCTGCAGGCCACCTGGCACGCCGTGCGCAACAAGCACTGGCGCGTCGCCGCCATCTCGTTCCTCTCGGTCGTCTTCGTCCTCATCCCCATCCTCGGAGGCGGCGTCTTCATGGCCCTGACGCTGTCGACGTCAGAAGTGCGCATGCTGCCCCTTGTGCCGGGATTCGCCACCGTTCTTGCGCTCCTCGTCCTGTACCTGGTCGCGCTTTGCTCCCTGCTGCCCGGACGCCGGGAATTCCGCCTGCCGCACGGCGTCACGTGCCTGGCCGAGGTCATCAGCTTTGCGGCCAACGACGACTTGGTCGAAGACCCGGCTTTCCAGGGCGTGCGCCACAAGACGGTGCTCAGGGGCAAGTTGGGCGCCGACAACCCGGACAGCGCAGACAGATGGGTCCTCGGCCTGGGACCCGGCAAGGACGCCAGGCTCGGTATCCGACGCCTGACGCGTTTTACAGACCTCCAGCGCCGCATGAGCAGAAGACAGAGGCGAAACACGGCCACGGCCGAGGGCGACGGCTTTGGTGGTGTTGACGACATTCATGTTTAATGTCTAATCCGGAGTCTCAAGTGAGGGTCTAGTGGCACCCTCGGTGCTCTTTTTTTCCATCTCTTCTCGGCGTTTTACTTTTACATATGACGGCATTGCGTAGGTGTTAAGGTGGGCTTTGTTTTTTCTTTTTTTTCTCTTTTTTTTTACCCTTCCTCTTTCGTCTTGACGCTTCATTGACGAGCCGATGAGTGTTCACGTTTCTTATGCATAATGCAGACACGCTCGCCTACACGACATTATGCTCTTGTGTTTTTAGACTTGTAGGACTCTTGTCCATTCCTTTTTCTCCTCCCCCTGATATGTTTGCGGGCTTGCTTGGTTTTTTTTTCATTATGGCGTTTTTTTTCTCTCCATTCTCCCGCAGATTTCAACTTGATATTTTTATTGCAGATTTACGCGGCAACGGTAGCGGGAAGCTTTTTTTTTTTTTTTTTAGACGCGTTCATGGACGTATGCCCAACAAATTGACGGGACGAAATTTGCGTCAGTCCGTTCGGACGACCGATCATCTACTTCCTCCCGCCTGATCTTGATGACGAGGTGGGATCCGATGTCTAGGCTCGTCCGTGAACGCCGCTATCCGATCTCGCTCAACGATCCGAACAGCAGGGTTCGATCCGATTAGGGACGCATTTAGGGGCCCCGCGCTAACAAAACGGCCAATACTATATTTGGCTCGCTCGGCGGCGGCTGACCGACGCGTGCTATAAAAACAAAAAACCAAGACCAATAACGGCGTCGGCACCGAGGCAGACGCTTGCCAAGCAGCGTATAATTTCCGTCGTCTCTTGGGCACAGAAGGCGTTCACATGGCACATCTTAGCTGGGCCTATTCTTAGACCGCCCTGAATGCTTGTATCGACTCACTATGAATTCTATCGCATCCCATCAGTTTCTTAGGGCAGTGGGTGGCCAGAAGTCAAGAGATAGATTTATCGACGGTAAAGAGAAGTCACAAAAGGAGCGAGCAGAGATAGGCCAGTAATAATAATAATGATAATGATAAATAAGGTAAATAGGAAAACGACAAGGTCCAGCAGAGTCTTCGTGAGATCGTTCATCGCCATCAGTCAGCCGTTTCGCTCCTGAGTCATCCAAACGTATTATGCCGTATCGTAACGGGCGCCACCCAAAGTGGCTGCTCTTACAAACACATTGCTGTGAATCCACCCGAGTCCTCTCTCGCTCATCTTCTTTTTTTTTGGGAGTCAAATTTGGTGTACAGTAGAAAGACATGGAAAGGAAAGAAAGAAGGAAAAAAAAAACATCAATGTCTTAATACAACGATAAGGGTGTATACAACGAAATATGCATAGCAGTCGTCGTATCGGAATGCTCATACGGTCAAGACAGTACCAGCTCTTCGTGTCATGTCCATATCTGGACGGCATCATGTCGTAAGGCAACATGAAGCAAACAAGGGGGTAAACAAAGGAAAGAGGTGGGTGCGTTCGACCCGCCCAAGCGTAAACATATTAGACATAAAAGCTCGTGTGAACGTGTTAGGTAGCGTTTTCGTGATAAGCATGCAAAAGAGACAGGGCGATGCGCGGTAGGGCTAGCCCAGGCGGCCAAGCAGAAAGGCAAAGCTACCCTGCTTTTTCACCCCCTTCTCGCCGATAGGAGGTAGTGGGAGGTCCGAATCGGCAAGAGTGGGAGGCTCCGGGCCGGAAACAGTGCGAAGAGGTGAGGAAGAGTCGGCGGCGGAGGTGGCGGCGCGTGTGCGCTTGCCATGTTCCTTGGAGTCTTCGCCACCCTTGGCTTTGCGACGGAAGTCGGACGAGCTGCGCTTGTGCTGCAAGTTGCGCACGATGCGCTTCAGAGTAAACTTGGACGATGAGCCCTTGTTGCTCTTGTCGCTGGTCTCGTCATCCGAGTCGAGGTCGAAGTAAGACCGGAGGTCCTCGCCGGGTACACGCCCAACCCCTGCGCCTGAGGTCGTTGGCGGGCCGAACGAGCTGCACAGTGGCGAAGGAGCCGCCGAGGTCGGGGCAGACATGGGCATGGCCGACAAGTAGGCAGGACCTCGGTGTGAGTCCATGCAAGTGGCCGAACGGCCACGCACCGGAGGAAGCGGGAAAGAATAATACTGCTGCGAGGTTTGAGGCAGCCCGGCGCTTACAGGACGGCTCGGCTGGAACGGCCGGTACGGGATGCTGCGATGACGCGAGTGTTCCGGCCAGAACGGCGACGCGGGAGCCGAGCGGGCCGTCAGAGGGCCATCCTCACTGCTAGAGCTCTCCCAGGGGATGAACCGTCTGGCGATTGGAGGCGACGGTGCCGGCCTGGTGGGCACAGGGAGGCTCTCGACAGGCGAAAGTAGCGGAGAAGGCGGACACGGCCCCGAAATCGACATGCCGCGAGAGGGCGGCGGGGTCGCTGCCTGCGAGCTCTCCGAGGTTCCAGTGTTCTCGCTCGGACCGAAGAGAGATAGGCGGAGTTCCGACGTCGCAGCGATGGGTGGGAGGAACGGGGAAGGCGACGCAGCGCGCAGCGATGGCAGAGGTTGGCGAGGGGCCTTTTGCGCCTGCGGGAACAGTGAGTATTTCGGGGCTGGCCTGGTGGTGCTGAAGGCGGTGCTTGGCCGCAGGGGCCAAGAGTCCTCTGCCAGCCTAGATGAGCGCGGCGCGTCGAGGGCGTCGTGGTCGTAAAGCCTCGGCTCTGCATCCGGGTACTTGTCGAACCTGTGGTGCGAAACGGGGGACTCCAGGAGCGCTGGGTACCTCGTAGGCTCGAATGGGCCCTCCTGCCAGAAGCTGTCGAAGAGACGCGACTGGGAGAGGTGGTACTGGTGGTCATCGTCGTCGCCCGAGGCGTAGTCCTCATCTTCGTCTGACACCATGCCAGGAGGGCACGAGTCGGAGCCGACCGAGGACCTCCCAAAGAGGCGCTCCGGCCGCGTGTGCACATAGCCGAGTCGCGAGTCGGGCCTTGGATGGGAGTAGTTGGGCACTGGGGTGGTGGCCCGGGACAAATCGGCGTCAGGGCCGAAGTGTTTGGTGACGAGGGTCAGGTTGGCGAGGCGCCTCGGCGCCTTGGTAACATGACGATCCGCCATGGTTCCAGAGTTGAGTCGATGAGTTCCGAGATAATATCAGGCCTGAAGCGTGTAGGTCGCAAATATTGGCCGGTCCACCTCGCTGTCCCAGACCGAGGCGGCGGAGGGAGTGTCGACTTATATCATGGAGGAAGAATGCACGTCGATGGATCGGATGCGGAAGGGCAGACCCCAAGGGAGATATTGGATGCAGACGGACTTGGTGCCAAGCCAACAACACGAGGGCTGTTGCGAGCGAAGACGGGAGGAGCAAGAGCGTGTATGTGATGTAGGTATGTGGCTTTGTTATGTAGGGCCGGCGATGAGGAATGCCATGCAAAACCTTGTGCTCGGACGAGGCCACCCGCTCCACCTGTGTCTCTCTCTCGCAGCGTGCAAGCTACGGCCCCATCGGCAGACGATGCTGGGTACGGAATGCAGGGCAGGGTTACCCGGGGCGGACAGAAAGGGAGGAGGCGTTGGGGCTTGTTGTTTGCGTGCGTGCTAGCTGGGCTGGGTGCGGGTGTGGGATAGAGCGTGGGGAGCAAGCGAGGTTTGGAGGGATGAAGGGGGCAGACAACACGTCACATCCAACCTGCCGGACGCGGCGGTCTGGCCTAGATGGGGCGAAAAGCGGATGCAACGAGGTCGGAAGAAAAAAATCAGAGAAAAACAAAAAGCATGGGCCACCTAAAGAAGGAAGCAAAATACCCGAGGAATAGCAATGAGAGGCGCCGGCATGGAGATCCCTGCATGGCAGGAGGAGGGAACAAAAGGAAAGGAAAAAAAAGGCAGAGAACTCAGATGATAAGTACGCGGAAGAGCACGTCCCGCACTGGCGGTCGCCGAGAAAAGGATGTGACGGCGTCGCCAGCACTGGCAGCAAGCACGCACGCACGCGGATCAAACTGACAGGATCAAACTGATAGACAGGGCGGAGTGATAGACGGGTAGTCAGAGAGGTGTACCATTGCGCAAAAACTTTCCCTGCAGCCTTTTTTTTTCTCCTGCCCCTTTTTCGCCATTCCCTCTGCTTCTCAGCCACCCAGAGCTCTGGGGAGCCCGACATGGAGGATGTCACGTCGTCGCGATGTGCGATTCGACTGTGGGGGAAATATTTTGATTGTTTTGTTTTGTCTTGTTTTGTTTAGGTTCCGTGGTTTGGATAAACGGGGTGGCTTGGAATGGACGTCTGGACTGAGGATGAAGGCCCAAAGGAATCCACCGGCATTCCCAGACGGGTCGCTTGGTCCATCCGACTTGTGTTTTCCATCCTCGAAGGGGAACGAGCGTGCCCCAGCGGCCGAAGCCCAACCTTGTCGCTTCCAAAGAGAAGCATAGATCGGATCTGACCGTGGTCCTTGTCATCACATATCAACCGCCTAGTAAGCCCGCGCGCGGAGCTTGGCTGCAGGGGAAGGGATGGGACTGGGATGAGAGCCCCTGAGGGAATGGTGTCGGCACTGGCAGCAGCACCTGACTTCCTGCACGGTCTTTTTTTTTTTTGTATGCGTGTTTTTGTTTTTGTTTTGTTTGTTTTCCTTCCCTACGGTGCGAGCGCCCTTAGACCAGCCCGGTTTCCTTCCTTGGCCGGTCTTGCGAGTCAAACGCCCGTTGGTGGCAGGAAAACTCGACCAGAGGGCTGGTGGCGCAAGGAGCAGTCGGGGCGTCCCCAAGTCAAGGCGCCCAGAGGGAGAGGAACGGCCCCGTCAGGGCCTTGCAGACAAACATCGTTTGCAACGCGCCCCTCGACGGCTGCATCGCTAGAGCGTTTGGGAGGTGGACCATCAGCATGAGTTTGCGGCCAGGCGAGCCAGTTTGCGGCGGCGGCGACCCGTCGTTGGCAGCGACAGACGAAGGGACGGCAGCCCGAGAGGAGAAAAAAAAAAAAAAAAAAAAAAAAAAAAAAAAAGAGGCTTCGATGGGGAAGCCACCCGCCACCGGAGAGTTACCGACCGCCGCCCCGCCAATTGCTTGCCCACCGGACCCAGCAGAGCCTACCATCCGGAAATAGCTGGTGGGTCAGAAAGGGCGATCAGTGGAGCGGCTTGCAACCACACCTGCGCCTTGCGCCGTCGCGTCTGGATCCGGCAAGCCATGGCGGGGACTCCAGCCCTTTTTCTGGGACGGAATGGCAAGCAGTTTGACAAACATTGAAAAATCCGACGGATCGGATGGCAGGCTGGCCGGCCAGGGAGTGGTGCAGGGCCCCCAGCACGTCCTACCTCCCTCGCTGGGGCTGCTCACCGTCTTCTTCCCCCTATTTTTTGTTTTTTTGTTTTTCGTTCCGAGGTCAAGGACCACTCGTACCCGGCAGACACACGGGCAAACAATGTAAGTAGGTTATGCCCAATCCCCTTGTCCGCATGAGTGGCACCTTGGGTAGGCACCTAGCCACGCACACCTCGTACCTGCATAGGGAAGGTAGCCAACCAAACTTCGTGACCCCTGATCGGCAGCATGCCAGAGGCCCGACATATCACACCGCACTGGAGACTGTGCAGCGCGGCTTGTTTGATTTGTGCAGAGGGCTTTCGACCCACCTTATTTGGCCTGCTGTCAGCAGAGGTCCATCAAGCCAAGCACGTCGTCACAAAGGAAGAAAAAAAAAAGGCGAGTCCCATCGACGTGCGTTGCTTGATGCAGGTATGTGACCTGAGCACGTTGTGTCAGGCCAAGCAAATGTGCGCCAGTGGAGGCAGCTGCAGAAACGAGAAAGAAAAAAAAAGTAAAAGCAACCTTCCCCTAGTCATATCGATGTTCTTTCCCTCCGGCTAGCTCGGCCTGCAAAGCCGCCGACAATCCGAATACAGGGGGGCGCCGTTCAAGCGGGCACCTCGGACCTATTCTTGCTTCTTCTCCCCCGGCGCCCCTTCCAAAGCCTTTCATGCCAGTCCCGAATGGGAAGGTCGCCGCCAGTCCAGAGTTTGTCTGCTCGGAACTTTCGTGGGCAAACGACGCGAGCTTCTGCCTGATACCCAATCAATGTTTGACTGTAAAATTTCAAAAGCCAGAAGAAAGAAAAAAGACAGGTCAGAGGAGAAATCCCAAAGGAAAGGACCAGGAGATTGTGAGGAAATGGAATATAATTTCGGAAGTGAGCCCAAAGGAAATACATCGATGACAAACCCTCGACGGAAATGCTGGTGTTGGTGTGTATACCCACGCCAGTCAGCATCAGGGTAACCTAACCGCAGGCCTTCCTTCGAATATGGCCTCAATCACATAAGACCCTTCCCGTGAAGCAGTTGCATTATGCACAAACAGCTTCGCAGCCATATCGGGTCCAGAATCCCATTGGAAAGAATCTAGACTTCCAGCTTGGCCGTGGTGGTTTGGCCGACCAGAAAGCGCGTTCCGGATCCCGTTCCATTGCAATCGAGGAGGCTTGTTTGTTAAAACCCTCGAAGAGGTTAGAAAGCACGAGTTTCCATCGCTCATCCCCAACGGTACTCGAGGTCGGACCACTCCTGCATCTGTCGGAATACATTTCTTCCTTTCAATAATAGCAATGCCGGCGGCGGTCGATACTCCTATAAGCACGGACGTATCCAACATTAATAAGCAACGATCGTGGATAAACGGGGAAAGGTCCTTACGTTGTGCATGAGCATCAAGAGATGCATCTGCCCAATGGGGAGCGGAGGAGCAAGCGTATGGGTATACGGGAAGCCAATCTTCAAATAGCTGCTCCTTTAATCTCGACCTCCCGAATCCTTGAGATCCGGAGACCCGGATCATGCCGAGACCTTTTGGGACTCTTCCTTTACAGCAGTGGCACGCGCACACCGGGTGCAATCCGGCAATAAAAATACCATGGTGACATGCCGCCGTCACGGGACGAACAGCTGCCTACCCTATGTCTAATGTCCGCGGGGATATGGGGTCGTATCAAGTGGTCGACTAGCTGTGTGACAGATGAATGGTTAGAGACTGCCCGCTCGTATACGTCAAGGCCCATCCGGTCAGCGGTGCTAGGTAGCATCTGATAAGGAGCCAAGGCTCAGTCCAGCTGCCACGGGCCAGGAAAACAAACCAGAACACCCAAGCGTTTGCCCCTTGCATGTATACTACATCCTCAGCCGCGTAGAGTGCGCCGCGCCGCGATACGCTGGATTGCATTTCAAACAGGCTCATATACGTGGGCGACAGTGTGTTTTTCAGCAGCTCATAGCAACACCGGGCACAACCGTGGTATTAAGTGCCACGACCTTCTTCCGCGGGAGGGCCAAGAAAATCCCAAGCTCTCTGTTCAAATACAAATACGTTTATTGATGGCGATTTAGAGCCAAGTAACCC